>CM053787.1:402189325-402789325 GCA_028749045.1 Cupressus sempervirens | reverse complement strand
GGATGATTTGGTGCATTTTTTACATGAGCATTGAGATGGTGATGTGGATCAATTGTTGGAGTTTGTGTGGAGCTATTTTGGTCTTGGTTAATTTTTCTTCATGTATTTATTAAGTGTTATAAGCCTATTAAGGCATTTGGTATTTAATATTTGTTGGAGGCTAACTTGTGGCTTAACATGTATTTAATGTAAGGGTTTATTTAATTTGTATTTTACTAGGCTGATTTGTTTCTTAGTTGGGTATAAGTAGGGGGTCTTGTGAAGTCTTTAGTCGTCATTCATTCACCTTGGAGAAGAGGATGTGGTAGAGGAGAGAACTTGAAGAAGAGATAGTAGTTGTGGCTTAGTAAATTAGGAGATTTCTTGGTGGGCTTGCGAGCACAAATTGAGATTTCCTTGCAATTTTCTACTAGATTGTGGATCTAGAATAGCTAGGATTAGGATTGTTTGTTGGATCTTGAAGAATCTTCTAGAACTATTTTTTAATTGCTTTTGTATTTGGCCCTAACCTAGAAGGCCTTAAAATCGAGCATATTGCATGTAAACACGTGTTTTATGAATAAAGAGTTGCATTTGATATCAAATTGTGTATCTTGTTGTTATGTTTTCATTGTGTGCTTATTTGCAAGGATCCAAATCACCTCTAGTACGAGAACCCTTAGATACTCATTGCATCAAAAATCATGAGGACCATCAAAAAAATGGATCTACACACACTTACACCTTTGGAGCACCTTACTTGTTCACTTCACAGAACTTTAGTAACTATCACAAGGTCCAAGTTATCGCACTTCAAAAATTGTCATTTGGTTTAACTTAGTGGATATTGGGGACATCTAGGTAAAATATGCACAAAAGCATTCTTGATGCTCAATGAGTAAAATGGGATGTCCCCTAGTGTTTACCCAGCCAACTAGACCTAACAGAGATAATAGAATGGTCTGACAATGAATGGATTGAAAGATTCTCCATTTAACAACTTTCCACTACACAAAAAAGCAAGATTTTGTGTCAACTAAAATGTGTTCACCAAAGCCAAACCGTGAGGACCACCACAAAATGGAGCTACATGTACTTACACCTTGGGAACACCTTACTTGTGCACTTCATAGAATTTTGGTAACCATCATGAGGTCCAAGATATTGCCCTTCAAAAATCATTGTTTGATTTGACTTAGTGCATCTTGGGAACACCTAGGTATAGCATGCATGAAAGCATTTTCGATGCTCAAAAAGAAAAATGGGATGTCCCCTAGTGTTTACCTAACCAACCAGACCTTACAAAGTTGGCAGAATGATCTCACGACCCACAAATTGAAAGATGCTCCATTTAGTAACTTTCCACTACGCATAATAGGCCTATATTACACTTAATGATATCAAAAGACTTGAATGCATGAAATAACCTATCCTACTCTACATGATGGAGTTATTTACATATGAAAGTGAAATGAATGTCTTTATATCAATGTAATGAATGTGTTTCAAAAATCTACAGAATGGAATCCTAATTGCAAAATCACAATAACATTCATCTCTTTATATTAATGCTATGAATGTCTATTTACAACTTAGCTCTATTTAAGGTATTGGTAGGAAAGAGCTAAGAAGAGAAAACCTTCGAGCTTTCCCAAAAAAAAATATGATATTTATAAACTTTATTAATTTAATCAAATGATTTTTTAATTACATCTAATCCAATGAACCAATTGGATCTTCTCTACCCTTTATTCTCTCAAGTATTGCCTCATGATCTGACTTGTGAACCTTCCAAAGATTCTTCTTATGTGGTTTTCCTATGTATTTGACCAAGTGGACATTTGATGCAATGACAAGATTTGAATAATGAACAATCTTCCTCTCTATTTACCAATTCTCAAATAACCACAAGCTAGGGTTCTTCATACCATATCATCTAAGCCATGTACCAGATACCACTACTACACCTCTATGGTATTCTAAGCCTTCACCATATGTAACTGAGTGATCTAATTTATGTTTTGCCTAAACACAATGACACAAATATTATTTTGTCCCTCCTTCATTGTCTTTAGGTGCAAGTACAACAAAAACATGACTTGCAATGATAGAAACATAATGTGCTCATTAATTTACCAATCAGTTAGCTAAAAGTAAAAAGTTACATATTAAATTTAGATATATATATATATATATATATATATATATATATATATATATATATATATATATATATATATATATATATATATATATATATATATATATATATATATATATATATAAACTAGTTGGACCAAATCAGATAAGCGATTAAAGTCAATCGATGATTCCAAATCTACCATTTCCAATGCTTGTGGGGGGAGATAGGTTTCTACTAGAATTAAAACTCATAAATTCTATTCATCCACCCATTCAATTGACTTGCATCCATCCCAATATTCCTTTGAACATGATCAACAAAAGCATGCCATTTTTTCATGGGGATACTCCATGAACCTACATCAAAGCTTCTGAAAGAATGTAGCTCACTTGATCATGTCAGTGTACAACAATCCTCATATGGTGCAATGTTAGTGTTACCTATCAACCAAAATAATATTCAAACTATAGACTCTCCTTCCTTACCTAGACCCACTGTAGTGTTACACCAATTAATGATACCTTTTACATCTGAAAATGTTACTCCATCTTTTTACTTTAATTCTTCACGAGCTAAGGTTATTTTGATACATGAACCTGCACCATCGTGTTCTCCCTTTCCATGATCAGCCTCTGTGAAATTCCACATATACTAGATACTATTTAACCTATGTATCCTTCTCAACCAATAAAAAAATCATGCACTCTTGAATTGAGATGCACAATTGTCAAACCAAATGATGTGTTGATGATATGATATGCCCCTTTTAGCCATATTACAATAAAATATATAGTTGAAAGAAACCATGTACAAACTCTGTAGAATGTGATTGATCATCACTAATGTAAAAATGGTACTCCCTCAATATCTTCCTATCCTCCTTTGTACTTGTATGTGAATGGATCAATGCTATATGAACAAATATGGAAACTTGTTGAGAAGTATAATACTTTTCTTGCACCTCATTTTGTAGTTGTAGTGTGTAGTTCTCTATGAAGTCCACAATTGAAACAATGGTAGCTAGTGAAAATGTGTCCTTGCACAACTTGAATTGCAAATCCAACCATTGTGTCATACGTGTATGCCTTGCATACTCATAAATAATTTTTTTACAAAATATCTTCAAGAACTCATACACTGGAATCTTTTTAATCACTAAATCACATTTTTTACCCTCTTTCCCATATTTTAGAGAAAATATCATAGTCTTATAGTTTCCAAAATATACTATTTCATTGCCAATTGCATGTGTACCATCCATATGTTGACAAGTTGATAAACATTGCAAACCACCACAGTTGAGGCATGTACCATTCAAGCATGACAACTTGTAAAATAATTAACTGTACCCTCTTTCACATTGAATAGTATAAATGAATTCTCTTGAAGATCTAGGTGGCTCATTTATGTTACACTTCGGCATAAAAAAGTTAGAATACAAAAACACGCATATGTTCCTAAAACATCAAAACAGTTAGAAAATTCAATATAAACCCTACAACAAAAATTTGTGTGTGTGTCATCTATCTTCACATAAAAAGGTTTACCCATTTCAAAATATATTTGACTAATTTTAATTTGAGGATACATACCATTAAATTTTGCAAAAAATTGTGTTTGAGATGAATCCAAAAAATATTTCACGTGCGGCTGGTGGTTTTTACTACCAATTCTCCTTCTTACCATATCTCTTTGATTAGGCGAAACAGATATTTTATTCTTCAAAAAATATTCAATCAACAATTTCAAAGATTCACTAATCTCTTTATCTTTCCGTAGTAGCCTACCACTAAATAGCCATAACTCATTTTTTATTGGATGTTGCACTCTTTCTCACTTTTCAATAGCTGTCAATAAAGTACCTCTACCTATTTGCATGGTTTTCTTGTACTTCTAATAAGTCTAGCTGATGCAGGAGCATCTTGACCATTCACATTATAAGGAGGCTCATAATATCGTAATGATTGAGTCCTTTTAATTACGTGGGACCATGTCAAGAAAAGGTTAAAATCCCTAAAATTGCATTATAATGTGTTAAAAGAAAACATCGTGGGAATGTTTCGAAGAGGATTGTAAACATCGTGGGAATGTTTTAAAGAGAATTGTAATTGATAAGCTTGCAGGCAAATAGGTTTCGGTTTTATAACTAACCACTTCCAAACTGCTCCAAGAATCGCTGATTCTTCTTTTAAAAAGAAGCTCAATGTAACCGAATAGAAAAGAGAGGTGTATAGGAAGATTACTCAAAGATAGAGTAGGATCTTGTGAAAAGGTCGGACTCTCTAGCCTCCAGCCAGAGAGTCATCCATGTTTTTAATTCGATCAAATCCTGTATGTATTCAGGTTTGAAGTTTGAATAAGATTAGCATTTGTATTTTGCCTCCTATCTCTGTGTATTTCGGTATGATGATGTTCTTATGGAGGGGATTCGTTCTTTCTTCCATTATGATAGTTCCGTTTTGGGATGGAAAAGGGTTTAATACTTTGTGCCTGTGAGCTTCATAACTATTGGTTCCTTTCTTTTTATGAAACTCTTGAGGAGTCGGTTATGGAAACCAAACACCCATTCTTGTTTGAAAACAAAAACAAAGCCAAGATTCATGGTCTATGAATGCTTTGGTCTTGAAGGAGGGACACGATGTCTTCAGTGATCATGAATACATTTATTTGTGCATGAGGGTGGCAAAATACGTGTTCACATCTGAACACCCCGATCGCGGCGAAGCTCGGACTGTGGTATCCACCATGAAAGGCAAGCGTGGTGGCTTTGCACAGCAAGCTGAATACGAGACCCGAGAACATTGAGGGAAGTAACCTAATTCTTCTTTGTGAATTATGTATGCATTGGCGGCATAGCTCGACACCTTAGGATGATCCGTATTGGGTAACAATGAGGAAGGAGCCGCTCGCTGTCTATAAAGGTGGCAGGCTGGGTGATGTTATGCAGAAGACAAGGCTCAGCATTATGGAGAAGACCGAGAGCAATAAGGGAAGAAACATAATGTTTCTTTGTCTTTTTATGAACACATCCAATTGTGAAGAAGGTGGTGGCACGGTTTGGGAGAAGAGACAGTTATGAATCCGGCAGCCACATTATAGATGGTTTGGTTTGACATCTTCATTATTATTAAGTTTCATGTTATCATATATTCACGTATGTATTCGGGTTGATGATTTTGGGCGTGTATTTATTCCATGTTTAAATTTATTGGACGGCCTGATATAGAGAAGGTTTGTGGATATTTGAAATGTGAGGGTTGGTGAGTTATTTATCAAGCTTGATATTGAAATGATATTGTCATTCAAGAAATAATATTATTGTTATTGAAACATGAAAAGGTAGTGAGCTTCTTAAATTTAATGTCTATGAAGACAACACCAAGCTAATATGCAGATTGTGATCGATTGATACCTTCTCTCCGCATCAGATAATAATGAAGTATGTGCAAATTTAAAAGATTCTAGTGGAAGCGTGTTACATCACTAGCTTTCTTCATTTGGGTGCTTACTATTGTTGATTTAAATATGTGTATTGTGATATTACTATCTTTATTGTATGACTTAGAACCCACTTTGTCACATCACTAGCTTTCTTCATTTGAGTGCTTACTATTGTTCATTTAAATATGTGTATTGTGATATTACTATTTTTATTGTATGACTTAGAACCCACTTTGTCACATGCACTCATTAGATTCTTTACAATACTCTTTTTTGTTTAACTCATCCATTCTTGTTAGCCCAAGAATCTTCATGATGGGCCTAAATTTAAAATTTATAATGATTTCAACAAATAATTGATATCTTCATGTTAGATTTAACTCTTCAATGAATAATCTCCACATTACGATTACCTTTTCTTTGACAAGTACATTTTGGAATCTTATCAAGCATAAAATATTAGTATCATTATCAATCAAATATTTTTTATTTCTAAAATGAATTGCAGAAGGTGTTCTAATTATGAGTTGTGTACCTTCAACTGAAGATGATGTGCCTTGGAAATAAGATGTGAAAGGTGGAATATCACCTAGGTAGTATGTTGATGTTGTGCCTTCAACATGACATGATGGAATGCACACACCCTCCAACATAGAACATGGTGTCTCTTCAACATGAGATGATGATGTGATTCCAATATTGGATGATGGTGTACCTTCAAAATTCAATTGTCTTTTTGACCATAAGAGCCTCATTTATTTTCTTTGTCATTCCAATTCTATATCTTTTTTCTTTCTCTTGGTGGCTCTCTCTCTCTCTCTCTCTCTCTCTCTCTCTCTCTCTCTCTCTCTCTCTCTCTCTCTCTCTCTCCATCAATTGAAATCTCCCTTTCACCACTAATTGGTCTCTCTCCTACTCTCTCCATCCTATCCTTCATCCCTCTATCTCTCCATCTCCTATCCCCTACTATACTATCTATCTCTGCATCAATCTCTCTCTCTCTTCATACGCCTTCTTTGCATCCTATCCTCTATGCACACACCATCTCTCTCTCTCTCTCTCTCTCTCTCTCTCTCTCTCTCTCTCTCTCTCTCTCTCTCTCTCTCTCTCTCTCTCTCTCTCGCATAGGAGCACCTAGTCTAAGGTTGTATTTGTGTTTTCCTTTTTGGTTTGAGATGGTGGGCTTGTACTAACTCCAACCAAGTCAAGATGGTGAATAAGTTAGGATTTCTTAGGTAAAGGTGTGTGGAGTGTTTCCAAGTTTTGGCTTGTGGCTTAAATAGGCTTAGTTCTAAGACCTTGAGAACTGTGCATCTATGGTGGGATTTTAAGATTTTTTTCCAAGTTTGTATATGGATAAGGGAGTCATAGCATGTGATGGAGGAGGTAGGAAGTGGGAAGAGGTAAAAGTTGTCCAATTGTGCACCTTGTTGTAAAAATTGTCGAATAGGCATCATAGCTCAAAAACATGACTAGTGGTGTTGTAGGGTCATAGTAATGGGGTTGACATCATTCTTGACTCAATATAGATGATTCAAGGGTTCCCAAAAAGATGAGAATTAAATTTTCTCATGAAACCAAAAACTTGTCAAGATATGCAACTTTTAGAAAAGTTGCTAGACAACTTTTTGAGAAAAAAGTTGCAAAGTGCATGTTTAAGCTTGGTGGTTATGCCAACCACCTGAAAGCTCCTAGGAAGACTATAAATCTACCACCAAAACACATCCTAATGGTTGGGAATAGTAATAAGCAAGTTAATGCACATTCTCATGAGATAATTTTGTATTTTTAATGGTCTTGTATGAACAAATGGATTGAATAGAAAAATCTGATTTTGGATTTGTATTCTGCTTGTTTGTATAGTGATTTTCTCTTTAGGCTGTTAGATTGTAAATATTCATTTGAATAAGTTTTGAAAATCATTTTAAACTAGGCAATGTGATGTTCTAGTTCTGAGTGTTTTGGCCAATAATGGCTCTCCCATGTTTTCTTACCATGAGTTCTTCATGGTTTAAAGAGTCATGATAGTAGAGCTCATGTACATTATTTAATCTAATGGTAGGGTCCTGAGAAGCATGGAAATTGAATTCAAGGTGATGCCCCAGGCAAGTCTATGCACTTGGTTAGGAGATCACAGAGCAAGAAGAGGAGTTTTGGGGTTTGAAAGTGGTTAGATACTTCAAACTAGTTAGCAAAGGAGGGGAATGAGTAAGGTAGAATCCTACTTAAGGAAATTTTAATAAGATCAGTTTTGGTGGGAAAAATACCGTACCCTAGCCATGATAGTATACATTATTTTGAAACCCTTGAAAGTAGGCTTAAATTGTGTTGTTGGGTGTACAAACATCTAAGGGAAGAGAGACCCACAAAATATTTAAGTTTTTCCAAAAGGGTATATTAATAACTAGTTTTTGTTCCACCTCCTTTACAACAAATTAGAGATAAAGTCCAAAAACTCAGTTTGGAGGGCTAATTCTAGCAGTCCTGTTTTGAGAAATTTTGACTTGTAGGCTAGGAACTTGGTTCCAACTTACAAGGTTGGTGTCCAGAATGCCAAGGAGAGTCTAAGATCATTGAAAGAAGCCATCATACTACTTAGAAGGAAGATCTAGATAAGAAACCATAATAGCAAGATCAGCAATGAGGTATGAAGGAACATTTGTGAGTGGAAATAAACCTAGCTATTGGTGTAACTAGGTTGTAGAGGGATTGGAGGAGAGTAAAGATCCTTTAGGGATTAGGGCATCTAGAAACCCTAATAGGCTAGCAAAAAGCCTAAGTAAATCCTTTAGAAAGTAAGGATTTCGTAGTAGTATGGCCTGTGTTACATTAGAGTGGTATCAAAGCAAGAAATTTGGGAATCTATGGGTCGATGTTTCAACCTGAATCGATTCAGTGGGAGATTCCAATATGGTGGCTAATGTAGAATTGGCCAAAGAGATGGGTGACCAAAAGGACAAGAACAAATTTCATGAGGAAGCTTTGGAAGCAACGAAAACCAAGTTAGAAGAAGTTGTTGAGGTAGCTAAGAAGAGGGAACAAGAAGGTATAACTAGTAGCAAGGGTAAAGTGAGGGTTGAAGAAGACCTTATCCCTAAATTTGATCCTCCTATCAATGAATAACCATTCCTAAAATCCATCAAATCCCTAGGTGGAAAATCCCTAGAAAGAGTTCCTTTGTTCAATGGAAAAATGGACTCTGAGTTGGTGATGGAATGGGTGGAAGGAATAGAGAATCACTTTCAATGTGAAGGTTTGAGTGAAGTACAAAAGGTCAAAGTAGCCAAGACTAGGCTAAGGGGATCAGCCATCACATTATGGAAATACCTCCAAGAAGAGAGGGAAAAAGTGGGGAAATAGAGATCCATAGAAAATTGGAATGCTATGGTAACCAAAATGAAAGAAAAATATCTACCAGAAGATTATGAGGTTCAACTTCATAAGAAGAGCCAAAGTTTGAAATAGAAAGACATGGACATAGAAACCTACATTGGAGAATTTCAAAATTTGTTCTTGAGATCAGGAGTGCAAGAAGATGAATCCATCAAGGTAGCTAGGTATCTAAGAGGTTTGAAATAGATTATTCAAAAATAAATTAATTTATGGACTCAAATAATAGTCCATAAATGCTTTCAACTTTCTTTCAAAGGCAAGGAAAAGAACAAAAAGAAGGCAAGCTCAAACTCTAGGGGAAGAGGTAAGGGTAGAGATGGAAGAGGTTGAATCTTTGGTGGAAGGGGATTTTATTACAAGCCACAAGGAGATAATCAAACAACTAAACAACAAGAGGTAATTTTAGCTAGAGGAGGTTTCAGCAAAGGCAGAGGCCCTAACACAAGTTGGAGAGGAAGACAAACAACCAAGGAAGAGGTTCTTATTTTGCCACCATGAAATCTTATCACTATCATCAACTAGGAAATCCTACTTATCAATGCCTTGAAAAAGGGTCAACATCACAAGGAGCCACATAGAGAGTCAACTATGTACAAGAGCAATCTAGCAATAGTAACATGCACTCTAAGATACCCCTAGAATTAGAGCAAGGAAGAATCTAATGATAAGGAGGACATTGATAAATGAACTAGTCAAAAAGAAACCAAGCCAAAGGAGAGCACTTTTTAGGATTAGATGTAAGATCATGGGAAAACTATGTAGAGTTATCATTGATTTGGATTCAATTGATAACATAATCAGTGAAGAGGTAGTGAGCAAGTTGAAGTTGAAAAGAATCCCTCACACAAATCCATATAAAGTAACATGGCTCAATAAGGGCCAGCATATACTAGTTGGAGAACAAGCATGGTTGGAGTTCACTATAAAAAGATACAAGCATAAGGTACTATGTGACATCCTTCCCATGGATGCATGTGACCTTCTACTTGGTAGGCCATGGGAATTTTACAATCGAGTTATACATGATGGGGCTAAGAGTTCATATTCATTCAAGAAAGTTCAAGTAACTTTCAAGATCCAATCCTTTTTAGAAGAGGGATAATTCAAGACCTTAGGACCTAGTGTGCTCATGGTTGGTGAGGTGGAGTTCTTGCAAACTGTAGAGGAAGGCGATGGAGTTGGTTTTGCACTAGTCCTAAAACCAAAAAATGAATATGTTGCAAAGAAGGTGGAAATACCAAATGAAGTCCAAAAGTTACTTGAGGAATACAAGGCCATTGTTAGTGATGGGAAACCTGCCACCTTACCTACAAAAAGACTAGTTAGTCACCAAATAGACTGTATCCTAGTACTACCCTACCGAATAAAGTTTCTTATAAGATGACTCCTCAAAAAAATGAGGAAATTGCAAAACAAATCCAAGAGCTCTTGAACCAAGACTTAATTAAAAAGCATTAGCCCATGTGTAGTCCCTACTATGTTAGTACCCAAGAAGGGGGGAACTTTGAGGCTTTGTATGGATTCTAGAGCCATAAATAGGATCACCATTAGGTATAGGTTTCCAATACCTAGAACTGAAGACCTAATGAATTGTTTAGGGGAAGCCAAGTATTTTACCAAAATAGACTTGAAACGTGGTTATCACCAAATTAGGAGAAATGAAGGAGATGAATGGAGAATATCTTTCGAGACTAATAAAGGTCCACACTTATGAGGCTAATGAATGAGGTTTTGGAAAACTATATTGGTAAGTTTTTTGTTGTCTATTTAGATGACATATTGATTTTTAGAAAAACTAAAGAGGAACATATTAAACATATGTAGATTGTTTTTAAGAAGTTTCATGATGAAAAACTAATGATCAATTTGGGGAAGTGTGATTTCATGAAGTAGGAGTAACCTCAAGGTCACCTCAAAATGGACCAAGAAAAGGTAGATGTCATCTTAAGTTGACCTACTCCTAAGACTACATCATATGTAAGGAGCTTCCATGGACTAGCTTAGTATTATAGGAATTTCATCAAATATTTTACTGGCATATGTGCTCCTATGTTGGACACAATCAAAGGAGGCATGAAAACAAAGTTCACTTGGACACGTCAAGTAGATCAACGTTTTGAAACCCTCAAGAAGAAAATATCACAATTGCCTACTTTGTTACTTTCTAGTTTTGATAAGATATTCCAAGTGGAATGTGATGCCAATAATGTAGCCATTAGAGTCTTAAGTCAGGAAGCAAGACCAGTAGACTTTCACAGTGAAAAACTCAATGATACTAAGAAAAGATACTCTTCCTATGACCTAGAGTTATATGCTCTAGTTCAAGCTTTTAGGAAGTGGAGGAACTATTTGATCCCTAAGAAATTTTTGGTACATTTAGATAACTAATCCCTCAGCTTCCTTAATTCTCAAGAAAATTTAAGCAGCAAACATACAAAGTGGGTGGAATATTTGCAAGCCTACATTTTTAAAATTAAGCACAAAAAATGAGTTCAAAACTAAGTGGTTGATGCTTTAACTAGAAGACTCCTCACGCTCCAAGAAACCTAGCTTGAAAGGATAGGTGTAGATAGCTTCAAAGATCTCTATGTTGATGATGAAGACTTTTCTCACATCTATAAGTTATGTAAGGAACTTAAAACCAATTTTCATGGGGAATTTGTTGATTATATATGATCTCCATCAAAATCCCAAGAGAAAATTCACTAGAACATTCAAAACCATTCAACCTCAAGGCATCAATCATAACATAATATCTAAAATAGTCATGCATATAATCCTCTCAAAGAAGATCAAACTAGTTTTTTCCCATTTTACAAAATCAGCCAACTACCATCTCCTATTTTCATCATAAATGAGATTACTCCTCAAGGAGATAACCATGTTATCCATCTCTCATAATGAAACCTCTAGAACCATCTACCTATTGCTCAATATCCACGAATATTTTATGTGTGTGTGTGTGTGTGTGTGTGTGTGTGTGTGTGTGTGTGTGTGTGTGTGTGTGTGTGTGTGTGTGTGTGTGTGTGTGTGTGTGTGTGTGTGTGTGTGTGTGTGTGTGTGTGTGTGTGTGTGTGTGTGTGTATGTGTGTGTGTGTGTGTGTGTGTGTGTGTGTGTGTGTGTGTGTGTGTGTATAGAATGCACATAAAAGTAACAACGGGAAATAACCCTCAAGTGATGAATGGTCAAGTAGACCAAGAGTGGTGAATGAGAATTTTCCTCAGAGATATGAAATTCATTATGAATTATCCAAGAACAATATTAAAATAGGTCTCTATTGATCTCACATTCAACCAAAGTGTAGTCTCATTAGACTTTCTACTGAAATCTCATCAAGAGTATCCATCTTAATAACATGTCTCTCATCTCAAGAGAAATTTAGCCTCACCTAACTCTCCATGTATTCATGAATAAAAAACAAAAAATTGTACTAAGCTCTAAATGCATCTCTAAACTCTCATTAAGTTTTTTAAGCATAGGACCAATGCATCTAATACTAAGAGAGATTTATAAACCACTATCAAAGCTCCAACTAAAAAATCAAGAACCCATTATGACAACATAATCTATCCATCCCATTCTACAAGATCACATGCTCAAAGTGAACATACCATGGTCTCAAGAAAAATGCATCATAAAATACTCTAATATCCAATCAAGAGTGTACCATGGCATAACAAAAACATATTCTAAACCGAAATCACATGTCAAGTACCACCAACACCTCAACCAAATATTCTAAGATTCCTTTGTGTCTCTAAGATGCTAACATTTCCAATTAGATGAAGATTTCATTTTCAAATAGTGAAACAACACATGCAAAAGACCCTTCTACACTAACAGGTTCTATGGTAACCGCCAAGATCTATAATAGTAAAGTAGATCATCTATCACCATGTAATGAATATGTAGTCAAGCTACCGAAGATCCCATTGAATCATGATGTCAATCTAACTAAGCATATGACAGATCACCCCCCAAATCTCAAAATCATCCAAGACCACACGTAACACTAAGTGAAACCAAGGTTTCTAAAATATTAAAATCCACCCTACTATAGGAAACAATAACTAACTATCCAAGTAAGGACCAAGCATTCATCATCAAGTATCTTAAAGAAACCATGACAATACATAAGTGAACACAAACAAGTCTATCTTAAACATTGCCAAAAGGTTGCAAACAAAATCATAAAGGCTCATTCATCATAGTGAGTGAAACCAAGGTTTGTACACTAAGGAAATCTGCCCTATTATAACACACCATAACCATCTATCCAAATATTCACTTATCATCCATCTTCTTATCTCATAGAAAACATGCCAATGCACACGTAACCATGAACAAGGCTATCTTATGAATCAACACCAATACCAAATCAATTTTTTTGGATATCGACAATCCACATCCAAGTTATTTCATTCATTTAAATTGGTGACCTACCAAATCGATTGCATAACTTGTATAAAGAACCGATGCAACATTCAAACCTACGATCACATCACTAATGTGCAAAACATATATCTCAAAGGGAACAACCATGTGGATGATGTGATTTGAACACCAAATTAAGCACAAGTTTAATTTTTCAGTTATGTCCACATCAAGCACTATAGTCTAGGAATATAGAAACCATCACCACAAAAATTCTAAGTTACAGATCATGTAGAAACATACCAATGCAGATATAGAAATATGACTTCTCTCATCATGCACAAAGAATATATGCATGTAGATCTACAACTATCCAATCTAGTAATACCCTAAAGGAAACTAGGTATAAAAATAGATCTTCATTAGATACACAAAACCATAATTTTTGTTTGAGCATGAAAAAACTACAAACCCCTATGTCAACAACAATCATGCACGTCCACACCAACTTCTCAAATGGAAGAATCAGAAGTCTAAAAACACTTAGAAACTATCAAACCCAAAATAATGGGTTTCTTTTAGATGAACATCACCATAGATTTTTAAGGAAAATATATAAACCCTTAACTCCAATAAACAATAATCCAAGCTATTCAATTACAATCATCCAAGAAGAAAATGTAGTACAATAACTCCAAACCCACTTGTAGACCAACTCCACACTCACCACCACTACATGCATTTGACAAAGATGGGCTATTCAAAAGCTTCTAGATCATGTAATGTACTACTCCATAGCCTTTATGGATTCAAGGAAAAAATAGAAGTTCCTTCCAAAATCCATGTATCATAAATTACTTTGTTGTCAACTAGAAGCTTGAGACTAGTGTCATTTCAACATGACCAACTCAATTTTCTTAATCTCCACCATCCTTAAAAAATATCTTGTTGTCTCTTGAAAAAATAAATCAACTACAAGATGTATACTCATCAAAGTATCAATTATTCTCTAATTCCTTCAAAAAAAAATCCCTTAAGGCTTTGACAGCTAAAAAATCTTAATAGAGAAATACCCTAAAATAGAAACACTGTGAATCATCAAATGCAAGCACAATGTAACTCACAAAGATGACCTCTAATACAAATTGAAGAGAGCTAATAGTATCCTAGAAAGCTAGATATGAGATCAGTATGTACATCTAGTCACTAGTGATTTCTTCAGTAAGGCCCCATTTGGTTACAGGAATTGGGTGGGAATAGAAAAATCTAAATACTCGAATTCACCAATTTGATGTTTGTTTGCAAAAATACAAAAATGGAAATAGAATTCGCCTATACTAATTTGACCCTAAAATGAGCATAGCGGAATTATTTAAAAAGGATGAAATAAGAATAGATTATTCTTATTCTAGTTTTTAATAAACCCAATTTGATGGGTTGTCAAGATTGTGACTTTGTCATTTGATTGTATTTTGTCACTCAAATGCATTTTTTGGACTATTTTCTCTTTTCATCATAAGATATAAAGTAGGTCAACATTATTTAACATTTAGTATGTGCCTTTTTCAAATGACAAAAAAACTCATATTAGATTTGATATCTTTTCTAAACTTTCATAAAATTATTTTTACAAATAAAACTTGTGTTTAGTCTTATAATATAAACTATGTTAAAAGATAATTTAAACATCATATTAATGATGTTGACTTATTTGTATTTTTTATTTCCTTTAATATATATTTAAAAATAAAATGATTTTAGGTTTGATCATTAAAATAATTTGATTTAATTTAGGATTAAATTTATAATATACAATATAATATGTCCTTTGAATTTTGATGAATTTCAAAGGTTGTGGTATATCCTTCACTTATAAAGTCAATTTAAGAAATAAAATAAAGGCTAATTAAAATAATTTGTCTTTTTTAAAAATTAATTAAAAAATTAGTTGTTTTAATTAAAAAATCTTATTTATTTAAAATATTACCAACCTAAAAGTAATAATTTAATTATTAAAGTTTAAAAAAAAAACTTATTCCAATTCATTATTCTATTGTTGCAACCAAACATAGAATATGCATATTTTGACTCCTCTTCTAGGTCAACCAAATAGGTCCAAATTATATTCTAGAACTTATTTTAAGAATGCACAAATATCAAAAGAGAGCTTATTCCAGCATAGATGAATGTCGCATTGGACAATTCTTGCAGCCAAAGGGCCCTAATTTCTAATAAGAAATACAAGTATATACTACTATGCCACAAAATTGGAAATAGTCATAGTTTATTAACTGCAGTTCAAACTTTAAACAAAAGTGACTTCAATTAAAAAATATAACAAATTTTAACAACATTGCAACATGTAAATTAGAAATTTTACAATGATAAAACTAAGAAAATGAGAAAATATAGAAAACATAGATATATATGGGAAAACCCCTTCTAGGTTAAAAACCATATACACTAAAACATTAAACCAATGTATTACTTAGCAACAAGTTAAAATAAATTTAAAGTCTCTAAGCCTTGACATGGATATTTACATCTTTCTCTACCCTAGAGAAAATATTGTAGCATATCCATGTGTAATGAACACTTGTCTCACACTTCCCTTCAGCAACACAGTGTATTTATAGACTTTTCATGCAAAAGGAAACTATTTCTAAAGCGTCTACATTCAACATATTTGCAACCTATTTTTAGAAACTTCCTTTATGCGTAACTCTTATGTCAAATACAAATCTATGAGAATAGGTAAACTGATAAACTTTCTAATTTTTATGCCAAGTATATCTGTAGAGAATATTTGAACACATTAAGCATCTTTCCAAGAAAATGTACAAGACTTTTTAGTCTATATAAGAAATTAAGAAATAAATTTTCACACCAAATGGAAATAATAACAATATCTTTTCAAATCTTAGAACTTTCGATTGGGAACAACTTTCTAAAAATAACATATCTATCATCTTATCACCTGCCATGTAAGATATCATCTCACCAAGAGGTCCCATGGTGTTAGTGACAACTTAGGAAGTTATTATTTTAAGATTAATGAATTTATTCAACATGTTAGGAATCTAAGGTTAAGACACCTTAATCCAACCAGATGCAATGTGGATATTTAAGAAAGAGATTTTTTGATACTTTATCTTGGCAAGATATAATTATAAGAAAAATTTGATCAATTATATATTTTAATACTTTTGGTTTCCCATTTCTAAGGAATTTGGTATTGATTTAGTAGCTAATGACTATTGGTCTTTGAATTCCAAATGGAAGCTTGAAATTAGATCTTCTTTTTTTTAATTAGTGAGATTACTAATATTTTTGCCTATATAAATACTTGTTCTTCTAAGTGGTCATGTTTTCTTCTTTGAAAGGACTCTATATATTAATGTGGGAAAAGAATTAGGTTCATTTCCATGAATTTTTTTGTTTATATTTTCAAGAGGAGCCTAATTTTGTGCAAGGGATGATCGATATAGTTAAACAAAGTTTCTTAAACTTTTTCAAGTTTCTAATGATTTCCATTAACAAGTGGATCCTTGTTGAACTAACTACCAATGTTCCCCTTTTGGATTTGTGACATTTCTTAAACACCTCATGTGCTCTATAAGTCTAGAGTTTGTATCAAGCATTGACATCTCAATCTTTTGGTGCAACAATAACCAAGAGGTATTAGAGCTTGGTCATAGGTTTGATTATCCTCGGGAAACACTAAGGGGGTTTTTTTTTTCATTAAATTCCAATGGTTTCCTTTGGAATTCTTGACTTTTCCTAACATCCTAATGTATTATATAAGTCTAGTGGTTAAATCGAGCATTGGAAAGTCAATATTTTTGTGCAAAAAAAAACATATCTTATAAGAATCCTTTCCTCGAATATTTTGTACAAGATGGGTAAATTGAACCCCTCATCTTGTATTGTAAGTAAAATAGGGAAAAACTAATAATCACCCTTTTGTTCATTGTGGTATGCCTTAACCTTATGGAATTACTTTTTGGGTGATGGAAAGGTCCAAATAGTTTTTATTTTCATTCACCTAGGTGCAATTTAAGGATTAAAAGTAGGAGAATAAATATTATTTATGAACTTTTTTAGCATTAATCACTTAGAATATTTTAATAGAAAGGAATATAATAATATTTTGGGAAAGATAATTATTTTTTAAAAGGATTTTGGTTGATTTGGGATCTAGTACTAAGGATTTAGGTGATCATGGTAAGAGAGAGGACTAGAATATTGAAGTGGATGAGAAAGATTGGGCTAACACTTGGCCAATATTCATTTATCTTGAAATGTTTCCCTCAAAAAGATCTATAATAAAAAGATTTGCAATTACATTTATGGTGATGTTATTTGAGTTAAGTTTTTAAAATGAGAAAAAATATATTATTGGTGATGTAAGAAGAGGATGTATTTTTAGGGGTGATAAGATTAGCCCCTTGACATCTTAGCCTACCATTTTGATGCAAATAACAATAACCTTCTAGAAGATAGGACCTTGTTATGGTCTTTGGTCCTACTTAAAGAAAAATATTAAAACATGTTATTGGTAGATAAGATAAGATAATGATATTAATGTCCAACAAAGACCAACAAGGGTCTAAGGGATTGAAAGATACAACAATGCAAAGAAGAATAAAACAATAGGAGTGGCAAAAGGTGTCTAGGGAAAAAACACCAAATAGGAAAGCAATAAAAGGGAAATGACAAGAAGAGAGAGAGAAGGATCATCAATCCTTTCTTGGTACAAAGAAATCCTACACATAGGGATAAGGCCTAGGACTAGCAAGGTTCAAGGCCCAGCTCTACATTTGTCTATGTGTAATAGTGGGATAGGGTGTTTTTGTTAAGGAACCTAAACAAAGGTTTGATTGATCTGGTGTATCTAGAGATGGTTGTATGTGGTTGTTTCATGTCCCTAGAAGTGGGAAAGGATAGAAAGAATTCAATGATGAGTTGATCTGAGGTCAGGTTGTAAGGAAACAAGATCTATAAAGTGTGGTCTTTGACCTAGGAGGTCTCCCAGAGGTAGAGCACTAAGTGTTATTGGTCAGAGTAAATGAAAAAGGCCAAGAGGGATCTGTAATCTCTAAATAGGTAGTGGAACTTTACTTAGATCTCATAGAAGATGAGGCACCTAAAGATAAAGTGGGTCTAAGTCTCTATCTCAGATATGGTACAAAGGTGGCATATTCATTCCTCTTTGGTCAAGTGGTGATCAATCTGGCAACAAATTTAGTGTGACCCAACTCTAAAAGACCCCAAGGTGATGCAAAGAGCATGGCTCTAACATTGACTCAAGTAAGAGGGATGAAAAGTAATATTGTTGCAAGTAGCCAAAAAGTAATGAAAGTAGAAGGCCATCTAAGGGCATAAACTGCTAGGAGAGCTCATCCAAGAAATGGAGATGTACTTCCTGTAAATGTCAAGTCTGATGTGTCCATTCAATTCTTGTAGAGAAAGGAGGATATAGGTAGGAGCATCCAAGGAGAACTCATATGGTGGAAGATGATCAATGCCAATTCTGACCAAGCTTAGTATGATAGTGACTTGAGGATACTAAGAATGAGCCTTAGTCATCCCCAACAAGCTATCAATATCCACAAAAGAAAAGTAACCAAGGTACAAGTATCTATGTCTATCATCAGCTGAGTCCACAAAGCCTCTAAGATGGTGAATGAATAAAATCAAGTAAAAAATGGTGCTAAGCCAAAAAGGGTGAGACTCAAACTTGGAAAAAATAATATCATGTGGAGTGTAGCAGTGGCAGTAGATAATCTAGCAAAGGAGAAGGGTCTACACCCACTCAATCGAGACCCAATATAATTTAACAAAAGATAATCCCCAAACCATAACACCATAAAGAATTGTGAGTCTAACTAGATATTCCAATAGAGATAACTTCAACTTAGTGTCCTAGAAGTGGTGCTGGAAGCATGGTCTCTCTAAAAGGGTGAGGGAGCCCATGATCTTGGTCACTCTAGGAAGGTGGGTTAGTCTCATGCTAAAATGAGGTCTAGAGAACTTGACCTCAAGATAAGTGTATGAGGAGACAATCTTAATCTGTTGACCTTGGAAGCTGAAGTGAAGATGTGAGGTCTTTAGACAATTGAAGACCATGACTTGAGTCTTGCTCAGGTTCACCACTAGTTGGCATTGGTTGCAAAATGAGGCCAGTCCATCAATAAGCCTTTGGAGCCCTTCTTATGAAAAGGCTAGAAGGACCACATCATCTACAAATAGGAGAATGGAGATTTGAACTTGGTGCAAGTAGCAACCATCCTTAGAGAGTGAAGCCTCATAGAGGGAGGCCTTTAACTCATCAATATAGATGTTGAATAATGTAGGGGAGACTAGAAAGCCCTGCTCTACCCCAATGGTGATGTGAATCAAATCTAAAAATTCCTCCAGAGTCCTGAATATACCAACCACTATCTCAAAGAGTCTCGTAATCACTATCACTAGTATATCTAGAGTACCAATGTCTTTGAGTCTCTGAAAGAAAGCCTCCTAAGACACTAAGTCAAAGGCCTTGCAAAAATCTATGAAATAGTAGTAGAATTTTGTAGTATAGTTTCGGGCCTCCCCAATGATAACCTATAAGATTAAAATGTGTGATCCATAGTCTAATAATATACACATAATTTTTCCTATCCTTTTCCACAGCATTGTCACCTATCAATTTTTTTGGTAAGAATAATGTTTAGAACCATTGCATAAAGCTTAGAAAAGGTATGCCCAGTCATGATAGTTGTGTAGTTTCAAGGTCTGATGCAAGTCCAAATTTGTGAATCAAGTAAATCATGTGCCTCGACCAAGAAGTAGGGAAACCAATACACACTGCCCTTAAAGAGCACCAAGAGGATGGGGCAAAAATCAGAATACCAAGTTTAAAAATATTTTCCTAAAAACTATCCTTGTTGATGGCTTTGCTACATCTCATAAGTTTGATGGCCTTACAACTTGTGGAGGGAGTGAAAAGATGGTAGTGGTGGGGGAGGTAGGGTGAGTGAGTTTTAGATAGGGATATCATAGAGAGTGGAGGCACGGGAAGCTAGGGAGTGCCAATAAAGTGTGGAAGGTGGGGGAGGATGGTGGAGGAACAAAGTGCACTAAAAGGATTTTAGGTCGCAGGGAACCATGTTGCAAATGGATCTGAAGTATGAAGCTATAAATAATCACTTCTTTTGATGAATAAGGCAGTGATACAATGAGTGCAACTAAGTGTACAAGGGGGAATGGGCAAGAAAGGATGTACACAAGGAGTGATGAAAAGACTTGCACTCAGCATCGAACCAAATATTCATAGGACATGATTTTTGAATAGCGTGGCTGAGGCAGGAGGAGGTGATCTTATCAGTATAGAAATCAATAGTGGGGAGATTTTATAATTTCTTTTGATAAACTATTTTATTAGAAGTTAGGGTGGTGTTGACCTAGTTTGATGAGGGTACATTCAATTATAATGCTAAGAAAGGATATGAAAATTTATTAACTAGATTGTTGATATGGGTAAGGGATTGACAAGGAAGGAATACCCAATAAGCATTGATGCAATGAGTATATAATGAAGATATTGAGATATATTTATGAGAATGTAAATGTTTAATCACCCAATAATGAGTAGGATAGGAAATACATGATGTTTAAGGTAATAATAATATTTATGTGAGGTTGTTAGAGCATTTATGAAATGAGATGGTATTCTTATAAATTTGTAAAAGAGATAATGGATGTTGATTATTTTAGCTATTGGTAGGGATGGTAGCACTATCTATTATCAA
Source organism: Cupressus sempervirens (assembly GCA_028749045.1). Classification (NCBI taxonomy): domain Eukaryota; kingdom Viridiplantae; phylum Streptophyta; class Pinopsida; order Cupressales; family Cupressaceae; genus Cupressus; species Cupressus sempervirens. The sequence continues at coordinate 402,768,201 of CM053787.1, read as the reverse complement.
TGATTTTTAGTGCTATGACATTTGTCATTTCCAATTAGAATTCAATTTGAGGATTCGAGAAAAGGATAAAGAAGTGAGAGGGGAAAGCGAATTTCAAAGAAGGGTGCAAATATTAGGAAGAAGGTAGTGCTAAAACAAGATATCATGGTGGATTTTATAGTGTATAGACATGGAATAAAAATTTGAAATATTTCACACTAGCTAATTAGAATTTGGGACCTTAATAAGGACATAGATGGGGAATCTTTTAGGTATAGGAAACAATTTTCTTGACTATAGGCATGCATGAGCAAGGATAAATATTTTTGATGTAGCTCAGGTTTTTTCTTGTTCTTTGATATTGTAAAATGTGATATTTGTTTCTTTTTTTTCATAGGGTTGCTAAAGAAGTTTAACAACTACCAAAGAAGTTCATAGGGTTGCTTCATGTTTTTCTTTTAAGTAGATTCATTCGCCCCTAACAGAAATAAGAGACAACACTAAAAATATTGGTTAAGTTAGTGTACACCCTACATTTAATCATCCTATCCTATTACACATATATATACTAGCACTTGCACCTCAAAGAGGTACAACGGGTACACCGATAGGTATTTGATTGAAAAGAATAAATGAAACTTTATAAAGAAAAAGAAAACATATAAAAGTGTTAGTGTAGACACATATATCATTATAGGAGCATTGAAATTCTTGTATTTTATAACTATAAATATTCTTAGTCTCCAATTCTTGATTAGAAGGTATAAATTCATTGAAGAGAAAATGGTGTAATTTATAAGAAAGATAAATTGCATGTAAAGAAATTGAATAATTTAAGTGTAGTACTAAAAAAAAGAGGGCACATAATTAACTTTGCATAATATTCTCCCTAATTGACAATCCAAATTTGTGGAATTTACCTATGAATATTTGAAAAAAAATCAAGATCAATTTAGAGTCCGATTTGAATTTTGTGTACATAAAATGTATGAAATGCAAGAAGATTTTTGAATTCTGTGTATTTCAAATGTATTATGTTTTCTTTTATTGTTTGAGATAGCCTCTTTTTCTCCCAATTTAGTGGCACATATTAACTCTCTTAAATGCAATGAAAGTTTAAAAACAATCTCAGTTAAGTACTTTTATGAGATAAAGATAATGTTATGCCAACATGACCCATTTTATGAAAATAATTATAAATTATTATTTTAAAGCTTTTTCTCTTCATTATCTTCCTATTTTTAGACAAGAGATTATGTCTTCTATTCATTTTCATTCACCTTTTCTTAAAAGGGTATCTATAGTTACAACTACTACTAAAAACAAAGAAATTTAAATTTATTATATATTATGCATTGTGTAAATGTAAGCATTACTGCCAAACAAAACTTTGAATTGCCTTATGTCAGCTCATATATTGTTGATAAATAATGTGAATGAATCTTGTTTTGACACACATTAATACATTTTTTTATTACTTGGAATAGGAAAAAAGTGATCATTTAAAATCATGTGTTGTAAAAATGAAACACCAAACTATTGATTATTGATTTATTGAATTGAATATATAAATTGGTATGTACAAATCAATTTTTTTTAAAGTGATGATTTAAAATCATGTGTTGTAACAATGAAACACCCAACCATTGATTATTGATTTATCGAATTGAATATCTACTATTTATGAATAAAAAATTGGTATGTACAAATAAATTAATAAGAACAATAATCACCCTTATGAATAATGTCTAAAAGGACATAATAACACACTTGATGCAACTTCTTTATAGTAGAATCTCTATATCTTATTGAGTTTGACCCTCTCCATCATATAATTTTTTCCTATTTCTTCTAGAGAGTGCTATGTACATTAGTTCCATCCAAGAGGTGTAACTAAATATAATGAAAAATAGTTGATAAATGATGTCATTCGAAACTTTGGACCTACTAGGCTATAACTATAAAAACTAAGAAAAATACCACAAGGGTAAAAACCTAAATTGTAGTGAAAATACTTAACCTACTTAGATACACACACACACACACACACACACACACACACACACACACACACACATCAAACATACATATTAAAGTCATCATCACCGCAAATAAACTAATAAAGGTCTTTTGGACAAATTGCACATTTGATTTTTTTTAAAAATTATAGTGAATTTTGATGCAGGAGCATCCAGAGGTATAAGGGCAATCCTGTGTCACCCAAAAAAATGTACTTAGACTTAGTTTCTATTTTATGTCTTTACATTTTTGGATACCCATTTGGCTCAAATAAAGGTTCCAACTCTCATAGCTCAACTATCAGTGCATTTAAAAATCTCGAAAAAATAGGAGCATGCAATTTGACCATCATTTTGGTGACCTAGAAGGTGCGACTTTGCCAGATGAATGTAATCGAGATTTAGAGCATTCCAGAAAAAGAATCAGGTCAAAAGGCCCCACGGTTTGAAAGTTATTGCAGTTTTTCGGGTTTTGGAGACCCCCTAAGAATGCTTCAGAGTCAGTTTTGGGGCATTAAATGACCTCGAAAAGGGCCGAAAAATGGGGGATGAGCGAAGCTCATCCATAGGGCTATAGAGCACTTCGAGAGCTTTCCGAAAATGTAAACGGTTCGTCAATCGGAGTTACGGTTCAAAAGTTATGCCTCCCGGAAGTTCGGCTACCGTTTTTGGATTCTTCTAGAATTGCACCGACTTCTAACGCAGCTTCCAGAACCTTCTATTTTGTCGGTGGATGCCTACTAGCACTTTCTAGAATGTACTCCTAGTCCTTAACCCTCTGGGGTCTATTTAAGGAGATTTTTGGCATTGTAAAAGGCAGTTCGGATTGGAGCTTGAGAGGAGGTGCTAAAAGGAGAAATATTCTCCAGATTTATGCTATTGTAAGCCCGCAGGGCATGTTTTGAGTTTATTTTCTCTGCACTATTTGTACCAGCTTATTTTCTCAGTTAATATAATTTTCCCCTTTCTATTATGTCTGTTCTGGTTGTTGGGTTGTGTCCCCATCAAGTGGTATCAGAGCGGGTTTTCCTGAGTGTGTAGACAGAGCGCCGACTATGAGGCAGTTTGCACCAGGACTGTGTGGTTGTGGGTTCGAGTTAGAAGATGCCTCCACGAAGAGAGCGTGGTGGAAGGGCCAGAGCTGTTGATCCTGAGGAGGTTAGAGCCCTCCAGAGACAGGTACAAGCATTGCAAGAGGAGCTTCGTAGAGGAGCAAATATTGCCGCAGATGACAATAGTGAGGATGACAATGAAGAGGAAGTAATGGAAGTTGACGGGGAAGTTCTGAATCCTGTAGAGGAAAGGCTTTTTAGGGCCATTTCTAGGTTTGGGAAAAGACCTACAATTGAAGTGGGTATATTTTCGGGAAATTTGAAACCAGATGAGTTGATCGATTGGATCAATGAACTGGATGAATACTTTGAGTATGAGGATATAAGGGACCCAGATAGGGTTAAGTTTGCAAAGGCCAAACTAAAAGGCCATGCCAAAATCTGGTGGCAAGAGGTTCAACTGGAAAGACTTAGAAGAGGAAAGGAGAAGATCACAAGATGGGATCGCATGGTGGACAAATTGAAGAAGCAGTTCATTCCTGTGGACTACGAGCTAGATCTGTTTAAGAAGATGCATGGGTTAAAGCAAGCAGGAAGATCAGTCCAAGAATATACAGAAGAATTTTACCGACTCCTGATTAGAGCAGGGCATGCAGAAGCAAATAAGGAGAAGGTTGCTCGTTATATCAGTGGGTTACGACCTAGCATCCAGGAAGAACTAAGTCTGGTAAGAATGACCAGCGTTGAAGAAGCATACCAGTTTGCCCTACGAGTTGAAGAGAAGCTGAGTAAAAGGTTTGAAGGAAGACAAAGAGGGCGCGGTCAAGGAGGAAGGGGAAGCGGTAGATCATCTGGAGGCCGCAATGAAACTCAAAAGAAAAATGAAGATGAGGGTACTAGTAGGAACCAGAGGAATGAGGGTTTCAATCGCTCCCGTGATCAAGATTTTGGAAATCAAAGAGGAAGAGGTAGAGGACGTGGGCAAGGAAGAGGAGGCTTCTGTGGTACCTGTTTCCATTGCAATGAAGAAGGTCATCGTGCCTTTGAATGCCCTCAACGACAAGGAAGGATAGATAGGAGAGCTGAGGGCCAAGCTAGGGTTGCTCATGTGGACGAGGATGCAGAAAGAGGAGAGACCTTGGTAAATGAAAGAGTCCTACTAAGTGGTGAAAATGAACCAGGACAACGGAGGAGCTTGTTCCGTACCAGATGCAAGTGTGAGGATAAATGTTGTGATGTGATCATTGATGGTGGTAGCACTGATAACTTGGTATCCGAAGAGATGGTCTCTAAGCTGAAGCTCAAGAGGGAGAAACATCCCCAGCCCTATCGGATTTCTTGGGTAAAAGATGATCATAAGGTCCTGGTAAGTGAACAATGTTTAGTAAAATTCAAAATTGGGAGTTACCATGATGAAGTTCTTTGTGATGTTATTTCGATGGATGTTTGCCATCTATTGTTGGGTAGACCATGGCAGTTTGATAGACATGCAATACATGATGGACATGCAAACACATACTCTCTGACAAAGGATGGAGTTCGCCACAAATTGAAGCCCATGAAAAAGGAAGGTGAAAAGGTATGTAGCAGTGCTAGGATTTGTCTTGTTGATGGAAGGAAGTTTTTAGATGGCATGAAACATCAGCGCATGTGCTATGCTTTGATTCCTAGAAAAGATAAAGAAGGTAGTAGTGAAATACCATTTGAAGTTTCAGATTTACTAGGAGAATTTGGAGATATTATCTCTGATAATGTTCCAGATGGATTGCCACCAGTAAGGCAAATCAGTCATCAGATAGATCTGATTCCAAGAGCTAGTTTGCCTAACAAGGCTGCTCACAGGATGACTCCTACTGAAACAGAGGAGCTGAATAGACAGGTTCAGGAGCTATTGAGGAAGGGCTTGATTCGAGAGAGCCTGAGTCCATGTGCAGTACCTGCAGTACTTGCACCAAAGAAGGATGGAGAATGGAGGATGTGTACAGATTCTCGAGCTATAAATAGGATAACCATCAAGTACCGGTTTCCTTTACCAAGGATGGATGATCTTATGGACTGCTTGAGTGGAGCTGAGTACTTCACAAAGATAGATCTGAAGAGTGGCTATCATCAGATACGGATTCGAGAAGGAGATGAGTGGAAAACAGCCTTCAAGACCAAGGAGGGTCTTTATGAGTGGTTAGTCATGCCCTTTGGATTGACGAACGCCCCAAGCACCTTCATGCGGCTCATGAATGAGGTACTTAAGAAGTTCTTGGGAAAATTTGTTATTGTCTATTTGGATGATATTTTAATTTTCAGCAAGACTTTGGAAGAACATTTACTGCATATTCGTAGTGTCTTTGAAAGGCTAAGGGAAGAGAAACTGTTAATTAATCTAAAGAAGTGTGTCTTTGCAAAAAGGGAGTTAGTCTATTTGGGATTTGTTATATCACCTGAAGGTCTCAAAATGGATCCAGAGAAGGTAAAAGCCATCTTGGAATGGCCTACTCCAAGGTCTGCTACTGAGGTAAGATCATTTCATGGTCTGGTTAGTTTTTACAGAAAGTTTATTAAGAATTTCAGTGGCATATGTGCACCTCTAACTGATACAATAAGAGGGGATAGAAAAGAGTTCAAATGGACTGTAGTAGCTGCGAGAAGTTTTGAATTGCTGAAGAAGAAGGTGACTGAACAACCTGTGTTGGCACTTCCAGATTTCAGAAAAGTATTCCAGGTGGACTGTGATGCTAGTGGTAGCGCTATTGGGGCTGTATTAAGCCAAGAAGGTAAGCCTATTGCATATTTTAGTGAAAAATTGAATGATGCAAAGAAGAAGTATTCTGTTTATGATCAAGAGTTCTATGCAATAGTTCAGGCCTTAAAGAAATGGAGGCATTATTTATTGCCAAAGGAATTTGTTTTGTATACTGATCATCAGGCATTACAGTACCTAAATAGCCAAGGTAAGTTGAATCAGAGACATATGAAGTGGGTAGAATTCTTGCAGAGTTATACATTTGTGTTAAAGCATAGAAGTGGAAAATCTAACAGGGTTGCAGATGCATTAAGTAGGAGACAGTTGTTGCTTACAACAATGCAGGTTGAAGTAGTTGGGTTTGATGAACTCAAGAATTTGTACCCTGAGGATCCTGATTTTGCTGAAGCATGGAAATCTTGTAAAGAACCTGTGGCTGTAGATAGAACCAAGTGGTTAGACTATTTGATTCAGGATGGCATGTTGTTCAAAGGGAGTCAATTGTGCATTCCAAGGAGTTCCATGAGGGAAAATCTGATTAAGGAGAAACACAGTGGAGGGATGGCAGGACATTTTGGTCGGGATAAGACCATTGCCATTCTTAGAGAACATTATTTTTGGCCTCAAATTACACAGGATGTGAAGAAGTTTGTACAGAGTTGCCAGGTTTGTCAAGTTGCCAAGGGGTTTAGTCAAAATACTGGCCTATATCAGCCATTGCCTGTTCCATCAAGGCCATGGGAGGACATAAGTATGGATTTTGTTCTTGGATTACCAAGGACACAAAGGGGTAATGACTCAGTATTCGTGGTGGTTGATAGGTTCTCCAAAATGGCACATTTCATTCCATGCCACAAAACTCATGATGCTGTCCATATTGCAGACTTGTTTTTCAAAGAGGTGGTGAGACTACATGGTCTTCCAAGAAGTATAGTTTCTGATCGAGATACTAAATTTGTGGGGTATTTTTGGAGGACATTGTGGAAGAAGATGAGAACAGACTTGAAATTCAGTTCCACGCATCACCCACAGACTGATGGCCAAACAGAAGTGGTAAATAGAAGTCTGGGCAATTTGCTGAGATGTTTAGTTGGAGATAAGCCTAAGGGATGGGATTTGATTCTACCACAGGCAGAGTTTGCTTATAATAACTCTGTAAGTAGGAGTACTGGAAAATCACCCTTTCAAATTGTATATGGAAATAGCCCAAGGACTGCACCAGAATTGAGGAAGATAGAACAAGGGGAGAGAACAAGTGCTGAAGCTGAGGATTTTGCTGAACACATCAAGCGTCTACATGAGGAGGTCCAAGCACACATTATCAAGATGAATCAAGAGTATAAAGCTAGGGCTGATGCAAGGAGAAGACATAAGGAATTCCAAGTAGGGGATCTTGTCATGGTGCACTTACGAAAAGAAAGATTTCCAGTTGGTACTTACAACAAGCTGAAAATGAAGAAATTTGGCCCCTGCAAAATTTTGAAGAAACATAACTCAGGAAATGCATATGAGGTGGAGCTGCCAGATGGTATTCACATTTCTCCCATTTTCAACATTGCAGATTTGACAGAGTATCATGATGATGGTGCAGATGAGGAGCTGGTTTTAGAGCCGTGTCCAATTCCTGCTTCTAAGAAGGAGGAGATAGAAGACATTCTAGATCATCGTGTGGGTAGGAGTACCAGAAACAGGCAGTATGAAGAGTATTTGGTCAAATGGAAAGGATGACCAATCGAAGATTCAACTTGGATTTCAGCAGCTGAGGTTTCCCATTTGGGATTTCCTCTACCATCCATAAAGTGACAGGGTCACTTTTCAATCTACCCTGGGTGTCTGATGCAGGAGCATCCAGAGGTATAAGGGCAATCCTGTGTCACCCAAAAAAATGTACTTAGACTTAGTTTCTATTTTATGTCTTTACATTTTTGGATACCCATTTGGCTCAAATAAAGGTTCCAACTCTCATAGCTCAACTATCAGTGCATTTAAAAATCCCGAAAAAATAGGAGCATGCAATTTGACCATCATTTTGGTGACCTAGAAGGTGTGACTTTGCCAGATGAATGTAATCGAGATTTAGAGCATTCCAGAAAAAGAATCAGGTCAAAAGGCCCCACGGTTTGAAAGTTATTGCAGTTTTTCGGGTTTTGGAGACCCCCTAAGAATGCTTCAGAGTCAGTTTTGGGGCATTAAATGACCTCGAAAAGGGCCGAAAAATGGGGGACGAGCGAAGCTCGTCCATAGGGCTATAGAGCGCTTCGAGAGCTTTCCGAAAATGTAAACGGTTCGTCAATCGGAGTTACGGTTCAAAAGTTATGCCTCCCGGAAGTTCGGCTACCGTTTTTGGATTCTTCTAGAATTGCACCGACTTCTAACGCAGCTTCCAGAACCTTCTATTTTGTCGGTGGATGCCTACTAGCACTTTCTAGAATGTACTCCTAGTCCTTAACCCTCTGGGGTCTATTTAAGGAGATTTTTGGCATTGTAAAAGGCAGTTCGGATTGGAGCTTGAGAGGAGGTGCTAAAAGGAGAAATATTCTCCAGATTTATGCTATTGTAAGCCCGCAGGGCATGTTTTGAGTTTATTTTCTCTGCACTATTTGTACCAGCTTATTTTCTCAGTTAATATAATTTTCCCCTTTCTATTGTGTCTGTTCTGGTTGTTGGGTTGTGTCCCCATCAAATTTTGACAAAAATTTCATTATGGCTTATTCTTAATTTCAATGGTTAATAGAAAATACCAAGAAATCTGCTAAAAATTATTGGATTTTGTATTTGTTAAATTGGAGAGAAAAAATCAATATTTTGACTTTCCCATAGTTTGTAAATGATATGAATAAAATCTATTAGAATTAGGTAAAAGATAATAAAGAAGTTTCAACTTGCAAAACTAAATCACCTAAGAAACAAAAAAAATTAATTAAAAATCCATTTTTCCTATTGTGAATCATCCATGGTTTTAACAAAATAAAGGGCAATATATTGTTACTAGCTTCTTGTGCATTACATAAATATAGGGCCTTATAGAAACACATCTTATGAAGCTAGTCTTTTCAAGACATCGCAAAAAGATATTTAATTTATGTTTTGTGGATTCTTTATTAAATATCTAGTATCTTATAGCATGATGAAAATAAATGATTGAAAGAAGGGTGACCAAGTGGAATTTCAAACTCCAAAAATGGAATACCCCACTTTGCAAGACATGTTTCACAATTCAATTAATACTCTACAAGATAGTGGTGTACACTCTAATAGTGTACTAGCCTCTTGCAAATCTTTAAATGCCTTTCTTAATAGCTCTTAGTATGGAGAATGGTTTTGTGATATTTTGTAATGGTGAGATCTACCATACCTTTTCATCTTTATGATTATACAATTGGATGAAATATTTGATGTCAAATGCTGACCCTTAGTGATAGGAAAATAAATGACTTTGTGATAGTCTTAAGAAAAAGTTGAAGAAAATAGAGAGCATGGGCCCTAAAGTCCATTAAGATAATCTCAAAGATTATGTTTTAATAGAGAGTGGGAGAAATAAGTTCAAGAAGAAAAAAATTAGCTTTTAAAACTAGGGCTTCATGCTTTACTCATTATCCTTCAAGGAATGAAATATATAGATGATTGTCAATGAACCAAACCACATGTTTTTTGAGTTCATAATTCCATCTACCATTGTTCTAACAAAAAAAATTGAAAGAAGCATTATAAAAAAATACATAAGAAATAGATTTGAAAGCACATAAGCAGAACCCCAACTTGTTCAAAAAAATAAAGATCAATATCGTGTTAGGGGTACAATTCCCATGGGTATACTAGCCACTCTCAAAGAAATTCTATATGTGTTTTATATTCTTTCTTTCTTTCTTTCAAATAAGAAAAGAAGATATTGAAGCAATGTTCAACATAGTGAATGTCCTATTCTTTATCATCACTTCTATAGAAATGATATTCCTTTTTAATTACTCGTGCTTGAACTGTACTTTGAACACCATCCAAATCTAACTATGCATGTCTATAACAAACATTTATTGGATAGTGACCTACTTAGAAAAGAAATAATCTAATTGAATGGCTTTCTGATGAACAAAGGAATAGTTCTCTACAAAATCAACAACTAATACAGTCGTTCCAAGTGAGAAATTATCTCTCAAAGTTTGAAACTATTGTGCTTGTCACTTTGCAAAAAATGTGTGATAAATATAAGGTTGAATCAAATTCTTAAATCTGTCCATTAATGTTAGAACAGGTAACTCCTCTTCAACATATTCCAACCTTTGTGTCTCTTTCCCCAACTTTGTTTCATTATTGACATGCTTGCAACTTTTGCAATTCAATTTTTTTTGTTGCATCAATATTTTCAATTTTCAAAGGAAATAGAGGCAATTCACCACATGTTTCACATAATCCTTTGATGCAATTTATTTTGACCAGTTGGGTCATCTATTTTGTCACATAGAATGGATGATATAAACTCACTTCTCCTACTAGGAGGAACAACATGAAAAACATATGTGTCTTCTACAAACTTTTGAAATACCTAATAGTGGAGATCAAACTCAATATGATGATGACAACATGTTTCAAACACTTTGTTTGACCTCACAAAATGTGGCTTCAATTTTTCAAACAACATTTGCCCAACTTTTACATTAGGATGCTCACTACAAAATGACACATATAACTCATGTTGTGTTGTGTCCAAACAATGTTTTGTATGATGTTCATATTGACCAGATGCAATCCTATGCCTAATAACATCTCTACTATTTGATGAAGGATGAGTGTTATCAATCCAAAATGATATGACTAAATTTTTTAATGACTCTTCAATCCTATCAAAAGGTGCTCTACACATGATTGCCCAATTTCCCTCCATAGTACTGTCATCCACAATTAATCTTCTCTTAACATATTTTCTCATTGTTTTCCTACTAAAATCCATTTCAGATGAAATTGAAGATATTTGTCTATTATGGGTCATATTATTATTTACAACAGACATCAACATCACTTTTCTTGCCACAAACTTATCTTTAGTTCAAGAGTATTTTCCTATGTTTCTCAAACTTTGTTTAACATTTTCAATCAGATCAGTTTGCATGCTAGAAAATCTTCTCTTCTTTGATATTGTGTCTACACCTAACAATTTCAATGCCTCTTGCAACTTCTTTTGTGTAAGAAAAAGTGAAAGTAACTGAGCTTGTTCAAGTGTTTCAATGTTATCAAATTGAGTCATAATTTCTCTTATCTTCTTATCCATTGACCTTTTCTTAGACAAACTGAATGGTTGAATAGTAGCTGCAAGTCTTCTCAATTTATCCACATCCATTTTAAGTAAATGATCTAAATTTTTTGGAAAAATAGCATTCTTTACAAATTGGGCAATATTTAGGAATTCATCCATATCAGTTCCTACACCTGATCCCAATCCTTCTCTAACTTCTATTACTGAAATTTCTACAGGGAGTGATCTTGAGCCTTGTCCAACATTCATTGTTTGAGATTCTATAGGGAAGATATTGACCCTTCTCCAACTTCTATTATTTGAACCTTTGTAGGGAACAATCTTGAACCTTCTTCAGCATTCATTGTTTGATATTTCGTAGGGAGTGTTCCTGACCTCTCTCCCATATCCACTTCTTTTACTTTTGCCAAGCCTTCTTCAACATTTCCTTTACCTTGTTAATTGGCTACAACAAATTTATAAATAAATCAAATTAGATAAAGAATAAGATTGAAACATAATTAAATTCAAAATCATAAAAAAAAACTAATATATATAATTACATACCTTGTTTAATTTGATGATAACGTGCCATAGTCTTCTGAAGATTTTTTTTGTTCTGCTTCATCAGATCTCTTCCTTGCATATTTGTTTTGCCTTCCTTTCTTATTTCCCATTATAAAATCATAAAAAAATACAATTTATTCCTTGCCTCAAGATAAATTTTGTGCAATAACTATATAAAAATGTCACTGTATGAATTCATAGTACGGCTTCACTATTTTTAAGCTGATCTATCTGAAGTCGATGTCAGCATTTTTTATTTTTTACATGTTCGTATGAACACTGAGAAGTAAACATGTTAGTGCAACATATCTAGTTCAATTTCTAGAAACTGGAAATTTTTTATCCATATGTTCACTGCAAGCATGTGTTCACAGTGAACATGCATTATATATTCACTACAAACATGCAAAATTAAATTTTTTTGGGCTCTTTTTTCTTTTAAGCTTTTGTTTTTTTGCTCTTTCGACACCCATAATTGCAAATAAATGATCTCCTACTATAAAATAAAAAATTCTAAAATGTGTTGCTTGGAGCAAGCTTTCCAATGACTATAATGTAATACATATTTTAATAATTAAAACTTTCAAATATGATTTTAACTCATCATAGGTTCATTACCAATTGAACATCAACTGACTTCGACACTTCAGAAAAATTAGTAAATTTTGTCAAAAAAATTTTGAAAAATATCTAGTAAATAGCTTATTGAGATATCTTTCTATTAAAAAAAAAATTATGATAAATTGACTTCAAGTTATCTGTGTCAAAATGAACGTATGTCTAAATTACGATTGGTGTCACTTCAAAACTTCATAAACTATACAATATTCAACCAAATCGAATCAAACCAAATGTATCCTCTAGATATTGATGTTACAAATCCAACACCGATAGAATTACCTCATTATATTTTCTAGAAAAAAATTTATGTGTGTCAAACGGATTGCCACTTTTTAAAAATATTGAATTTTATTATGTGCCACTTTTTGGAGGATAAGAAAAAATTGACATAAATATTTTTTTTTTAGATTAGAAAATATGGTTACAAAGTAGGAACAGAATACTAAAATCACTAGTTTATGTCATCTTGAAATTATTTATAGTTTTAGAGATATAGTCACTTGAACATGAGGTTTGTTTCAAAAATATTGATTTCAGTGTCAAAATTGGTCAAAAAGTGGAACCCATTATTGTGGGATCACCCATAAAATTTTAAATACCTCCTACAAACAAAAAATCTCAATTCACTTGCCAGAAAAAATATTGTAGTGATATATTTTTTAGCATATTCTTCCTATAGTTATCTTCAACAAAAAAACAAATAGAGTAAATAGTTGATGAATGCTTTGAGTTTATTTAGATGTATATAATCTACATCTAAGTAATCTTATGTAGGATTGAGTTTCAAAAGGTTATTAGGTTTATACTATGTACTAGACAAGGATACCAGGTTTTCTTTACTAGTTCTTTCCTAGTTGAGTCCTCGAACCAGATTTTATATATATATATATATATATATATATATATATATATATATGGGCTAGTCCACTTTACCCAAAAAGTAAATAAATAAGAAAGCCCTAAATAATCATTTATTGTGAGATAAAAGGATAACTCATATATATGTTCCAAGGAAATTGAAGAAATGGATTTATTACCTAGGTATGTTTTGCCACCTTTTTGTATGAAGTGGGTATTAAGCGGGTGGCCTCCTACTCACAATACATTGGCCTCTCTTCATTTACTTACTGTCATCAATTTCTTTTGTCTAAATTATCAACATGAATGCATGCATAGGCACAAAAAGAGAATAATGATCAGCCACTGTATGCAAACTTTCTTTCAGGCGATGTTCTTGAAAGGTTTCTTAACAACATTTTCTTAATATATTGACTCTTCAAATTTAAAAACACAAGTGTGAAATCATAGAAAAACACATGAACCATTTTCAACATTATGCCAAAGAGATGTGCTCTCAAAAATTGTAATGATGAGATAGATACTAAAAAAATCTTAGAAAGATTCAAGTAAATTTAGTTGTGGTTGTAGTGCCATATTCATTGATAACTAGAAAATTGGAAAACTATCTCACATTTATTGGGCACACCATGTAATCATATTCATTTAAGGAACATTGAAGAAATTAATTTCAGAGCTTGAAGTGCATATACAAATCCTCACTAATTTTGATCCTTGTTCAATTTGACAAATCTTAAATATCACCTCTTTGGTTTGGGCCCAGTCTACCAGAAAATCAAACATTGTAGACAATGTTCTATTACACTTTGCATCCATTAAAGGTAGTTTAGAGATCATAGAGTAGTTATTGACAATAAGTCTAGATATGGCTCTATGTAAGAACAAGTATGAAATGGCTGCAATTCAATATGCAACACAAAAAAGTCGTGAAGATATACTAAATTAGTTCCTTGATCAACAAGCCATCCGATTGTATGAAAGTTATTGTGAAGGACAACAAGAGTGCCCTTCATTTTTCTTTTTAATATGGGCACTATATCCTTGCAACTTGCTCCTACAAATAATGAGTTGAAACCTCTAATCTTGAGAAAATGACCCTAAAAATTGCACAGTAAGGTGTTGAAGCCCTCTAGGATTCTTGGGTGGTTGAAATCCAAAACCCTAAAGAGTGATTTGCATAGTAAGGTATTGAATGTTTCTCATTGTGTGGGGACCCCTTCTATGAAGGAGTTTTTGGATTCTAGGAGGACTCAAAATAACATTACACCATTGTCTATCAAGGTGCAATAGGGCATGATGCATCTGAAGAAATGTCATCCCTTAAAGATGAAGACAAAGAACTAGATGGGTTCATTTCTACAAGCTTTGTTTAAGGCCTTCAACCCTATAACCCCCACCTACTTCAGCTTTTGGGACTCAATCTCTCTTTGAATGGTGTATTGTAAAGTGATGAAGTTTATTAAATAACATGATAAATGTTATCTAGCTTTGTAGCATAGTATAATTAAGATTTGTCTGCCAATATAAATAAATAGAGAGTAGATCAATGATTTTTTTAATTTTTTTTTTATCAGTGAATAGCCAAGGCCTTGATATATTTTATTAAATATCATAAAGAAATACAAAAGCATAACTCCATTCAAATGGGCATTGGTAGGAAAGAATGGAGAAGAATACCTCTCGTCTAGCTCAGGACAGAAGTCTTATATTATACAAATTAAAAGGGGCATACCCTAGTGAACTCATTAAAAATTTACAAAATTTAAGGGAACAAATCCCATAAGTACGTAAAATTTTATTACAAATCAAGAGTCATTCGTATTCTATCTGCTTTGGGAGGAAAGTTTCCCCTTATGCAGGTGCTCTTCTCCATCGATCCATTATAACTCTATAAAGATCTCCTCAGTAGAATGTTAGTATAGAAAATGAAACAATATTAGAAAATATCTATCATATTGACTTCCTGTAGGAGTTACTCTTAATTCGATAAGTTTAGAGAAAACCTAATCCAAATATTTTAGGATGAGAGCTAATTACATAGCATAGATTCTAATTACAAAATAGACAAAATTTTAGCCATAATCCTAAACCATTATCAAGACAAAATCATGATTCATAGATCATATCAAAAGTATAATTAGTCGAACTACTAATATGAATACTTAAAAGAAGAATACATAATCTAGAGCCCACTAAACATATGTAGATTCTGAATGTAAACATAAAATAGGAAAACAAGAGACAAGCCAAATTAGAGCTAAATTGATTTAATTATAAACCATGGGAAAAAAGGAGGATGGGCGAGGATACACCCAACCAAACTGCTTGATCTTCTATCTTATGATGAAGTATAAGGGTCTCTAAAACTAGAATAGCAACTATTAATCCAATCTGAAAGAGATAATCACATACTATGGATGTAATCTCGACCTTAACAATAGCAAAAATTCTGAAATAGGCCAATATGGATCTCCATCAAAACATATTAACTAAAATAACAAATGAACTAAATCTTCTAGATCCAACTAAAGGAAATCCATGGAATAACAAAAATACAGCTAATAAGAACTAAATGATGAGAAGTGGGTCCCCCAAGTCAATCAGACCAATGCCAGGTCATAAAGTTGAAGACCAAATGAAACTAAATGTGAGTCCAAAGATAAACCGAGTTGATATTATGCATAAATCTAGCCAATTGAAAGGAATTAAATTTGAGTAGATCAATGATTTGATGATTGGATACAATTTTGTAAAGAAGATTTTGAATGTATATTTTATTTGATATATAGATCATTCACCGAAAACAATGATCTAAAAACCATTTTGAGAAGGTTGTCTACCGGTGTGAGACAACTCTCAGCTGCAAGCAACCTCACAAGGAAAGCCTATCAGCTAATTATACATTTTATAAGTTTACAATAACGTTTGGTTTACAAAGTGGTCTATTATATACAAAGGATTATATAATACTTTTGAAGAATAAGAAAGGAAATCGTCATGCATGTAATCCTCTCAAGGAAGATCAAACTATTTTGTTTCACATTTTACAAAATCAGCCAACTATCATCTCCTATGATCATCATAAATGATAATGCTCGTAGCTAAAGGAGATAACCATGTTATCTATCTCTCACAATGAATCCTCTGGAGCCATATACCTATAGCTCAAGATCCATGAATATGGAAAAAATTATAAAGTGCATTAAAGTAACAATGGAAAACAACCCTCAAGTGATAAATATTCGAGTAAACAAAGAGTAGTGAATGAGAGTTCTCCACCAAGATATGAAATTCATTATGAATTATCCAAGAACATTATCAAAATAGGTCTCTATTGAGCTCATGTCCAACCAAAGTGTAGGCTCCTTAGACTTTCTACTGAAATCTCATCAAGAGTATCCATCTTAACAACATGCTTCTCATCTCAAGAGAAATTCAGCCTCACCTAACTCTCAATGTATCCATGAATACAAAAAAAGTATCAATTTGTACTAAGCTCTAAATTCATCTCTCATTAAGTTTGTTAAGATCATGAAAAATGCACTCAATACAAAGAGAACTTTCCAAACCACTTTCAAAGCTTTAATTACAAAAACAAGAACCCATTGTGACAATATGATCTATCCATCCCATCCTACAAGATCACATGCTCCAAGTGAACATACCATGGTCTCGAAAAAAATGCATCATAAAAAGACTCTAATATCCAATCAAGAGTATACCATGGCATAAGATAAACATATTCTAAACCAACATCACATATCAAGTACCACCAACACCTTAACCAAAGCTCTAAGAGTCCTCTATGTCTCTAAGATGTTAACATCTCCAATTAGATGAAGATACCATCTCCAACTAGTGAACCAACAAATGTAGAAGTGTTAGACTATGTAGTCCACCAATATAACTGGGGGCGGTGAATGAGTTATCCAACTATTATCACAATTATCAACCTTAAATAAACTTAACCAAGTGAGCAATTTAATCAGAAACTATAAAAAGAGACTCATGCACAATAACACTAGATTTGTTAACTAGGGAAACCCTTGATCAGAGAGAAAACCTTGGTGGGGATGGTATCCACAAGGTGATGTACTAATATAAATATTCCTTATTAGAGGATGGACCTAGTTATGAATCAATAACAACATTTAGTACATATTAGTCCCTGTTAGGAGACTTTGAATCCCTATGAGGAGTTGTGGAAGACAGCTGGACCTACTACCCGAATAGCTTCAAGGGCAAGATGAATGAACCCACTGTCCAAATTATCTTTGTATTATTCCTTGTAGAATAATATAAATAATT
Source organism: Cupressus sempervirens (assembly GCA_028749045.1). Classification (NCBI taxonomy): domain Eukaryota; kingdom Viridiplantae; phylum Streptophyta; class Pinopsida; order Cupressales; family Cupressaceae; genus Cupressus; species Cupressus sempervirens. Next base: position 402,750,834 of record CM053787.1, on the reverse strand, counting down.
AGTAGTTGGACTTCCTTTGTCCTATCAATTAGACCTCTCCTCCTTCTAATCTTGTAACCATATGAAAAAACTTGCATCCAATAATCCCTTGGATCACTTAGTCATATTCAATAAATACTCTTCTCCTTTTCGCACTTTGCACTTCATACAATGGTCCCAACACACTAAAAACAAGGAAAACATCTTTCCTTTATACCATATCTTCAAAATAATTCCTTTAGTTAGCCTTGAGGCTTTCCCAATTAATTATAATAAGGTAATTAATTAATTACAATTACAATAGCATTGTCAGCTCACAGTCTATGCAAAAATTGACACGTGTGATACTAGGACTTGCGCATCTGCTAACATCACCATCCAACTATCCTCTATCACTGACTGACCATGCATCTTCTTATTACATCTTAGATGAAAGATATAATACAAACATCATAAATTGCTTTCCAAGCACTCTGTCTATGTACTGCTTTTAGTAAATTAAGTACAACTTCCATACATCTTTGACATACATGTTGGGCATCAAACCTCGTTATTAGGGCATAGTGTTGAACATTTCCATGACTACACGTCACCAAACAAGAAAAACCTTGTCTATACAACTAAGATCTCTCTCTCAGCTACTCTATCACTCTTCACAGACTTGTTGCTATGTTGATATCAATGACAAACACAGTCATGGATGTAACATGTCAATACTCTCCAATGCTTAGGATACTCCCCCAATTTAGTATCATTAGGATTCATGATAACAAGAAGACCCTTCTAGAATAGAACAAGATCTATGGTATCCTCCAACATCTACAATAGTAAAGAGGATCATCTATCACCATTAATGAATATGCAGTCAAGTTGGTAAATTGCCCATTGAATCACGATGTCAATCTATCTAAGCATATGAAAGATCATCCCTCAAATCTAAAAATCACCCAAGACCACACATAAAACTGAGTGAAACCAAGATTTCTAAACTATGAAAATTCAACCGACTATAAGACACCATAGCTAACTATCCAAGTTAGCACTAATCATTCATCCTCTTATCTTAAAGAAACCATGCCAACACATAAGTGACCATAAACAAGGCTAGCTTAAATGTTGGCACAAGCAAAATCATCCAGGCTTGCACATCACAGTGAGTGAAACCAAGCTTTGTAAACTAAGGAAATCTACCCTACTATAGGACACCATAACCAACTATCCAAGTATTCACTTATCATCAATTTTCTTGTCTCATAGAAAACATTCCAATGCACAAATGACCATGGATAAGGCTATCTTATAAATCAACACCAACACCAAATCAAATCTAGTGTGTATAGACAATCTACATCCAAGTTATTTCACTATAATTAAATTATTGACCTACCACCCTGATTGCATAACTTGTATATCGAACCATTGTAACATGAAAATCTACTATCATATCACTAAAATGTAAAATGGATATCTCAAATGGAACAATCAGGTAGATGACATGATTCGAACACCAAATCAAGAACAAGTTTAATTTGTCAATTATGTCCATATCAAGCACCATAATCTAGGATTATGGAAAACATCACCCAAAAACATTGAGTGATATATCATGTAGAAACATCCCCATGCAAAGATAGAAACACAACTTTTCACATCATGCACAAAGCATACATGCATGTAGAACTGTGAGTATCTCATCTAGTAATATCTCAAAGGAACCTAGGTCTAAAATATATATCTTCATTAGATCCACAAAACCATAATTTTTGTTTGATCATGAAAAAACTACAAAACTATATGTCAAGAACAATCATGCACATTCATGCCCACTTCTCATATGGAAGACTCAAAAGTCTAAAAACACTAAACTATCAAACCCAAAATAATGAATTTATTTTAAATGAGCATCACCATAGATTTTTAAAGAAAATATATAAATCCCTAAACACCAATAAAGAATAATCCAATCTATTCAATTACAGTCATCCAAGAAGAAATTGTAGTACAATAACTCTAGGCCCACTGTAAACCAACTCCACACTCACCATTAGTACATGCATTCGAAAGAGATAGGTTATACAAAAGCTTCTAGATCATCTATGATATACTCTATAGATTTTATGCATTCAAAGTGATATAATAGAAATTCTTTCCAATACCCATGCATCATATATTATTTTGTTGTCAACTAGAAGCTCTAGACCAATGTCATTTCAACATGACCAACTCAATTTTCTTAATCTTCACCATCGTCAAAAAATATCTTGTTTTCTCTTGAAAAGCTAAATCAACAACAAGACTTATACTCATCAAAGTATCAATCATTATCTAAATCCTTCAAAAAAAATCCCTTAAGGCTTTGGAAGCTAAAAATTCTTAATAGAATTATTACCCAAAACTAGAAATACTATGAATCATCACATCCAAGCATAATGTAATTCACAAAGATGACCTCTACTAAAAATTGAAGAGCTTTGATAGTATCCTAGAAAGCTATATTAGATTAGTATATAGATCTAGTCACCAGTCATTTCTTCAGTACCTTCTAATAAGAAAACACAAGTATATACTACTATGCCACAAAAGTGGAAATGGTCATAGTTTTTTTAGCACAGTTAAAACCTCAAACAAAAGTGACTTTAATTTAAAAATATAACAAATTTTAATAACATTGCAACATGTAAATCAGAAATTTTAGAATGGTAAAACTAAAAGAATTAGACAAGAGAGAAATAATTGATATATATGGGAAAACCCTTCCAAGTAAAAAACCATATACACTAAAATATTAAACCAATGTATTATTTAGCAACAATTTATAATAGATTTTAAGTATCTAAGCCTTGACATGGATATTTACATCTTGCTCCATCCTAGAGACAACCTTGTAGCATATCCATGTGTAATGACACTTTTCTCACACTTCTCTTCAGTAACAGTGTATTTATAGAGTTTTCATGCAAAATGAGACTATTTCTAAAGCATCTACATTCAACATATTTGCAACATATTTATAGAAACTTCCTTTATGCATAACTCTTATGTCAAATATAAACCTATGTGAATAGGTAAACTGGTGAACTTTCTTATTTTCGTGTCAAGTCTATCCTTGGAGAAGATTTGGACCCATTAAGCATCTTTCGAAAAAAAATGCATAGGAATGTTTATTCTATATAAGATATTAAGAAATAATTTTTTATAACAAATGGAAATAATCACAATATCTTTCCAAATCTTAGAACTTTCCAATTGGGAACAACTTTCTAGAAAATAAGAAATGTGTAATCTCATCACTTGCCATGTACGATGTCATCTCACCAAGAGGTCCCACAATGTCAATGATAACTTGGGAAGTTAGTATTTTAAGATAATTAATTAAATAATCAAACATGTTAGGACTCTAAGGTTGAGACACCTTAATCCAACAAGATGCAATGTGGATATTTAAGAAAGGGGTTTTTTTATACTTTTTCTTGGCAAGATATAAATATAAGAATTAATTGGTCAATTATATATTTTAATACTTTTTATTTCCCATTTCAAAGGAATTTGGTATTGATTTGGTAGTTAGTGATTATTGGTCTTTGAATTCTAAATGGAAGGCTTGAGATTTGATCTTTTTTTCTATTAGTGAGATTACTAATATTTTTTCCTCTATAAATGTGTGTTCTTCTAAGTTGTCATGTTTTCTTCTTGGAAAGGACTCTATATATTAATATGGGAAAGTAATTAGGTCCATTTCTATGAATTATTTAGTTTATATTTTCAAGAGGAGCCTAATTTTGTGCAAGGGATGGTTGATATACTTATATGGATATTCTTAAACATTTTTCCTTTCTAATTATTTTTATTAACAAGTGGATCCTTTTTGAACTAACTAGCAATGTTCCCCTTTTGGATTCATGAGATGGCTTAACCACCTCATGTGCTCTATAATTTTAGTGGTTCTATCAAGCATTGATAGGTCAATCTTTGGTTTGACAATAATCCTAGCTTGTAACAAGAGGTATTAGAGCTTGGTCACGGGTTTGATTATCCTTGAGTAAGATTGGGGGGGGGGGGGGGTAATTTTTTGACTAACTTCCATTGATTCCCTTTGGAATTGATGACTTGGCCTAAAACCCTAATGTATTCTATAACTCTAGTGGTTATATTAGGCATTAGAAATTCAATATTTTTGTGCAACAACAAACCTATCTTGTAATAATCCTTTCTTCGAATATTTTATACAAGATGGCTAAATTAAACACCTCATTTTGTATTATAAGTAAGATAGGGGGAAAACTAATAATCACCCCTTTGTTCATTGTGTTATGCCTTAACCTTATAGAATTATTTTTTGGGCAATGGAAAGGTCCAAATAGTTTTTATTTTCATTCACCTAGGCGCGAATTAAAGATTAAAAGTACGAGGATAAATATTATTTATGACCTTTTTTAGCATTTATCACTTGAAATATTTTAATGGAAAGGAATATAAGAATATTTTGGGAAATCTAATTATCTGTTAAAAAGATTTTGGTTGATTTGGGATCTAGCACTAAGGATTTAGGTGATCATGGTAAGAGAGAGGACTAGAATATTGAAGTGGATGAAAAAGATTGGGCTAACACTCAACCGATATTCATTTGTCTTGAAAAGTTTCCCTCAAAAAGATCTAAAATGAAAATATTTTCAACTACATTTTTGGTGATATTAGTTAAGTTAAATTTTGAAAATGGGAGAAATGATATTATTAGTGAGGGAAGAAGAGGATTTATGTTTAGGAGCGATCAGATCAGCCCCTTCACATCTTAGCCTACCATTTTGATGCAAATAATCACAACCTTCTAGAAGATAGGACCTTGTTATGGTCTTTATTCCTATTTAAAAAAACATTAAAACATGTTATAGGTAGAAGATAAATTAAATCTTGTCACTATAGAAATGAATAGTGGGGAGAATTTATAATTTCTTTCTATAAACTACTTTATTAAAGATTAGGGTGGCGTAGACTTATGTTGATGAAGTTACATTAAATTATAATGTCAAGAAAGGTTGTGCAAAATTATTTAACTCACTTGTTGACATGGGTAAGGGATTGGCAAGGAACGAATGTGCAATAAGTATTGATGTAATGAGTATATAATGAAGACCTATTGAGATATATTTATGAGGATGTAAATATTTAATCACCCAATAATGAGCAGGATACGAAACACATGATAGTTAAGGTAATAATAATATTTCTGTGAATTTGCGAGAGTATTTATGAGATGAGATTGTATTCTTATAAATTTATAAAAGAGATGATAAATGTTGATTATTTTGGCTATTGGTAGGGATGATAGCACTATCTATTATTAATGTTTTTTGGTGCTATGACATTTGTCATTTCCAATTTGATTTCAATTTGAGGATTGATGAAAATGAGAGAGAAGTGAGGAGGGAAGGGATTTTCAAAGAAGGGTGTGAATTTTAGGAGGAGGGCAGTGCCAAGACAAGGCATCATAGTGGATTTTATAGTGTATATAGACATGGAATAAAAAATTGAAATCTTTTACACTAGGTGATCAGAATATGGGAGCTCAATAAGGACATTGATGGGGAATCTTTTAGGCATAGGAAACATTTTGCTTGACTATAGGCATGCATGAGGAAGGATAAATATCTTTGATGTTGTAAAATGTGACTATTTGTTTTCTTGTTGACAAGAATCTAAAAGATGCATTTCATAAATTTGAGTTTTATTTTGACTACATCCTCCATCACTTGCATGCCACTTGGATATTGTGATAAGGATGGCTCAGATAAAATGTTGTAGGTATGACTCCACCTAATCAAGTATTCTCTTGTGATAAATGTAAAGGTTCAATGGGGGATGGTTGGTGTCTAAAAAAGTTTCTATAGTCCCCTATTTTAGTTCTCAAATTATTATCTTTTCAATATTATATGTTGGTAGGTTGGTAGTTCTTGTTTTAGTTATGGTCGAGGTATTTGACCTCAGCATGAGATGGGGTGATAGAGTTTTCTTTATATTTCTTTCTATAAGTTCAATACAATGACAATTTTTTTTGTGGTATAAAGTTTATTTAGTCTCTCTCCCTCTCTAATTTTTGGAGTTATTCAAATCTAATAAAACACTCAAATTTTTCAAATCTAACCCAATGAATCACTTTATAAGCATCTACTTGTTATGCCCTAGATACACAATCATATTACTGAAGTTATGATTAACTTTCTATTTTGCCTACAAGGTTAAGTTTAATTGGTCTTTAACATTGAATTCTCCTTTTATAAATAAGTCCGAATTTCAAAAAGACAACTAATAGTGAATTCTAAGTAGTTGTTTTCTCTCATTATTTTAAAAAAATAAGAACTGCTCCCATCGAAACAGAGTTCAGATCAGTTCAGTTCATCAAACTCTTTCAGTGTCAAATAAATGTATTTCTCTGGCATTTATGTTCTTCCAGGTTGCTACCATGGCCTCAAAACATGATCCCTCACATTAACTAATGTTTGATTGCAATCTCATAGTAATTAATGTTTGGTTACAATCTCAGATTTCACTTGTCAAAGAAGCTCTGGAAGGAAACTCAAGTCTTAGCAGACAACTTTTGACGCATTTAATGTCTACTGTTTTATAATCATGATTATAGAGAGCAGCACCAATGGCTCTGTTTCGCTACACTTCTTATTCTGTAGCAATGCATTCAACATTCTGGGAAAGATGGGTTTGTGACGAATCCACAAAAAAACCTCAAAACATATAAAAGCATTGAGCCACTATTGCAAAATGTTCATTGCAATAACTAATAAAACGTATAATGAGACCGAGAAATAAAAACAAACATAATAGTAGGAAAACAAGTACCAACACATCATCTGGGAAACATCTAAAAAAATATGTAAATATGATTGCAAGTGGAATCATCACGCTATAAATTTGGCATGCTCCTATTGTCATACAACAATCATCACGTACCGTTATCAGTCAGTATTGTTACAGAGTGCTGGTCTCTTATCAAGCTGCCATCCTGCATAAAGGTGATCGAAAAACAAAGAAGTGATATTCAAGGATTATTTTCAAATAGTAAAACTTAAGAAAATGAAAAACTAAAATAAGTTCAGCAATTACCAGAGAAGTTGAGCAATTACCCAAATCAAATATGTGTCTATTCAGCAAACTGGATGTGCTTTTCAAAAAAATAATTGATATTTTAAAGATTGGTTTATGTGTATAATGTACAAAATGAGTATTTGTATGTTTCTGTTTCCAAATTTCCTTTCTAGTTTATGATATCTGTTTATCAGATTTTACGTTTACAGGTGGCTTACTTTTAAAAGGAGACGTCTGATTATGCTTCTAATTGATGACATCTGATGCTCTGGTTTTCGGTTTACAAGGTGATCATTATAATGACCTTCGGTTTACAAAGTGGCCTATTATATACATAGGATTCTATAATACTTTTCAAGGATAAGAAATCTCTTACTGTGGTTCTAATACGAAGCATATATATCCTATTCTTGAGGGTATTCATAAAAAGAAAATAGATTTTTACAAAGTTTATAAATTCAATAGTATTTAATGTTTTTTTATCAATATTTAGAATCACATTTTATGATCTAACATCAAGATGAAACAGGTAGCATAATAACATCAAGATGAAACATATAGCATAATTTCTTTGTTTCTCATACCATGTTTCATTCTAATAAGAGATTACAGAGCGTGATTCAAGAAGTTTATGTCAAAAAACATTAAACACAATCGACTGTAAAAACTATTACAGATAATCATACTCATTTTTCAAAAATCTCCACAAATGTAGAAGACAAGTATAAATGTAGGAAATAAGTATAATTTTCTGCTTTCTGAAGAGCATTTATTATTACTCAAATTATGCACCGCATAGGTTCAGTTACTTTCAGTTTATGTTAAAATTTCTAATTTTGAAGAAATTTGTAGGACCTGCTCTTGTTTTTAGATCTACAGAAACTAAAAGTAAAACATAAGAACTCTATTATCTGAAATACAATAATGATATATGTTTTATTTTTCCCTCGCCCCTCATTTAAACCCAAAGCCATCAAAACTGTAACATAAATAATGAAACAAGTAAAAACCATGGACGAGATTTGTGCTCAGTAGTTGCAGAGCAATTCTCCTTTGGCAGAATCAGATTTACATCAGTTACAAGAGACGAGAATCTCAATCTCTTATTATTCCCCTGCTAAATCTGTATTCTTAGCTGCCAGAAGGAGCCCTGCCCAGCAAATGCTCAGCACACAAATTTCTAACATGTATCCAAAGCATAGCAGAGAGATATAAATAGTTAACATAGAAGGATATCCTCAAAAATAAAGAATATACCTCGTCCAGATGGATAACCATGCATTTACTTTCCTCTGTATTTAGCAGATGTGATTCCTTTTGTCTTGGGTGTTAATTGATGGTCAAGAGCTTGAATGGGCAATGGGCGATCGTAATATTCTTCAGAGGATGTAAAAACAGCTTGCAGATCATATTCTGTGATTGAAATAGATTTGAAGGCGAGAAGCTTTCAGCCAAGCAAATATGATGCTCCCCACACACTTTTTTTTGGCACCGGATGGCATATCCAAGCGCATATTCCCTAAGAGGCCTTTTTCGGAAAAAGAGCTGACTGCTTAAAATCTTTGTCAAAACGGTTTCTTTCTTGTACCATTTATAAGAAATTTCAAATGTTAATCTGGTCCTATTTAGACTTTGTTTATTCTCCTTTTGCCGCGCTTGAAGGAAAAATGGAAGAGAGCAAAGGAGAAAGTTTACATTTTTAATAAGAAGCTAATTTATTGAATAAACTGAAGAAATTTTAAATGGAAAATGAATGAGGAAAATCAATATATCTATGAAACCAACCAAATTGTCTAACACATCAATATTCACATCATTTGTAATCAAATTCAAATCTTAATCTGATCCTATTTAGACATTGTGTCTTCCCCTTTGGTTGCACTTAAAGATAAAACATGAAAGAGAGACATGGAGAATGGGATTAAGTTTTAATAAGAAATTAATTTATTGAATAAATTTTGTGTAAAGTAATGGATTTTTAAATGGCAAATGAATGAAGGAATTTTAATTATGTCTATATGAGATTAAAGGTCTAAAATACCAACATCAAATTTTAGGTCGTCTCCATATTCTTCTTGATGTCATCTTTCTAGTTATGGGTCTTTATTAAAAAATCTAGCAGTACACTTAATCATTTTCCTTCTCATCAATCGCATGCCTTCTCTTATTGATCAATCCATCTTTGTTTGTGATCATGTTTCCATCAATGACAACCAAATACTCCACTATTTCTAATTGTACCTCATAGCCAATCAATCTCCACCAATTCTAATGGAAATGCCAACAATCTCTCCCTTTAGCATTGATGAAAAACTCTACATGAAAACACTTCTAGTCTGGGCATCAATGTGAATTGTTCTCCCCCTTATGTATATGGGAGCTTTTCTTTCCCTTTCCATTGTCTTCCCTTTTTGTGGTACATTTATTTTTCATACAGAACCTATTCTCCCCACTTTTGTCAACAATGAAAGAGATAACCTATTCTCCCTTTTTTTTCATTTTAAACTATTTGCCAATAGATAACTTGCCCAATAATGCTTTGACATTTGTCTTGGCTGACTCCACTGATTCCTCTCGTGATTTATTCAAGAATCACATAGTGACTCACTCCATGTAGATTGAGTGTTAACTCTTGAATTGAATCTAGAGTGCTCATATTAGGTAAACCAAGTATAGCTTTAAAAAAAATCACATTTTGTTGCATCACCTCCATTGCAAGTGCTAGATAGGACTGTAACTCTTATAAAGTAGTCATCCTCTTTTCTAATTCTGTCAGTATTTTCTTTACCATGTGTTATCAACTTCACCTTTTCATTATATTCTACTATAAAACTCGAGATTGGATAAGTTGGTCAATTAAAGTATCAAGTTCTTTTTGTGTCTTATTGCTTCTCTTCTCTAAATCGTTGATAAAACCAAATAGTTTTGATATTGTGTTCAATAGTTGACCAAAATATTTCAGTGTGATCTTTACTTCGTCAACCTATTTTAATAAATCATTCTTATCCATGTCTAATATTTCCAATAACTTTTTAGTTCTCTTCCTTTCATAATTGTTCCTTGCCAACTTCATTGCAATGGTCTCTATCTTAGAAACTTGTTATGTAATGAATTTAATCAGGGTATCCATCTGATCTATCATACTTGCATCATGATTATATGCCACATCAAGTGCAAAGTCTTCTAGAATGTCTTTGACTACTTGCATTACTCTAGCTTTCTTGTTCTTTTCTATCATTTTGTCTCTTCTAGCCCCCATCTTCAAGTTCTTAGAATATTCTAGTAATTTCTAAAAGCTCAACTTTATTATGTCTAACGTCTTTAATATACCATCTTTTCCTTCTTCTTCTTCCTTATCTGGATTGACCTTAATAGTAGGTTCAAGGTCCTCTTGTTAGAAAGTAAAGTCCACCAAGATAACTGAGAGGGGGGTGAATCAATTATCCAACTATTAAAACATTTATCAACCTTATTAATCCTTAGCCATGTGAGTGATATAGTCAACAACCACAAGAAGATATACATACACAATAACACCAGATATGTTACCTAGGGAAACCTTTGATCAGAGGGAAAATCCAAGAGGGAATGGTACCCAAAAAATGATGTACTAATATAAGAATTCCTTGTAAGAGGATGGAATTTGTTAAGTGCCAATGAAATACATTCAGTACATATTAGTCCCTGTTAGGAGACTTTGAATCCCTGTTCGGAGATTCCAACCCTATTAGGAGTTATGCCAACCTTGTTAGGAGTTGTAGAAGGTAGAAGGACCCACTGTCTAAACAACTTCAAGGGAAAGACCACTAAACTCATTGTCCAACTGGTCGAGCTGTATTATTCCTTGCAAAATAATAGAAATGAATGACCTCAAACTCCTTTTTCCTCTTGACGTGACCAATCTTCTTCTGATCTCAATACCAAATCACCAACTTCACATCCAAATTATCCCTTAGTTTTCTTACATGCATTTACCAACTTTGCATATCACTTTCTCAATTAATGATGGAACACACTTCATCACAAGGAAAATAACTTTCCTTTATACCATATCCTCAAAATAATTCCTTGGGTTGGCCTTGAGGCTTTCCCAATTAATTATAATAGGACCTCATTAAGATATTATAAACATTTTACAATTACACAACATTGTTATCTCATAGTCTTTATAACTTTTCACACACATGTGATCTCTGACCTCATGCACTTGCTGAAGTCATCATTAGGTTATCTATTGTCACTATCTAAACTAAACTCATCATGATTCTATCCATGTTGTGAGATACAATAAAAACATCAAAAACTCCTTATTAGGTACTTTGTCTGCTTATTGTCTTATGTAATTCATAAGTAACTTCTACATGTCTTTGATTCTATGTATGCACACTTGTCCACTTAATCAAGACACAGTTTAGAATATGTTCTTAATTGTGCTTGACCTTATCCTTAAGGCACAATCTGTACGACCTTTTTCTTTTCGTGTTACTCTACCAGTCTTCACAGAAATAATACTATGTTGACACAATGACAAATACAACCATGAATGTAACATGTCAATCATGGTAGGGTAAAAGTACAAAGTTGTGTTACCTTTCGGGCTGACTTATCAGAATGACTAAATTTGAGTATTTTTATCTAAAAATTAATTTCATTCAAACATATGATCTCTAAGATAAATTCATTCTAGCTATGTTATATATGATCTCACACTTTTCCAATTGAAAATGTCTATTCAATGCATGTTTTATACTAGTTTGTATCCAATTACTAAAGAAATATGATTATTTCATAAAACTAAAGTTTCAATAATGCTTACTATTTTTTACGATTTTTTTTAATAACTTATTAACACCATTTTATAGAGCTAAAATTCAAGAATATTCTCGTATAAAGTTTATAGTGCTTTAATTAATATAGTATATTATAATTAAAAAAATCTACAAGGACATATTTTAACACTCGAAAGGATGTCAATTTTGAGAAAGACAAAATATTAAATTATATCAAAAAAATTGAAACTTATATGATATTCAGGAGGAGAGAGTCCTCTTCTAGAATGTATAATTTGTATTCTAGTCAAAATATATTTGTTTTGAAAAATGTGGTGGGAAATGAAAACTATCGATTTCAGGCAAGTTGAAATTTGAATCATTATAAAAGAGAGAATATAGGTTTAAATCCAATTTTTATTTTTGAATGTTCTAGATATAAATGTTATCTACAAAATAGTCTAATATCAAAGGGAAATATGTTTATTTCCATATAGTTTTATGGTGGGAACTAGACCCCTAATTTTAAGTAGTTTTTAGCAACTAAAAACTTATCTATAAAAATTATGAAAATATATCAATTCTTATTCCAAATAGTTGTTAAAAATTATAATCCTAAACTTGATCAATTTCTAAACTTATCATTAGTTTACTTCATTTTCAAATTCTAAATAATAATACTAGTTTTATATCATCGAGGGAAAATAGTTATATTTTTGTTAGCCTTTTCCTTTACAAAAGGGTGACATGGGTTTGTGCTTTTACCTGCTAACAATCTCTCCAATGCTTATGATACTCCCCCAAAGGAATACCATCAACATTCATGCTAACATTTTCTTCCTTTTGCATTGGTGGCAACATAGATAAAAACAAATCTAAGTTGAATCAAGAATACCAAATCAAACTCTGCTATTGATGTTGTTCTCTTTTTTTCAAATCCTCTTCATCAATCAAATCTGAAACACATAGGAACATTGTTTTCTCTGTGTTTTCTCACTCTTAGGATTGACATCACTTGTTCACACTCTAACTCACAGGAACAAATTTCCATTCTTATCTAACTTACATGGATGGAAATCAATTGTTTACAACTTTGCCCCTATTGATAGCAATCTATCTATCCAGGAATTATTCTCCTCTATACATATGTGTTTCATGTACATAATCTCTTCCCCATTATGTTAGAGAGCTTATTCTCCATCTACAATACTTCTCCCCTATACATAGGAATTTTTTTTCATGTAATCTCTCCCCCACTAGCATCAATGACAAAGGCTTCATTATGTTAATCATCTACTCCAAGTCTTCAACCAGCTCAAGTGTCCAAAGACACTATTCAATACCAACTAAAAAGATTCTTTGATGACTCTGCTCATCACAAATACTCTCTCGTATAGGAAGCACCAATATTTAATCCAAATAAACAATAGTGCTATGTACCATTGGACTGATGTACTTTTTGCATCATCTACTAAGAAGTAGGCAGGGGCATAACCTCAAGCATACCTCGCAAATACTAAAATGTATCTTTAGATAAATGCTTCATAAAGATATCTACAATCTTCTTTTTTGCATATTCAAATACCCTAATATAATATATTTCTATGCAACTTTCTCTCTCAAAACATGATACTTAATAGATATATGCTTATTTTTAGAATGCAACACCGGATTCATAAACATACTTATCAAGTACTTGTGTTATCATAATGTATGATAACAAGTTCTGAAAACTCTATCCCAATGTCCTTCGACATCTACTTCATCCACATGATCTAATTATAATTGTTTGTTGCTGCTACATACTTGAATTCTTTTGTAATCTGTGAGATATAGTCTTATTTCTTGCTTAGCCAAGAAACCAATCTTCCTCCAAGGAAAAATGCTCCACCACTTGCACTCTTTATTTCATCCATGTTGCCTACCCAATATGCATTAACTATACATGCACATAAAGTAAAATCACTTGATCTTTCATACTACAAACTAAAATTAGGTGTACCCTTCAAATATCCGATTATTCTCATAATGGGCTTCTCTAGGATCTTCTTGAAATCTTTCTACTATCCCAACTACATTTTATATATCTGGTCTAGTGTGAGTCAGATATTGCAAACCTTCAATCATAGATCTATACTGGGTATGTGCAAAATCATGGTGTGCCAAAAAGTGGTAATGTGAAAAAAATAGAGTTTCAAAACGTCTAAAAGCATTTCAAAATCTACTCTAACTTTCTTCCACCCATCCTAATACCAAGGCTAAAAAGTTAGGACCAAGCTTTTCTGGGTATTTGATCAGTAATCGAGTATCTGATATGAAATTAGATACCCAAAACTTGTAACAAAGATTTTTTTTTTAAAAACCAAGAGCTCTTTTTATATTGCATTTTTTTTGTTCAATTGTTGACTACAATTCAAGTATCAGATTTCAGGATGGGTATTAGATAAGGGTAAGTTTTTTTTTTTTTAAACCTTTTGAATGAATATTACTATAAATTAGTTGTTTTAAATTGAATTTGTCAAAAATTAAAAAAAATTAATAGAAATTGTTGAAATTTAGGTTGTTTTTAATAGAAATTATGTTTTGCAAATTAATACATATGGCTGACCCAAATGATGATACTAAGGCAGGAAATAATGTTCCTTGTAACCCTCCACCAAACGATCTAGTACCCCCTCAAAACCGTCCACCAAATGATCCCCTACCCTCTCAAAACCCTCCTCGAATTGAAGTTTTGATATTTGAAAATCTTTTTGAACTAAGAGTTTTGCGAACCACTTTCAACACTATACCTACATCAGCTCCCATGTTATCCATGTTAAACACCATAGTGGATAATATTGAAACACTTACCAATGAACAAAATGTTGCTCTTCACTAGTGTGACCAAATGCATGCCATGTTTGATGAGGGGTTGGAATATGATGAGGTTGCAGCCCTGAATATAACTAAAGATGATATAGTTAGCATTTTTGTGCACCCAAAAACCGGTAAACAAGTAGAATGCACAAAGCCCAAACTATCAATTAAATGGTACACAAATGAGGCTATGCGTGCAAACTTTTGGAATCATTGGTAGACGGTTTTTGACATCCCTCCACACAAAAATTTAGAGGTGCCATTTTATTTCATTGAAAATTTGTATACCAAATTTGTGTTGCACCTCAAGGCGAACTATTAGAGCATGATGCCTGACATGGGTGTAGGAGGAGAAGCTCCTCAAAATAGACCCTTTGCCCAACAGAAGAAAGCTAGCACTTTTTTCCCCCCTACTGATGTCTCCCCCCCTCCTCTAGTGCAGCATCCTAATACCATTGCAAAGGCTAGCTCTCAAACTATTAGAGCCATCCATAGATTGAGTAGCCTATTTATATCCTAGGCTAGGTTAGTGTTGCCTCCCTGTGTTGATGATGCTGGTGCAAGTTCATCATCAATGAGCTCATCACATGTTTTTGTGCCCCATACTTGCATAACGTGCAAGAATATAATTTGTCTGGGTCCAAGCATAGGTGATCTTTCTGAGTATCAGTTTGTATTTGAGTAGGATACACTAGATGCATGTACAAAGGCTACACACCCTAATGTGAGAGAAGAGGGGCATGCAAAGACATGGAATCCTTCTGTGTCAGTATGTGTATACATTTTTTTTATGAAATATGTGGTTTAAAGTTAATATTTATAATAATGTAATTTTGATTTTTAACCCATACTGACTTATACATGCATGTGATCTTCATTCATGTTTAGTTGATGACTAAGGAGGAGCTTAGATAGGTTGATAATGTCATGCTCTCAACTATTTTATTTGGACTTGAGACATCTATGGTACATTATGTTGTGCTCTCACTATTTTTCCTATTTGATATTGGAGCATATA
The DNA here is from genome assembly GCA_028749045.1 of Cupressus sempervirens. Classification (NCBI taxonomy): domain Eukaryota; kingdom Viridiplantae; phylum Streptophyta; class Pinopsida; order Cupressales; family Cupressaceae; genus Cupressus; species Cupressus sempervirens. The sequence goes on along the minus strand of CM053787.1, from coordinate 402,735,114 downwards.
TGGTTTCTAATCTTTCTTTTCTCTTGCAGGTGTCACCTGTCAATGGGGGGCAGAGTGTAGGGGATGAGGCATAGCCCATTGACAAGGGAAAGGTAATTAGGTGCTTTTAAAGTGATTTAAATATCTATGCATTCTTGTAAAAATTTTGTGGTAATGAAATTGAATTACATTCTTTATTGTATAGGGCATGGCTACTGGTGATGAGTCTAGGAAGATTCCACATCATAGACCCCCTGGCATTTCCATTCGTAGTGAGAGCCCCATCGTATGTATAAGTATCAATTATTTTTTATTTTCCTTATTTTCATAAATAAATTCAAAAGTGATTTACGTGATATTAAATAGTATTTTGTATCTCATAGGAAACACCTAGTGCACAGGAGGTTGGACACTCGAGTTTTGCATCTTTGCTAACGCAACCATTATATCCAGAGGAGTCGCAGAGGTAAGTTATAGTTTGAATTCTTGATTATATGTTATAAATTTAGCATGCTATGAATTATAATGTTATAGTTTAAGTTGTAGATTCATTTGACAAACATACTTGAACATACATAGGCCACAATCAATGAGGTTCAAGCATTGCCAAGGACATATGAGAGGACTCCTTATCGGGGCAAGAGGTTGACGAGAGAGGTATTTATGATGAAAGTTCAATACTATAAATCTTCATTAAAAAAAGGATCATTATTCATTTTAGTAACTCAATGTTAGGTACATAGAATCATATAAATTTAGTAGTTTAACTTTGGATTTTCCTTTTTTGTTTATGTAGGAGGCATCTGATCCACCTAGTGCAAAAAAGAGGTTGCATTTTGATCATCCACCAGCAACATAGGATAGTATAGTTGTCATAGGATGAATCATGAGACATTTTGAGATGGCATATGCCACATTGTATATATAAACATTGATATTATACACATTCTGATGGCATGATCAGCCACATTTTGTATATGGATCTATGTATTTTGATATATATTTGTGTAATTTATCTATGCATACATGAATTTGATATATATTTGTGTAATTTGTCTATGGATATATGTATTTTGATATATATTTTTTTCATTTATGTGCACATTGATATAAATATTAATTTAGTGTGGTGTTGTTCAATTTATCATGGATCATGTGTATTGTTCATGTTTATGGAATATCATTCATTTTGATCATGTTTTTTATATTCGATTCAAATGAAATAATTTGTGAATAAAATTTTAACAACCTTTATTATCAAATTTTGATGCAATGTTTAATATGAAATGCTATCATATATGTTTAATTTGAAATAATCTATTCAATCCCTTAAGATATCACTATTGTTCACCTGCCCAAACGCACTTAGAGCACCATGGAAATGAGATAGGTTATTGTACGCCTCAACATGGCCGTCCTATACCATTCAATGTTTCATCGATAGCTCCCATGAGCTCCGAGTTATGACTCTTAGAAGACTGACCTGGAAACACACTTAGAGCACCTTGGAGACCCTTCAGTAGGGTGGTTGTGAACTATGGAAGCTCTCTGCAGCTGAAACAAGGGTGTCAGGAGGGTTCATTGACTGATCCAAAGCTAATATAACTAACTCTTCAATGCCAAGATTAGTAGTTTCAAAGTTACGATGTGATGCACCTATAAACTAAGGCACATTGCGAGTTTTGGCATCGAGTAAGATTGTTGTGCCGAATCCAAATAAAATGTGATCTATGAAAAGTGAGATAGGTTAGTTTAGGACTTGGCATGCCCATCCTATAGCATTTAAAATTTCATCGATAACTCCCACAAGCTCTAAGTTACAACCCTCGAAAGATTGACCTCAAAATGCACTTAGAGCACTTTGGAGACTCTTCGTACGGGGTGGCTACGAACGATGGAGGCTCTCCATGGTCATAAAAAAGGTCTAACTAGGGTTCACCTACCTATCCGAAGCTAATGAGGCTAATGATTTGATGCCAAGATCAATGGTTTCAAAGTTACGCTATGATGCACCTGTGAACTAAGGTACATTTCAAGTTTTAGCATCGAGCGAGATCATTGTGCCGAATCCAAATGGAATGTGATCTTTCAAAAATGAGATAGATTATTTTAGGCCTTGGCATGACCATCCTATAGCATTCAACATTTCATTGATAGCCCCCAGAAGCTTCGAGTTACAACCCTTGGAAGATCGACCTCAAAACGCACTAAGACCACCTTAGAGACTCTTCAATATGGGGTGGTCGTGAATGATGGATGCTCTCTACAGCCAAAACAAGGGTGTCACTAGGGTTCAACCACCCATCTAGGCACTGATGATTCGATGCCAAGATCAGCAGTTTCAAAGTTATGTTGTGATGCACCTATAAACTAAGGCACACTATGAGTTTTGGCATCGAGCAAGATCACTGTGCCAAATCCAAATGAAATGTGATCTTTAAAAAATGAGATAGATTATTTTAGGCCTTAGCATGATTTTCCTATTACATTTGACATTCTATCAATATCCCTCATGAGCTCCGAGTTATGACCCTTAGAAGATCAACCTTGAAACGCACTAAGAGCACCTTGGATACTCTTTAGTATGGGGTAACCACGAATGAGAGGGGCTCTCCCTGGCTAGAACAAGGGTGTCACTAGAGTTCACCTACCCATCCAGACCTAATGACATTGATGAATTGATGCTAAGATCAGTGGTTTCAAAGTTACGCTGTGATACACCTATGAACTAAGGCACACTACGAGTTTTGGCATCGAGTGAGATCACCATGCTGATTTCAAATGAAATGTGATCTCTCAAAAATGAGATAGGTTATTTTAGGTCTTGGCATGACTGTCCTATAACATTCAACATTTTATTAATAGCCCCCATGAGCTCTAAGTTATGACCCTCAAAAGATCGACCTCAAAACGCACTTAGAGCACCTTGAAGACTCTTCGGTATGGGGTGGTCATGAATAATGGAGGCTCTCCGCAGCTAGAACAAGGGTGTCACTAGGGTTCACCTGCCCATTCAGAGATAATGGTGCTAACAATTTGATGCGAAGATTAGCAGTTTCAAAGTTACAATGTGATGCACCTATGAACTAAGGCACACTGCAAGTTTTGGCATCGAGCGAGATTGTCGTGTCAAATCCAAATGGAATGTGATCTCTCAAAATTGAGATAAGTTATTTTAGGCCTTGGCATGATCATCTTGTAGCATTTGATGTTTCATCGATAGCCCTCATGAGCTTTGAGTTACGACCCTCAAAAGATCGACTTCGAAACATATTTAGAGCGCCTTGGAGACTCTTCGGTATAGGGTGGTCATGAATGATGGAGGCACTTCGTGGCCAAAAAAAGAGTTTCACTAGGTTTCACCCACCCATTTGGAGCTAATGGCACTGACAATTTGATGCCAAGATTAGTGGTTTCAAAATTACACTGTGATGCACCAATGAACCAAGGCACACTACAAGTTTTGGCATTGAGCGAGATTGTTGTGCTGAATCTAAACAGAATGTGATCTATTGAAAATGAGATAGGTTATTTTAGGCTTGGGAATGGCTATCCTCTAGCATTTGACTTTTCACCAATAGCCCCCATGAGCTCCAAATTACAACCCTTAGAAGATCGACCTCAAAATGTGCTTAGAGCACCTTGGAGACTCTTTGGTATAGGGTGGCCACAAATGATGGAGGCTCTTTGTGGCTAGAACAAGGGTATCACTATGGTTCACCCAACCATCTAGAGCTAATGGCACTAATTATTCAATGCCAAGATCAGTGGTTTCAAAGTTATGTTGTGATGCACCTATGAACTGAGGCACACTGAGAGTTTTGGCATCGAGAAAGATCACTATGCTGAATCCAAATGGAATGTGATCTCTCAAAAATGAGATAGGTTATTTTATGCCTCAACATGACTATCCTATAGCATTCAACATTTTATCAATATCCCCCATGAGCTCTGAGTTACAACCCTCAAAAGATCGACCTTGAAACGCACTTAGAGCAGCTTGGAGACTCTTCAGTATGGGGTGGTCATGAATGATGGAAAATCTCCATAGCTAGAAGAAGGGTATCACTAGGGTTATTATTAAGTTTAAAAAATATATTTTTTACCTCTCTCAAGTTTTTGGTATTGGGGACAGTGCAAGTTTGGTGTTAGTATGTATTATAATCATCGTTTTTTAAGTCCCTCCACATAAATTACATTAAGTAAAATCATCTTTGTTTCTCACATTAAATCAATAAGTTTACATTTACAATATCTCAAGTGTTTCATCATTATTACATCAATACACAACTATCAAAAATTGTAGTGTCAAAAAAAGTAATGGGGTGAACCCACAATAATGGGTTCCACTTTTGTGGGACGAAGGAAATCAAAAAAAATGCCAAAATCCACATATCGAATTTATCACATGTTCATGCGAACATTATAATTTTGTTCACACGAACATAATTACAATAAATATTCACACGAACATAATTGATATATATGAGGTATGTTCAGGCGAACATATCTTATTAATATGTTTGCCCGAACATATTTTATGATGATTTCGCTTTCAAAAATGATGTTTTTTCCAATTTTATTGTTCATTTTTATGGTGTGTGATTTTGATTTGGATGTTGGAGCAAACGTGTTTGATTGGTTAGCCTACCCCATCATTTTCTATCATTCTCGTCCAGATTCTCATCGTTGCACTATTTCGGGTATGTTTATATGTTATTATTTAAATGCTTTTATATTTTCAAAGCATATTTTCATGTTAATTTAATATTTTTAATGTTTATTTATGTTAATTATATAAATTTAATGTTTATAATTTTTTTTGTATATGTCGGTTATATATTAGAAAAATATTAATATAGCAAATTAGAAAACAAATTTATAAAAAAATTAGTGTTAAATTAGATAAATATTAGAAAAACAATAGTTTAAAATATTAGAAAAACATTAGAAAATATTAAAAAACATTAATCTAGAATATCAGAACATTAGGAAAAACATTACATAAAAAATATTAGAAAAAACATTACATTTAAATATTAGTTTTTATTGAAAAAATAACTTGATAATTGGATGCGATGCCAGTCGAGCATTCTGTCTGCGTTTGCGTCTTGAGCTAGGGCACCTGTGTCCTAGCTCTGCTCTCGTGCTTCATGTGTGCTACAATGGTGGGCTTTTAGAGGATTAAGGGACGGCTCTTGGGTGGTTCTCCCTGTCAGGTTGCGGACGAGGTTGCGATCTGTAGGTGGAGACTTTGCCGCGTGTGAAGAAAGCTCTGTGCTTGTTTGTTGACCTGCATCGTTCGTGGGCAGTGGACGTTGTAGGTGGTTTGTGATTTCTCGCTGCCCTAGTCTAGTCTGTGTTGTGGTGGATGAGGTGTGGTGGCTCTAGCTAAAGTTGGATGGGTTTGGATAAAGGGAGGGGAGGGTAACCTTCTTTCATTGAGTGGTTCGTGGTAATGGCTGATGCCATGGGGGAGTCAACAATGAAGAGCCCCCGCATGGATTTTTGGGCGGCTTTAAGCCCTAAATTCCCTAGCCAAGGGATGAAGACCATTGAAAATAACATGTTTGCTTCAGCTTCTAAGATTGGTGATTTGGGGCTATCAAATGGCTCAAAGGTTATGAAGACCAATGGATGTCTCGAGAGATGCAAGGAGAGGCCAAAACTGATTGTCCCGGTGGAAATGATCGTAGATGATGTTGAATATTATTTGCACCATTCCCTATACTAAAAGTTTCTTGGAATGAGGTTTTTTGTGCAATTTTTGGAGGTTTGGGCTCGAAGGACCTCGGAGCCATAAGGGAAAATGGAGATAATGTTGTTGGCTAACAATTATTTCATGGTTACTTTCAACTACAGTGCATATCGTATAGGGTGTTTGAGGGAGGTCCTTATTTCCACAATAAGGTCAGGTTGCTTATTAAGCCATGGCATGCAAGTTTCAATCTTGCAAAGGAGCTACCTAATTGAGTTCCAGTTTGGGTTTTCTTACCAAGGTTTTCAATTGAATGCTATCGAGAGTATGTGCTACATCTTTTGGCCTATGTGCTTGGAAAACCTATAGGGACTTCATCGCAAACCTTGGGTAAACAGGTAATGTCTTTTGCCCGTATTTGTGTTGAAATTGATCTTAGTAGACCCTTACCAAATGTAATAGAGATGTGTGCAGGTTCTTATTCTTGGGTGCAGCAATTAGATAATGAAACTCTTTTGTTTTGTTGTCACCTTTGTCGAGAATATGGTCATTTGCAGAGAATCTACCCAAAGAATCAACCTCGGGAATCCCAATCGTCATAGCCTGAGATCAAGCCACTTGAGATAGATAAAGGGAAGCACATTGCTACTATTGAGGCAGGGGCTTCTAATGATTTTGTTTTGGTTAGGGATTAGAATAGGAACAGGGCTTTTAAGAGGTCTTTTAAATAAAGGCAGGATGATACCTTTAACAAGTTTGAGGTTTTGGATGAGCTTAGCCAACAGGAGGTGAACCCAGGTTTGATCAACTTGGAACATGGGCTTGTGGACTTAGCTCAAGATGATCCTATTATTGAGTCTAGTATAGAAATTCTAGGGGAGGAATGTTAGCAATCAGATACTGATCAGCAAAAGGGGACTTCTGAGGTACAGGAACCCTTGGCCATTGCTTCAACTACAGGTATGGATTCTCTGGCTCTTGGACATCTCATTGGTTCAAGTTCTATGGCAAAGAATAAGCCTCCTCCCAAGCTTGGCATTTTGTAGAAAGATATTAAGAAGGGTGGGGCAGAAAAATTTGGTAAACCTGGCAGAAAAGAGGATGTGGAAAAGATTAAATTAGCTAGTGAAAATTTGGTTGAGTCAGGAGTAGTTAAGCCCTTATATTCTATTTTTTCATGCCCCTTTAAATGATTGTTTTGTCATGGAATGTGAGGGGCTTGAATAGCAGCCCCAAACAAAAAGTTGTTCTTGAGTTAGTCAGAAGACAAGGTCCTGATGTTCTATTCTTGTAGGAAACTAAGTTATTTGTGGAGAGTATGCAAGGTTTGAAGTCTAGGTTGTGGAGAAGTGGGGAATGCCAATGCATTGGAGCCCATGGTGCTTCTGGGGGTTTAGTTTGCTATGGAATCCTAGAAAAATCCAGCCTCTTTGGTGGGTTTCCTCCAAATCATCTCTATCCATGATTGCTTCTTGCTCGAAGACAGGAGAGGTAATATTATTTTCTAATATTTATGTGCCTGCTGATCTTCAGGATAAACATTCTTTGTAGTCCCACATCAGGCTGATTCATAGCATGCTGCCCTTTCATCCTTGGATTTTGGCTAGAGATTTCAATGCTATCTATGAGTTGGCTGAGAAGTGGGGTGGTATTGGTAGATTGGAGCCTTCTTCACTATTGTTTCATGACAATATCAAATCCTTGAACCTTGTGGATATTAAATCAAACAATTGGCAGTTTACCTATAACAATCATTAGAGTGGCGAGTTTTGTATTGCAAAAAGGTTAGATCGATTCCTGGTTTCTTATTACTGGATTGGCAGGATGTGGTCATCTTTTTCTAAGATTTTTTATTGGAGGGGATCAAACCATTGGCCTATCAAACTTGCTTTAGAATCAACTTGGGTGCTACAAAAGCCTTCCTTTAGGTTCCAACTTATGTGGCTTTGGGACTCATCTTTGCATGATTTGGTTTCTGATTGGTGGAAGAATGGTAGACCAGCTTATGGTACTTCAATGTATATTTTTTCCAAGTTGCTTCAACATGTCAAATTTGAGCTCAAGTGATGGAATCATTTTCACTATGGGAATCTATTTCATGAAAAGGTAGGGGCTCAGGCAGATTTGGATGGCATCACTAGAAGGATAAGAGAGGCAGGGGTTACTGATGAATTGCTTCAGGACGAGGCTCGAGCTATGAAATTTTTTGAAGAATGGGAACTGTGAGAGGAAATGTACTGGAAATAGAAGGTGTGAATTGAGTGGCTCCATGAGGGGAACAAAAATATAGCTTTCTTCTTCAACTCTGTGAAAGCCAGGAGACATGGTAACTCTATCTCGAGATTGGTGAATGATAGGGGAGAGCTTCTTTCTTCCTCTCCTAAAATGTTTAGGGAGGCAGTCCAGTACTTTGAATCCCTCTTTTGAGAGGACTTGCAAGGGGGGTCTCTTGAGGAAGCGCAAGTTCTTTCATGCATCCCTTCTCTTGTGACCGAAGATATGAATCAGTAGCTCATGAGGCATATCTCGCTTATGAAGCTTGAAGGGGTTGTTTTCAACATGAAGAGGGGGAAGGCACCAGGTTCGGATGGCTTCCCTATAGAGTTTTTTCAAGAGTTTTGGGATATCATCAAATTTGATCTCTTGGCCATGGTTCATGAGTCTCAACATAATAAGAAAATATTAAGGGCTCTAAATGCTACTTTCCTTACTCTTATTCCTAAGAAGGAGGGGGCTGATAGGTTGAGTCAATTTTGACCCATCTCTTTATGCAATATTATCTACAAAATTATTTACAAACTTATTGCAGATAGGTTAAAGAAGGGGTTGGCTGATATAATCTCTGAGGAGTAAAGTGGTTTTTTTGCTAGCAGACAAATTCTGGATGGGATTGTCATTGCAACTGAGGTCATCCACTCTATGGAAAAAATCAAAAGAAAAAGAAATGTTCATCAAATTGGATATGGCAAAGGCATATGATAGAGTAAGGTGGTCCTCCTCTTAGTGCTTTTGGCTTTGCGGAAGAGTGGATTCAATGGGTTTGGAGTTGTGTTACTTTAGTTTCTTTCTTGGTGCTTATTAATGGGAGCCATTCTGAGCTTTTTGGGGCTTCTAGGGGGCTTCGTCAGGGAGACCCTCTCTCCCCTTATTTGTTTATTCTTTTGGAAGAGGGCTTGGGGAGATGGATTAAGCAAAATGTGGAGCTTGGTTCTATTCAAGGCTGGAGGTGGGGAGGAGCTTTACCCCCGCAAACTCACTTACAATTTGTGGATGATACTGCATTGATGGGTTTGGCTACAATGAGGGAGGCATCTAATATATGTAGGGTCTTGGATGTGTACCTAGCTGCTTCATGTCAGTAGATTAATGAAGGAAAATCTTCCATCTACTTCTTCAATACTCTGAGTTCTATTCAATAGAGGATTGCCCACACTTTGAGGTTTCAGATTGGGAATCTTCTACTGAAGTATCTTGGCATCCCCATCTTGGTGAGTAGGCTCCCCAGGGAGTCTTGGTAGGTTATTTTGGACAAGTTTTAGGTGAAAGTTAATCATTGGACCCATCACTAGTTATCCTTTGCTGGTCGTATCCAGTTGATTAAGTTAGTTGTGCAGGCTTTGCCCATTTATAGATGCATGCTCCAGGTTGCTCCTATGGGCTTTCTTAAGGACCTAGATTCGGTGATGCACCAATTTTTATGGGTGGGCTGCTTGGAGGCCTCCAAATGGAGTTTGGTTAGATGGGAAGTGGTGTGCAGTCTAAAACATTATGGGGGACTTGGTTTGAGGCAGTCAGCTTTGACAGGAGAGGCATTGGCTGTTAAACTTTACTGGCGGTGGTGTAATGAGCAGGATAAGAGCTAGGCAATGGTTCTTTCTCAGAAGTGTCTTTCAAGGATTCCTCCTCTTGATATTTCCAAGTACCCACTTGGAGGGACAGGTTCTGTGATTTGGGATACTTTAAAGAAAGGGGCCAAGCTTATTAAGGATGGATTATTTTGGATTTGCAACAATGGGGAGGAGGCTAGGTGGTCTTAGGTGAGTGATTTTAAGTCTTTTTTTCCTTGTGGGTGGATGGAAATGGCTAAATGGAAGTCCCCAAATGAATGGAAAGTTGCTGATTTACATGAGGAGTGTGCGATGCTACAAAATATCCTCTCTAGTAGAAGATGTTGTTCTCTCTAGGAGGCTGATGTTCTTGCTTGGTCTCCCGATTCTAAGGGGATCTACACAGTTGCCTCTGGATATAGTAGATTGGTGTCTCATAAGATGGATGTGCCTGAAGTGCAGTGGTGGAAGAAGGTCTGGAACAAGCTATCTTGTCCAAAATGCAACTATTTTATCTAGATGGTGGCTTGGAATAAGTGTTTGACTTGGGATAATATTTGGAAGAGAGGGTTCTACGGCCCTTCTATTTGTGTCATGTGTGGGGCTAATGAGGAGGACTCTTCTCATTTGTTTTTTCATTGCTCCTTTGCCTTGCAACTTTGGCATTTTTGGTGGGGAGTTTGGGCAGTTCCTTGTGTCCATGCTTCCTCCTTGACTGAGTTTTGGTAGAGGATGGGTCGCCCCCCTTCTATGGCTCCTTTTTTGCAGGAGGTATGGTTTGTGGGGCCTATCTTCTTATTATGGCAGATTTGGCTGGAGTGCAATCAAAGGATCTTTCGTGGAGAGCAGAGGCTGGTACAAAAAAATTGGCAGAGGTTAGTGGGCATGATTCATAAGACAGTGGAGGCTAAGTGCGTAGTGGACTTTCCTTTAGGGAAATGAGATACAAAGTTGGTAGAGAGATTGGGGTCTTTGGGATCTTCTTTGGTGTTAACTAGGGCTAAGAGATGGCATTGTGAGAAGCAAAAAATTGACAAGGTTGGTAGGTGGCAGTTGCCCCCTCAGGGGATCTTGAAGATCAATACTGATGGTTCTTCAATGGGTAATCTAGGTCTAGCTGGTATTGGCAGGATTGGTAGAGATGCCATGGGATCAGTGATCTTTATATTTTCAATTTATGATGGGATTCAGACCATTAAATTGGTGGAGGGTTTGGCTATTCTTGCTGCTCTTGAGAAAGCTCTTGCTTTAGGATGGAGAAAATTAGTTTGTGAGTCTGACTCCTAGGTTTTGATCAACTTGCTTAATGAATAGAAAGTGACTAATCAATGTTAATTGGCAATTGGCCAGGATTGTGCAACAAATTTTTCATATTAGTTCTTTGATGGACATGGTGATTTTTGCACATATTCCAAGGGAGTGGAATAGGGCGGCTGATTGCTTGGCGAAATGGCCTTCCGAGCATGCTGAGGGATGGAGTATTGAGGAATGGGAGTTGATTCCTCAAGAGCTCTGTTTAGACTTAAGGAGCATTCTTGATGAGGATAGGGTGGAGAATGGTTATAGATGATGGTTTTGTTTGTCTTACCTCTGTTTGGGTCTATTCTTTTCTATTCACTCGGGACCTTAGGTCCTTGATCTCTTTGTATTATTGCTTTCTGATTTTCAATAAAGTTTTTACCCCCTTTGTCAAAAAAAAAAAAATTAGTTTTTATTAGAAAAACATTTAAAGAAAAATCATTACATTTAAATATTAGAAAAACATTAGAAAATATATTTAAAAATATTAGTTTGGAAAATATTAGAAAACTATGAGAAAATATTAGAAAAATATTAGAAAGAACATTAGAAAGTATTTTTTAAAATGCTAGTCTTGAAAATTAGAAAATATTATAAAATAGAATTTAGAAAAATATTAATTTTATTAGAAAAGCATTAGTTTAATTAGAAACAATATTTTTAGAAAAATATTAGTTTTATTATAAAAACATTAGAAAAAATAAATTTAGAAAAATATTAGAAAAAATTACATTTTTAAATATTATAAAAAAATTAGAAAATATATTTAAAAATATTAGTTTGAAAAATATTAGAAAAATATGAGAAAATATTAGACAAAAAAATAGAAAATATTTTTTTTAATATTAGTCTTTAATATTAGAAAATATTAGAAAAACATTATAAAAATATTTTTTTTTAAAATACTATAGAATTATTAGGAAAACATTACTAAGTGAAATATTAAAAAAATGTTAATCTACAATATTAGAAAAATAAATTAGTATTATAACATTAGGAAATATTAGTATTTAACTTTAAAGAAAATCAATTAGTATATAACATTAGAAGATATTAGAAAAAAAAAATTATATTAGAAAAACATTATAAAATATTTGAAAAAAAATTTACAAAATATTAGAAAAAACATTAAACTTGAAATATTAGAAAAACATTAGAAAAAAAAAAAAAAAAAAAAAACAAATTAGTGTAGAAAATTAAAAAAATATTAGAAGGAGCTAGATCTACATAACCCTAACACTAACTATAACCCTAAAAAATAACACTAACCATAACCCTAACCCTAACTCAAACTCTAAACCTAATTTACTACCCTGACTCAAACTCTAATCCTAACTTGAAAACTCTTCAACCCTAATCTAACCCTAGAGTTTTGTAACTGAAATGAGCTAATGTAACCCTAGGTAGACCGTAACCCTAATCTAATCCTAACTAAATTTAATCACTTAGATATTTAACTCAAAACCTAATCTAAATCAAACCCTAATCATGAACCCTAATCTAAGATTGTATGTGTAGAAATCAAACTGTAACCAAAACCTAATCTAACTAAAACCCTTTAATCTTTAAATTAAGGTTCCCTATATATCTAAAATCAAACCTTGGAATGTAACTCAAACCCTAATCTAGAAGGTAACCCTAGAAATTGAACCTTAACCAAACCTTAACTCAAAGGTTGTACAATCTAATCATAACTGAAAACTAAAACCCTTAAATAATCTAATCCTAAATGAAAACTCAAACACTAATCTAATTCGAACCCTTTCTAAATGAAATTCTAGAATCAAACCCTAATCTAACACAAACCCTAGAATCTAACAATAACCCTATAAGTCAAACCCTAGCCAAACCCTAATCACATGTATGTACCCTAATCTTTAACTCAAACCCTAATCTAGAAATCAAACCATGTAATCAAACCCATAGATATAATTTCCTAACTAAAAACTCAAACCCTAATATTTACTCATATCCTAATTTCTTTTTAAATCAAATGCTAACCAAACCCTTATATTTAACTCAAACTCTTTAATATAAATTGAAAGTCCCCTTTACATCAAACCCTAACTTGAACCAAGTAAGTTTAATGTACAACTATAGCCCCAACCAAACCCTTTAATCTAGAACTCAAACCCTAATCTAAATCAAGTTACCCTAACTGAAACCCTAGAATGAAATCCTAGTCAAACCCTAATCTAACACAAACCCTAAGCTAACCACGTAAGTTTCCTATAAATCAAACCCTAACCAAACCCTTAGATATCTCTATTTATCAAACCCTAGAATCATGAGGTAATCTTCAACTTCCAGAAAACCCTTTAATCTAAACCTTTGAGCCATAATCAAACACTTTATCTGATCCTAACTGAAAACTCGAATCCTAATTTTTATTAAATTCTCAAACTAGACCTAATGTTAAACAATCCTAATTGAAAACTCAAATACTTAGATCTAGAAATGAAACCCTTTAATCAGAACTCAAACTCTAACGTAAGATTTCAGGAAACTAAAAACTCAAACTCTAATGTAATTCAAAACTAAAAACTTAGACCCTTTTTAATCCAAATAAATTCCTAATCAAACCCTAATCTAACTCATTGAACCCTAATATAATTGTTTAATCCTAGAAATCAAACCCTAATCAAACCTTTTAATCTAAATGAAACTGTAATCATTACCCTAATCTAACTCAAGTGAACCCTTTAAGTCAAACCTAGGTACTAATCTTTAATTACTAAAGTTCTGAAAACTCAAGTTCCCTTTAACTCTAACACTAACTCTAACTCTCATACATATGATCATATAAATTTTATTGATATGTATGTTACAGATTATCTAGACATGTGATGTACATGATTACATATATCTTTTAATTTAAATAAAAAATTGTGTACTAGACATAGAGATACATGTGTACATGTTATATGTGTGTATTATATATAATTTATAAATTTTATATAAATTAGCTCCATCATTGTACAGATATGACTTCACATGATCAATTTTCTCATCATCCTGAGGGCACTGATGAGGCTCCTATTGTGGCTCCTCCAATTGTGGCTCCTACTACAGCTCATGTTGCGGCTCCTCATGCAATTTTTCATGTTGCTTGTGGTGGGGCTCGTGCTATGGCTCATCATAGGGCTCATGGTGGGGCTCATGTTGTGGTTCTTGGTGTGGCTCCTGGTGCAACTCTAGGTGGTGTAGGTCCTAGCGTGGCTCCTAGTGTGGCTCCTATTGGAGGTCCTACACCTACAGCTCCTACTAGAGGTCCTATTGTGCCACCTCCATGCATTGATATCGATGTATTATTTGCATTTGTAGAGCAAGAGGTTGCTAGATTATAGTAGTCTATATTGTCCTCTAATGATGGTCTATATAGAGACATATGTGCTACTATATGTAGGAGGTTACAAGATCTTACTACTAGATATAGAGCTCACCATTCATTTACCCTTGATGTTTTAGCTACCATATCGAGGGAGCTTATAGCTAATATTTCATGAGATGAATCTTTTGATGATGTCAAGAGGGTGGCTCCCAAAGGTGTCATCAAATGAGATCTATTTCCATCATATGAGGCTACACAGGGTAGGGTGAGAGGCTATCGAGTCACACAATGCAGAGATCCTATTATTGCTAGTATGATCTATCCTCATTTTTTAGTCACACATGGTCATTATCCTAATAATGACCAAATACCTCTTTATTTTGCACAACAGTTGTACACTGAGTTTTGCATGGGGCTCAACATTAACTACTTAGACATTCTAGATTATTGTGGACATGGGTGTGGTCGGATCGCACATTGTGACCAATATTGCAGTGCACAGCATCTGAAACCTTCAGATGTGAGATAGTTCGTTGGACAAAGACTTCCTCCAGTGACTCCAACACTAGCACCTATTGCCGATAGAGTTGTCATTGCTTCCTAGAGGAGAGCAATTGATAGTATTGGACACATTGCATCTACAGTTGCTAGTATCACATTTGATTTTCTTGGTCATTCTATTCACACTCGACGAAGTCATCTAGGTTGACCATCTTTAGAGGCATCTAGTAGCACTTCAAGAACCTCTTCTGATGAGGTATATAGAGCTTCTGAACTACCAGTACTAGGCGATGTTCATGCTCTTTCAGGAAAACACACACATATGGATTTAGCATTGTATTTTTTGGAGGATTTGTTGCAGAGTATTAGTTATATTTCTGATACACAGGGGATGCCAGTTCACTTAGTGATGGATGTCATTAGACACCATCAATGCCTCATAGTTCCATAGGCACAGACCACACCAATGATAGTCGCCACACAACATAGCTCACAGCATTCTGCACTAGGCTTACGACACTCTACAAATCACCCAGGCATACGAGTTGGAGATGTTAGGATTAGAGCTGAGGGTCTTGATGATTTTGGTGAGCAGTTACGAGGGCTATCTAAGATTGATACTAGTCTAAGCATGGGATTTTCATCGTACATGAACATGTTATTCTAACCTAGCACTTATTCTACACCATTACCCAGCCAGTTACATAGTCCACTTCACTCATCATTACTAGCAGTTGGAGATTGTGGTGCTAAGAGTGGTTTAGTAGGTGTTGGAGTTTTAGGAGATGATGCTGGAGTATTAGGATGTACTGATGTTTCAGATAGTAGAGGTGCATCAACAGATGATACGATAGAGTTTGCTAATTATCCTCCACCTCTAGAAACCCACATACATATATATAATTTATTTTTAAATTTAAATATATGAAATTAAAAAATTCAGCTCAAATAGATATTTAATTTAAGAACTATAATTAATCATGTAGGCACAGGTCGTCGAGCACATGATTACATCTAGTGTTGGGTCAAGGCATGTACATCAGAGAGATGATTCTATTGAGGCACCCAGTACTGCTTAGGTACAAGTTTTAAATAGTTTGTAAATTTATTTAAATGTTTCAAACTAGATATATGCACTCATATTTAATTTGAATGTACACACACACGTGTGTGTGTGTGTGTGTGTGTGTGTGTGTGTGTGTGTGTGTGTGTGTGTGTGTGTGTGTGTGTGTGTGTGTGTGTGTGTGTGTGTGTGTGTGTGTGTTGTATTGCAAGGCTCAATTGTTGTACCTCAGCCATAGGATGTACAAGAGACTCGATTAGAGGTTCGTTCTATTCATATGCATCTTGAGGGGTCCCTCTAGTAGTAGTAGATTTATATATATATTGATGCATTTATATATTGGAGACTTTGTATATATTCTAGAGACTTACATACATGTGTATTTTAGTACCTCAATGGCATACATACATGTTTCACTATTTATTTGACTATTTAGTACTTTAGTAGTTGGATGGTCACATGTATATGACTTTTTATATTTTTATACATGTATACATGTTTATTCGAGACTTACAGTTTGCATATGTATGCATTTCAATATCTAGATATTAGATGTAGATGTTTATTCTTGAGACGTACATGTATGTGTTTTTATTCTTATTTTAGTAGAACATTCTTCATCAATTAGATTATAGATTTTAAACTTTAGATTTTATTGTGATCATTATAAAACTTTATTGTGAGCATATTTAAACTTTAGGTTTTAGATTTTATTGTGATCATTATAAAATAATCAAATGATCAAATTTGTTAAATCAATTAGTAGGAAGTTAGAAGGATACATATTTGTTAAATTATCAATTAGTAGGGCTAAAGATAAATATTAGTTTTATGTGGATAAAAATATGCTAATTAGGTAAGCCAATACATTATTTTAAAAAAAAATTACAAAATATAATATTTAAAAACACATTAATAAACTAATAAATTAAGAGTATGACCCTACAATAACCTAACATTAGTATATAGTTTTTTAATAAACTAATGATAACTAAGAGTATGATCGTAAAATTTTAAAAACACATTTAATTCAAGATGAAATTCAATAATTTGAAAAGAAGTTGATAAAAGAATTTAGATAACATGTATATTAAATTATCTTTGATACATATCTATCTAATGATTGTGTAGGTTCCAACTAACTTACATAGATCAAGCCTATTTAGATCAAGTTATTACTAAATTCATCCATGGTATAATTAATATTATTAATTTATATAATTTTTTAATAAAATAATGATAACTAAGAGTATGATTGTACAATTAAAAACACATTTAATTCAAGATGAAATTCAATAGCTTGAAAAGAAGTTGATATTTAAGAATTCTAACATATTAAATTATCTTTGATACATATCTATCTAATGATTGTGTAAGTTCCAACTAACTTGTATTGCCTATTTATATCAAGTTATTATTAAATTCATCCATGGTAATTAATATTATTAAAATCTATACATTTAAAAACACATTAATAAACTAATAAACTAAGAATTATGGCCCTGTATAGTAAATTAACAACTTTAAATTAACTCAAATTATTATAAAATAAATCTCAAAGGTCAATTCAACCATGATGTATACTTATAACATGTAATATCTTCTCATGATCTTTACTATCTAGTCTCCACTTGTGACGTACATGCTTAAATTTGATTGGATGTAGAAAAAGTCTGGTAGCAACAACCAGGTGGTTGTATTGTAAAACCTTGTTGTCAGGTTGATAATCAACAAAGTGTATTCCATGTTGGACTATTTTGTCTTGCTTCAAATATGTTCCCTCTATCACAACAAAACATGCACCACATATTTAAATATTTTAAAATTTGATAGATATAAAGTTGCCTAGATATATATATATATTTATTCATTTATATACGTGCACACATGTATGTATAATACCTATGGGGAACAAAATTCCATCACTTTCTTCAAGATCATATAACTTTGTCCTCTCTGCATTACATTGCAATAAATAATAACTGACACATTCATGACTTCCAGGCTCAGCAATCACTACAAAGTCATCTCCTACATAACAAGTATACATACATATGTACAGTATATATAAGACAGTTCAAATTGATAATTAAATAACAAGTTGAGATTAATTTTTATGATACTTACCCACTTTTACCAATCCAGAGATATGATTATAATCATTAGAAATCAATGGAATATCATCAAAATTTTCATCATCTTTATCAAAAGTATCGGTAACATCAAGTGGTACCGAAATCCATGCACCTGTATATCCACGTGTTTGATTGATGCATTCTTGATAGTCTTCATCAATGAAACTATCAAAAAAACATGAGTATTCTCGTCTTCAATGTCCAATTGCGATTATCTGTACTCATGATTGAATGTAAGGAACGTGTCTTTTCTATCCTCTTGCAACCATGGATGTTTTCTCTATTAACACCTGAAAGTTCATTAAGTTGAAAATATGGAAGAATTAAATTTAAACTTCAACAAATTGAAAGATAAAACTTAACAATAAAATTGTATAACTTAATTGCATAAAATTTAAACAGATGTACACATCCATACCTGTTATCTCTCAAAAGACTCTATATGGTACATTTTGGCTTATTGTTGATGATGTCCTGACCTCATCTGATGCAAAATGTGTCTTACACCATTCAACAACATCATGTGCATCATTTACACGAACTCCTTAATAATTCATTTGATACTTTCATAGAGCACATTTGCTGCAAGCTCTAGCACCATCATGTTCACCTTTTCCATGGCCACTCTCAAAGAAATTTCATATGTGTTTTATATTATCATTGTGATAATATCTACATAATGCATAAAATGGTCTAGATGATTTGAACTATGTGGCACATCCATCAAACCAAACATAATGTTTATCAATATTTATGTCTCTTTCTTTCAAATAAGAAAAGAACATATTGAAGCAATGTTCTAAATAGTGAATTTCTTGTTCTTTATCATCACTTATATAAAAATGATATTCCTTTTTAATTACTCGTCCTTGAACTATACTTTGAACACCATCCAAATCTAATTGTGCATGTTTATAACAAATATGTACCATAATAGTGACCTACTTAGAAAAGAAATAATCTAATTGAATTTCTTTATAATGAACAAAGGAATAGTTCTCTACAAATTCAACAACTGATACAATCATTCCAAGTGGAAAATTATCTCTCAAAGTTTGAAACTATTGTTCTTGCCACTTTGCAAAAAATCCATGATGAATATAAGGTTGAATCAAATTCTTAAATCTATCCATAAATGTTACAATAGGTAACTCCTCTTCAACATATTCCAACCTTTTTGTCTATTTCCCCAACTTTATTTCATTCTTCACATACTTGTAACTTTTGCAATTCAATTTTTTTTGTTACATCAATATTTTCAATTTTCAAAGGAAATAGAGCCAATTCACCACATGTTTTACATAATCCTTTGATGCAATTTATTTGGCCAGATGGATCATCTATTTTGTCACATAGAATGGATGATATAAACTCACTTCTCCTATTAGGAGAAGCATCATGAAAACCATATTTGTCTTCTAAAAACTTTCGAAATAGTTGATAATGGAGATCAAACTCAATATGATGATGAAAACAACATGTTTCAAACACTTTGTTTGACCTCACAAAGTATGGCTTCAATTTTTCAAACAACATTTTCCCAAGTTTTACATTAGGATGTTCACTACAAAACAACACATATAACTCATGGTGTGTTGTGTCCAACCATTGTTTTGTATGACATTCATATTGACCAGATGCAATCCTATGCCTAATAACATCTCTATTATTTGATGAAGGATGAGTGTTATCAATCCAAAATGATATGACTAAATTTTTTAATACCTCTTCAATCCTATTAGAATGAGGTGCTCTACACATGATTGCTGAATTTCCCTCCATGGTACTGTTATCCAGAATTAATCTTCTCTTAACATATTCTCTCATTTTTTTCCTACTAAAACCCATTTCAAACAAAATTGAAGATTAATGTCTATTTTGGGACATATTCTTATTTATAACAAACATCAACATCACTTTTCTTACCATGGACTTATCTTTAGTTTGAGAGTGTTTTCCTATGTTTCTCAAACCTTGTTTAACATTTTCAATCACATCAGTTTGCATGTTAGAAAATCTTCTCTTCTTTGATTTAGTGTCTACACCTAACAATTTCAATGCCTCATACAACTTATTTTGTGTAAGCAAAAGTGAAAGAAACTAAGCTTGTTCAAGTGTTTTAGTGCTATCAAATTTAGTCATAATTTCTCTTATCTTCTTATTCATTGACCTTTTCTTTGAAAAACTTAAGATTTGAATAGTAGCTGCAAGTCTTCTCAATTTATCCACATCCATTTTAAGTAAATGATCTAAAATTTTATGAGAAATACCATTCTTTACAAATTGGGCAATATTTAGGAGTTTTTCCATACTAGTTCCTGCACCTGATCTCAACCCTTCTCTAACTTCTATTATTGGAATTTCTACAGAGAGTGATCTTGAGCCTTCTCCAACATTCATTGTTTGAGATTCTGCAGGGAAAGATTCTGACCCTTCTTTGACTTCTGTTATTTGAACCTCTGTAGGGAGTGGTCTTGAACCTTCTTCAACATTCATTTTTTGAGATTCCTTAATGAGTGTTCCTAACCTTTCTCCCATATGCACTTCTTCTACCTCTGTTGAGCCTTCTTTTGCAACAAATTTATAAATAAATCAAATTAGATTAAAAAAATAAGATTGAAACATAATTAAATTCAAGACCATAAAAAAAATTAATATATATAATTACAGACCTTGTTTAATTCAATGATAATGTACCACAGTCTTCTGAAGATTTCTTTGTTCAACTTCATCAAATCTCTTCCTTGCATATTTGTTTTGCCTTCCATCATTTTTTCCCATTAAAAAATCATAAAAATAAAAAATTTACCCTTGCCTCAATGATAAATTTTGTGCAATAACTACATAAAAATATCTCAGTACGGGTTAACTATTTAAAATTGACCTCTGCAGGTGATGTCAGCATGTTTTTTTTTTTTTTTTGCATGTTCGCATGAACATCATTTATTTTACATGTTCAAGAGAACATGTCTAATCAAATTTTCAGCAGTCAAAAAACTTAGACCTGTATGTTCGAGCATACATATGTTCGCACAAACACTATGTTCATGTGAACATGTGATTTTACAAATTTTTGACCCTCTTTTCTAAAAAAAATATAAAATTGGCTCTTTTGACACCCAAAATTAAAAATGAATGATCTCCTACTATAAAAAAAAAAAATACCAATTTGTGTTGCTCAAAGCAAGCTTTCCAATGCTATAATTGTAATACATATTATATTCATTAAGACTTTCAAATATGAGCTTAATTCATTATAGGTTCATTACCAATTGAACATCAATTGACTTTGACACTTTGGAAAAATTAGTAAATTAGGTCAAAAAAAATTTGAAAAATATCTAGGAAATAGGTTATTGAGATAGCTTTATATTCAAAACAAAAATAGATTTATGATAAATTGAGTTCAAGTTATTTGTGTCAAAATGAACATATGTCTAAATTACAATTGGTGTCACTTCAAAACTTCATAAACTATACAATATTCAACCAAATTGAATCAAACCAAATGTATCCTCTATATATTGATGTTAAAAATCTAATGACAAAAGAATTACCTCATTATCTTTTCTAGAAAAAAAGTTGTGTGTCAAGCAGACTATAACTCTATAAAAATATTGAATTTTAATATGTACCACTTTTCAAAGAAGAAGAAAAAAAATTGACTTAAATATTTTTTTTAAAATTAAAAAATATGGTTAGAAAATAGGAATAGAGTACTAAAAATCACTAGTTTATGTCATCTTGAAATTATTCATAGTTTTAGAGATATAGTCATTGAAATTTAAGATTTGTTTCAAAAATATTGATTTCAGTGTCAAAATTGGTCAAAAAGTAGAACCCATTATTATGGGATCACCCAGTGTCAAAAATAGAATAGATTTTTTTTCATTCTACTCCTTATTTAGTTTTTTATCTTCATGCATGGCTACTCTTCATGATGTGCCTACATTCCAATATCATAAAAAATATTAGTAACTTATTGTAATAAACAAGATAATCAATGGTTCACCAAATCACTATGAATAAAAAACATAAGAAGTAAATATACCTAGTCGAGTATTCCAATAGGGTCCTCTCTCTATTTTAGGGTCTCCAATAGGGTTTCATGATCAGCTTTAGCAATAGTAAAAATTTCTTTTACTTTTGGTCTTCCTTGATGCTTCAACAACTTCACATTTGTTGCTATAATAAGATGCGATTATATGAAAAAAAATTTGTGCCTCTAATAGTCTTTGAATGTAGGAATTTCATTCCTTCTAAGCATGTATGTGATTTTTAGCCATGTTCCAGTGAAAACCACTAAACTAGTAGGATAAGTGAATCCATCATCATCTATGATCGATTGTGCAAGATTTTTTTACCTCTTACACAACATGCTAACCAATAATCTAATTTCTCATCATTCCCTTATGATGCAACCAATGCAAAGACATGTCTTGGCTGAAGAAGATTTGATAGATGGTTATGCTCAAGTGAACTTTCCATGTCATCATTTATGATAGAGGGTATGATAGACAATGGAGTAAGATAATGTGGAGCCCATGTGTCCACCCACTCACTCAACTTACAGTGATCCCAATCACACTGAAAACAACTAGGAAAAAAGTAAGCTAGTTGTTGTGTCCAAATGGTCCATGTACTAGAATTAAAGCTTAGAAATGAATGCATTTTTTATGAGTCTATTACTATAGCACAATCTAATCTATCACCTATGGACCCTTCCTCAACCAACCAAAAGTACCTGTGTACTACTAAATCAAGAGTCCCCCTGTGATAATGTTGAACTACACCAATCAACAATGCTACGAGCATCAAGAAGCTCTACCCTAAAAATATTCAACTGCTCTTTAACTATAGCTCTCTTCACACATGCCCCTACTCCATCATGTTCCCCTTTCCCATGGAAAAACTCAAAAAAACTCCAAATATGAAGCAGCCCCCTCTTTACATGCATCCCACACAATCAATAAAACATGCGAGCATTCTTGAATTGACCTATGAAATTATCTGACCAAATGATATGTCTATCTATAGCAATGTCATGCTCTTGTAAGAAATCAAAATAATTCTTGAAATAATGTTGCACAAACTCATGAGAGTGAGATCTATTATCACTCATATAAAAATGGTACTCTCTAATAATCTTGGGATTAGGTAAAAGCACAGATCTGTGTCACCGTTTGTGATATCAAAACCTGTTTTGGTCAAATTTCATTTCTCTATCAAAACTCAATTTTATTCAAAAACTAAAAATACCCTTTTATAGATCTTAGATTCAATATCAACATTATATAAAATTTTAAGTGTTTTGATTAGTTATAATATGTTAGAATTTCAAAATATTATAAGTCGATATTTCAACATTTTAGAAGATGCTCACTTAAAAAAGGGAAAAAATAGTAAATCATACCAAAAAAATAAAACAATTATATTTATCACTAGAGGAGAGAGTCCTCTTCATGAATATGTAATTTTTTCTCAAGAAGGTGTAGATTTGATTAGGAAGTTTTGACGGGAGGAAAAAACTGTTGGCTTCTGAGAAGGTCGAGCTTGAGTACTTATAACAAAGAAAATATAGATCAAAAATAATTATTTCTTTTTGTTTGCACTAGATATACATGTCATCTATAAGATATTTTCAAATCAAAACAAAAAAAGATGATTTACATTTTATTTTTTTACGGGAACTACACCCTATATTTTTTATAGTTAAAAAAGGGACTTCAAAATAAATTAAATGAATAAATTCTTACTCAATTTTTTTTTTTAAATGATAGGCATAAATTTCATCCAATTCTACACATTTCATCAGTAGCATAGTGATACATTACTCTTATTTTTGTTATCTGCGACTCGAGATGTCGAGACATTATCTGATGCTTAGAACATATTTTATTATTTCATGTTGTGTGATGTTATTCCCAGATATATTTGATGATTGTCATTTAATGTTCATGTATATGTATGTTGATGAAATCAGTAGATGTAGGATTGATATTTGATCTAAGATATTTCAAATGGTTAAGAATTATGAAGGGAGAAGAAACTTTATTAATGTATGTTTTAAATTATGAAAATTTTTGATACATATATGTTTATATACATGTGATTTTACGGGACTACTGATGTGTCCAATGAGTGTGCAGATATTTAGCCGAGGAACCCTACGGAGGAACAAAACTGATCTCCATGTGCTAAAATTTGGAAACCCTATTGTTCGTAATTATGTTCTTTCAGTGTCGCTTGACACTCGTAAAATGTTTATGTGCTTAATATGCTAGTTAGAGTTGTTAGATGGACCTATTTTATTCCTAGATTTTATTTTGTCTCTAAACCTCTTTCCTAAGGCTTTTAACATGTTTTTTTTCTAACCAAAGGGTATGGGTATGGGTTAGGGGTCTTTTCCAACCCCTAAGCCCCTAGCTTTGACTTTTGAGGGCACTCAAAAAGTCCCTTTTTTGCCTTTGTGCGAAAATTGCAAGTGGTTGTCATGAGTTGTCTTATCCCACCTCCTTTTAGGGTTTAACCATGGTGTAGGTTGAGTTAGGAGTTTCTAGAGTGGCTAGTGGGTGGAAATAGTTATTGCTCCTTTTGGGTGGTTGAGTTGGAGGATTATTTAGAGGCCTTCCTTGGTGTAGTGGTGGGGGGTTGCCTAATCTCTACATTTAGAGAAGATTTCTTGAAGCTTGAAGGAAGGAGGGATACTCTACTCAAACTGGTTCATTGCCATTGCCTCTTTGTGAAGGTAGGAAACTCCCATCTCCCTTATTCATTTTTTATGTTTTGTTTCATGTTCTTGTTACCTTGTTGTTGTTTCACTGTTGTATGGTTGTGGGTATGTTGGGAAGATTTGTAAACCATGTCGTTTTGGTTATTTTTCCTTTCTTGTTTATGTTTGCTATTTTGAGCTTCCTTGCATGGGTGTTTTGGTATTACTCACCCTAGGAGAGGGCAGAAGTGACCAATTTTGGGAGAGGTCTGTTTAGTTGGACTCCAACCTGTGTAGAGTCTCTTCTCAGGATGAGAAGAGGGATAAAGGGTAGGGTGTTATGGGCCCCTACCCGTCAGCACAAACCTGGTATGAGTATGGCAAGTTTAAATGGAAGAACAAAAGTTCTTGGTTATTGGCCCCGATTGGGCATCTGAATTGGTGTTGTGCTTGACTTCTCCAGTTGGAAGAATCCACCTCTCCCTAGTCTTGATTCACTGTGAATCTTATTGTGTAAACCATGTATGATTATGCATGCTTGATGTTCTTTTGGTTCTGCTTGGTTGTCACCCGATCAGTTATTGGTTTCCTCCATGGTTCTTGAAATGAGATTCAGAAGACATTGCAAACTCCTTGATTATGATCATGAAGAAAATTTGATAAAATTATTGAAAATTGGGATTGAGATCCTATTGTAAATTTTATTTTAAACCTTATTGTAAATGGCAACGAAGCCGGGTTTTCTTCCTGGTTCTTTCCCGGCTGAGCCCTTGAATCAAGTTGATAATAAAATAAGTGATTGAGTAAATTTTGCTTCTCTTAAAAATTTTGTATTCTATGTTGTCATATGAATGTGTATCAAAGATAAGATGAAACAATGATATCCAATTATGCAAGATTCAAATTGTAAATGTATGGTATTTCCGTGAGTTTGGTATGAATTAGTTATGTAAGGTTGTGTTGAAAGTGAATTTGCAAGAACATAAAGGAAAGAATTATGTCAAGATATCCAACTTAAATCTGCAAAACGATAGAGGAAAGAACTTGGTGTGTTTTGATACTCCCATCAAAATGAATAGAGTATTATCATTTTTGATCTCTTTATTGTCTCAATTGCCTTAAGACTAGTTAGTCACTATGTTATTTCAATTTTGCTCCATTAGTTATAAAAGATAGTTAAATGAATGTGTAGATGATTATTTCATGTAATGTGGTATCATTGAAAGGCATAGTATTTAGGGATCATAGCAATTATCAACCCAGAATTCATAAGAGATTTATGTAGTTTTTTTTTGATGATCTTGCAATAGTGTTTTTGTTGAACATGATACATAGTAAGTGATAAGTTAATATCATTGTGTATCAAAAAAAAAAAAAAAAACACCAACCTTATAAATTCCATAGCAAGACTTTAACTTGCAAGCAAGTTTCAAGAAAAAAAAAAGAGAGAGAAATAAGACCTGTAGCAGCACATATATCTCTCTGGAAATTGTATGAGAGATCTTTTTATTTTGCATGGGAGCAACAGAGGATATTCTTTTCAATATTCTTTTCATTTATATTTTATGGCAAAACGAAATCAGGTTAAAGCAAGATTTACATGATGAAATGTTTAAAGAAATTCAAAAAAAGAGATTATATATTAAATCTCACCACCTCCTCACCTATAAAAATTTTTATGGTTAATGCTCTTCTTTTTCTCCTTGGGCGTCACCTTTTTAATTCATTTAAATATGTCTTTCTTTGGTTGCTATTTGAGCAAGTCAATAGTCATCATGACAAATGACGTCAGCTGCTCAACATCCCATCACTCTGCTCTCCCTTAACTCTCACTGACCTTGTGCATAATTCTTTACCTCCCTTGGGATGCGATTTGTTCTTAAAAGCATTTGCACTAAATTCGATTTGTTTAAGGCAAACACCTTGCCTCTTTTCCATCGTCGCCTTTCATGGCAGATTGGGATGGGACGGCACCTTTTTCCTTCCCTCGTGTTGCACTCAGTCCTTCCTATGGGACACTTGGGAAGCGCTTGCGTGGCGGCTAGGGAGACCAAAGGGGGGGGGGAGAGTTGGTAGACTTAGTAGGTGTTTAGGGGGGGGAAGCTTAGAATAGGGGGCTAGTTGTAGGTAGTATGATTAGTTAGTTTATTAATTATTTTAAGTTGTGTTTTATTAAAATGTTATTAAATATGTTAGAGTGTTAAGAGTTTAGTTAAGTTGTAGTTAGATTAGGAGATAGTGTTTAGTTAGTTTTAAACTTTAAGTTTAGTCTTAGATTAGTTAGTTATTTAATTATTTGACCTTAGTTTCTTTATTAATATTATTTTATATATATATCTAGTTAGTTTAAAATGAAACTTTAAATTGTTAAAGAATAATTAGTTGAATTAATAAAGTTTAAGGTTATCTTATGTTTGATTAAGGACTTTTGTTGTAATTGTTAATATTTTTTTTTGTTACTTAGTTATGTTTAAATACTAATTTAGCTAGTTTTAATTTAAATGTACTCTAATTGTTTTAACCATTAAGTAGATTAAAATTATCGATTAATTGGCTATTTAAATAAATTTTAATGTAGTTTTGATTGATTTGTTATTGCAAGAAATTTTAGATCCGAATTCATGTACATTGTTATTTAAGTAAGTTTTATTGCATATCTTTATAAGTTAATGAAATATCATAATTTTATCGATATTAATCTAATAACACAAGCTTCAAAATTTTTAATGATGTTATCATCCTCATGTTTAAAACCTCAGGATTGTGATGTAAAGAATCTGTACTAAAGCTTCTATTATCAATCATTTCAAACCTAGGGCATGTTTAATTATTAATTCAAAAAAAAAAAATGTGTGTGTGTGTGTGTTTTTGCCTTCAAAGTTTTGGGCATGACAGATCCAACCACTAAGACCTATGACTATGTCATGCATACTTGTCGAATATATTTGTCTTGAAATCTAAAATAAAACTGGCCACACTGATTTCTTTTGCAACCAATTCACATCTAGAGCCCTCACCCCCACTCTTCAATGTGTATTTCACCATTTTATATACCATTTTTTTTACTATTTTCTTCTCAAGATCTTGTTCACACCCCTCATGGGAACATGTGTCAAACTTGGATAAGCCACCACATTCAAAACACTTCTCATTTTGGTAAGCATTTCTATAAAATAAACAACCATCAACTCTACGACATAAAAATTGATTTAGCAAGTCTCTTGATGATTTTGGAAGCTCATTAGCACCACAATTCTCAAACATTTCTTTACTATACAAAGTAATATGGATGGAGCATAATAGTTCATGGTGCATAGAAAATTCAAACTAATATTTGCAACAACATGTATTTCAAATTTTAAGTGGCACACAATAAAATGGATTCAAAGATTCAAAAGCCCTTTGTGATATATGCAATATTGGATGACTCTCTCTAAATTCTTTGAGCAACTTAGTTTGACTTACCTCCAAATAATGTTTAGGATGTGGCATGTGGTCTCTGATGCCAATTATCAACTTTAACATGTCTTTATCATCGGGTGATACTCTTGAGCTAGAGTGCCAAGACTGTGTAATTTCTTCCTTCACATTATTGGATAGCTTCTTATCAAAACATGGAAGTCTCCCACCAAAAGCTCATGTTTTATTTTGAAGAGGATCATCAATTCTCTCTCATTTACTAAGTGCTCTTCTCAAAGTAGTATAATTTAGGTTCAAGTCAATACAAGTTTGTCTCATATATCTACCCTTTCTCAAATGATGACTTGCCAAAGAGGTTGTAATAACCCTTTGATTAACTCTCTTATCCTCTCTCTGCTATTTTTCCCAATGCTATTGAGAGAATTGAAAAGATTCTTCACAATAATGATATTTCTTTCCAATTATTTATTAACACGAATTGTCAATTAGGAAAGCATTGGTCTCATCTTTTGCATCTTTAATAAGTGCATAAAAAGTTGACATTGCTCCACCATTGTCTTGTTGTTGAAAAATATCTTATAGTCTTGAAGGCCAGAATCGAATGGTTCTTTGTAATTTTTTCCCTTCCAAATTGGTAATAATTGTTTCATCAATTTCAATTATCCATTTTGGTGTTCTAGAACCTTCATGTCAATTATAATTAGGAGATATGTAACGTTCCTATGCATTGTCATTTTCGACATGGTCAATCATGCAATTTACATTATGAACTGGTAAATTTTCATTCTCTAAATTTTTAATCCCAACATTATCATTATCAATTGGTATATTTTCATTCCCCAACTACACATATTCATTATTTGACTCTATGATTTCACCTTTGATCAATACATCATCAACTTGACTCACATTTAACATCCCTTGTCTCTTCCTTCAGTGATTTACCTTGTCCCTTTCCCTATATGCTTCAATGTCTTCATTTGATACCTTTTGTTTTGCATTTAGCCTTTTGACAACTACTACTCCCCATTTAGAAAATAATATCAGACACCTAATCATACATTATAGAACCTTTTTTGATCGTATGGGCCCCAAGAAATCACTTTTCTCCAAATCTGTGGAAATGGCCCCCAAAAAATGTGATTTTCGGGTCTACAGTGATAGAGAATATTTTAGAAAAAGTATGCCAATATTTTGGGTACCCAATCCCATTTCATGTATATGATCCCAAATTGGATACTCGATATGATATCAAGTACCTGAAATGGATGCCCAAATTTTGGAGGGAAGTCAAAATTTGGCAAGTGTGGGCAATGTGAACAAATTTGTACATTATTATATATTAGTATTTTATTAAATATAATATTTGTATATAATTATTATTATGAATATTATTATTAAATATAATATAGTAAAATATATTATTATTATATTTAATAGGATATTAAATATGATTATTATATTATATTACTATGACTTTTAGTATTATTATTACATATAATATAGTAATATATATTATTATTGCTATTATTATTATTATTATTATTATTATTATTATGACCTATAAATATAATATATTAATATCTATATGATTATTATTATTATATTTAACAGGATATTATATATGATTCAATCGAATGCGTCGAAAGGGATCATAAGATAACCTATGACCCCTTTTGATACATTTCATGACAAATATGTCCCTAGGGGCCCTACGACCCCTAAGGACCTATTTGGTTAAATGCGTTGACCCCCCTTTCAACGCATTTCATGACAATATTACATTTAATAATAATATAATACCATATATTTTAATATAATAATAATATATTACTAGATTATATAACAATAATAATTATAAATATTACTATATATAATAATAATCATAATCATCATATATATTACTATACATAATAATAATATAATATTACTATATATAATTATTATTATTATTATTATTATCATCATAATCATATATAATAATATTAATATTAAATAGTTAATAATAATAATGCCCACACTTCCCAAATTTTGGTTTCTCTCCAAAATTTGGGTGGTTTCCCTCCAAAATTTGGTCAATTCAAAAAATGTGTTTGAGAAAGGTTTCACTAACATTTAAAATTTGAGTAACCATATGACAATTTTATTTTCATCGAAATTCAGTGAAATGAAAAGGGTTTTTTTATAACACTCTCAAGATTCTATCAATATAATTACTGTCAATTTCTGAGTTTGATAAGTATTTATTAGTTAATTTTTAATGAAGATGTTTATAAAGTGTTGATTGACATACTGATTGAAAAATAGCTATAACTTTCAAACGGTATAAATCCAAAAGTTGCACCACATTCTATGCTTTGCCTAGTATAAGGGGAAAATTTTTAATTAATTTGGTAAAATTTTTAGTTATATAAGGTGGTCAAACATGGGAGTTTTTTCATTTTGGAAAAGTTATAGTAGAAAATTCATATCTAGAATTATTTATTTGGAATGAAAATACCCAAAAATATGCATCACATCCGGCCATGAGTCTACTTTTTTTTTAATCTAGAATTATACTGAAAAATATTATGATTTGATTTTGATTAATGTGGTCAGACATACACCTACTTTTTATTTTTGCCTTGAAATTTTAGTAGTATTGCATTAAAATTCAAAATTTTGACAAATCAAATTATTTTTTCTCCAGATAAGGCCTAGTAGTTTAGAAATTACATTCAATTTCCTAATAATTATTTTCTTACAAAATTTTAATTTAAAGCCCATAACTACTTTAAAATTACGTGTCAACATAACCTTGATTTGTTAGTTTTTCGCTGCCACTTTAGGCCATAGTTTGGTTGACCATGATCTTGCACATACCCTACTTCTTCTGCTCAACTATAGGTATCTCATCTTTGTTACATAACTTGTGACCAGCTATCATAGGTCTACCAACAAGATTACAACTTTCCAAGCCAAATCTTCTCAACAAGTCTTTTAAATGCGTAGCTCGTGATAGGAAAATACCATTACTATTCTATACAATCTATAGACCTGAGAAATATTTCATCTCACCAATCATACTCATCTCAAATTCATTCTTCATTTCATCAGCAAATTTGTCACTTGCTTCATCATTTTCTTGAAAGATTATGTCATCCAAAAATATCACAATAATTAACAATCAAATCTCTTTTTTTTTCAAATATAAATTGCTATCCATCGTAACTTTAGAAAATCCTAACTTTGCCAAATATTTGTCCAATCTTGCATACCAAGTTCTAGGTACTTCATTTAGACCATACAATGCTTTCTTTAATTTGCATACCATGTCATTTTCTTCTATCAAAGGAAATCCTTAAATGTAGACTTTGACTTTACATCCTTCTGATACACTTTGAACTTCTTACTTGATGCATAAGCCAAGAACATTCTTACTGCTTCAAATATGGAAACAAGGGCAAATGTCTCTTCATAATCTACACCTTTTTGTTGTGAATATCCTTTTCATGCCAATCTTTCTTTATTCCTCACAACCTCACCTTGTTCATTCATCTTGGTTCTGAAAACCTATTTAGTTTCTATAACATTCTTGTCTTTAGGTCTAGGAATCGATTCCCATGTATCATTCTTCACAATCTGATCTAGTTATTCCTTCATTTCTTGAATCTAATGATCATCTTTGCATGCCTCATCTACAATCTTTAGTTCAACTTTAGAAATCAAACACAATTCTTCACATACTTTGTTTCTTGTAATAACTCATTTCTCTTTTCTTCTAATGATCTAATTAGCACAGTGATTCCTTGTCAAATCCATGTTTAGTGTAGGCATTGTTGTTTTAACTCTTACTTCTTCTCTAGGTTCAGATCTTGGTTCTTCTTTTTGTTCAACAATTTTAACATCATTTATCAAATCATTATTAGTCTCAAAGAAAACTTCAACATTTCCTATAATAGGTCTAGGATTATCTTCTTCTTCATCAGAATTATAATATAGCATTCTTTCTTTAACTCCAAACTTTGCAAACCATTATTCATAGGGAGTCTTATTTTTACCTTTATTTCTCTACACTCTATTCATTGTTTATACTATTTAATTGACTTCTTCTCTCCAAAATTTCTTGGATACATCATTCTCAAACATCATGGATCTTGCTACTTCTGTTATAGACTTGTTTCTTCTTTCAGCAAACATATTTTTCTCAAGGGTCTTAGGTGTTGATAGTTGTCTCTTGATGTCATTCACTTCACAAAAGGTGTTAAACTCTCTTAAGTTAAACTCTCCACCTCTATTTGATCTTAAACATTTTATCTTTTCCCTGAATTCATTCTTAACTTTTTTCTTAAACAACTTAAACAGTTTAAATGCTAGAGACATTTCTTTAAGAAATGCTACCCACATCATTTTAGTAAAATCGTCAACAAAAATCATAAAGTACCTTTCACCATAGAATCCTCTTGTCCTAGTAGGACCACTCAAATATGTATGAATAATCTCTAATTTTGTTGTCGTAGTGAGCTTCTTGCTAGGAAAGGAAACTTTCTTCTTCTTGGCCATAACACACTCTTTGCACACAACATTAGTAGGCTTCACAATTTTAGGTAAATCTCTAACAACAAATGTACTACTAGCCTTCACAGTATTATAAAAGTTTACATGAAAAAATATTATATGTCATAACTAGCTTTTATCCAACTTTGCAACCAAACATGTCATCTCTATAGGGTTCAATTGAAAACAATTACTGGGTTGGATCTTGTACCAATGCCAATCAACTTACCATATTTATCCTTGATAATGCATGTCTTCTCTATGAATTGTATTTGATAACCTTTTTCAACCAAATATACAAAACTCAATAGGTTATGCTTTAATCCATCAACAAAATAGACATCATCAATGTCAGTCCTTCCATCAAGACTAATAGATCTTATTTCCTTGATATGACAAGTTGTATTGTTACCAACTCTAAAAATTCCTCCATCATGATCACTAAACTTAAAAAATGTATTCATGTCTCCAGTCATATCGTGCAAACAACCACTATCTATAGTCTAATCATATTTCTTTTCAACTTGCTAAACTAGGGCTTTCTCTTCTCTAAATTCTTTTTCATGTTTTTTCTTTTTTTATAGCTACAAATCCTAACTCATCGTCACTTTCACTCTGAAATCTTTCTTCATACTCATCATCTTCATTTTCTTACAAACAATCTCTCTAGGCTTGCTAGACTTTATACTCTTCTTAAAAAATTTCTCTCTTTTGGGAAACTTAGAAGCATAATGAAAAAATTCATTGCAAGTCCAACATTTAAAGATTCTCTTACCATTTGATTCTCTTCTTACAAGTAGGGAAATTCCTTCTTCAATTTTTCTATCCTCCTCAAATTGGGATCTACTATTGCTAGCATAGTCTCCATTAGTGCTTATACCTCTTGATAAAGAAGGGTTAACACCTAATGCACTTAAGGTCATCTCCACTCTAGGAAAGTCTCCAAATTGCTTCAAGATTGCTTCTACTACTCCCACTCTTCCAAGTAGTGTCTCTCTAGTAAACTTCTTGGTGCAAGGTATCACTAGTGCAATCATCTATGATGCTTTCTTGAATGGTGGTGTCAAAATTTTCAAGATCTTCCACATAACCTCATCTTTAGTTTTAGATCCATTGCAAGACTTAATACCTACAACAATTTTTTCTACCATTATAGCTTCTTATAGATTCATCTTCCATCATTCTAGCATCTTGAAACAAACATACCCAATTCTATAATTTGATTCTTTTAGCATGTGCATCACCTTCAAATTTAGTTTCTAAAGATTTCTAAATTTTATGAGATGTTTCTAAGGATTTTACCCAACTATATTCATTCTTTGGAAGAGCTGATAATAGTGCTTCTTTAGTAAGAATATTACACATAAACATATTTCTTTTAGTTTCACTACATTCCTCAAGTTTTCTATCTTCCACAATATTATTTTCATTCTTTGTCATCAACCAATACCCTAGACCCATACATATAAAATGATTCATCATCTTCTCTTTCCATCTATCATAGTTAACTCCATCGAATTTAGGACTTTCTTTTCTAAAGCGACCTGTCATTGATCTCCTTAAGTTGTTAGACTTTTTCTTCAAGGACCTAATGCTTTGATACCAATTAATAGAAAGTAATGTCCATCAAGATAGTTGGAAGGGGGGGGGGAGGCATGAATCAATTATTCAACTAATAAGACATTTATCAACCTTATTAATCCTTAACCATGTGAGTGATATAATTAGCAACCATAAGAAGATAACATACACAATAACACCAAATATTTTAACCAAAGAAACTCTTGGTCAGAGGGAAAACCCTAGTGGGGAGGGTACTCACAAAATGATGTACTAATATAAAAATATTCATTGTAAGAGGATGGACTCTGTTAAGATCCAATGAAATACATTCATTACACATCAATCCCTATGAGGAGACTTTGAATCCCTATTAGGAAATTCCAACCCTGTTAGGAGTTGTAGAAGGCAGAAGGACCCACTATCCAAATAGCTTCAAGGGAAAGGCCATCGAACTCACTATCCAAATGGTCTCTATATTATTCATTGTAGAATAATAGAAATGAATGATCTTGAACTCCTCTATCCTCTTGACTAGACCAATCCTCTTCTGATTTCAATACCAGATCACCAACTTTGCATCAAAATAATCTCTTGGATTGATTACACACGTTTACCAACTTTGCATATCAATTGCTCAATTAATGATGGAACACACTTCATCATAAGTAAAATAACCTTCCTTTAAACCATATCCTCAAAAAAATTCCTTGAGTCAACCTTGAGGATTTTCCAATTAATTATAATAGGACCTCATTAAGATATTTCAATCATTTTATAATTACACAACATTATCCACTCACAATCTTTATAACTTTTCACTAGTATGACCTTGAATCTCATGCACTCACTAATGTCATCATTGGGATGTCCACTATCATTTTCTAAATGCTCTCATCATGATTCTATCCCTATTAAGAGATACAATCCAAACATCAAAAACCACTGATTAGGTACAATGTCTGCCTACTATCTTTTGTAATTTATGAATAACTTCCATGTGTCTTTGATTCTATATACACAAACTTGTCCACTTCATTAGGACATAGTGTAGAATATGTTCTCAACTGCACTTGACCTTATCCTTAATGCAAAATATGTATGACCTCATTCTCTATCTACTACTCTGCCAGTATTCACATAAATAATATTATGTTGACATCAATGACAAACACAGTCATGAATGCAACATGTCAATCATGGGAAGAAGTTCTCCAATGCTTAGGATACTCCCCAAAATAAATGCCATCAATATTGATGATAACACCTCTTCCTTTCACTTTTAGGACTTAAACTTTGCTTTCTTTTCACTAAGACTAATTTGTCAACTACTTTGTCATCTTTTCCATCTCTACCATCAATTAATTAGGTTGTACTTTGGTTTTTGATAAAACCTCTTCATATGTATCTTCTAATTTCATTGTATCTCCCCCATTTTGATTTACTTCATTATGTTCCATTTCATGACCTTGTTTAGGAGTGTCAATTACATCTTCATATGTATCTTCTAATTTCATTATATCTCCCCCATTTTGATTTACTTCATTATGTTCCATTTCATGACCTTGTTTAGGAGTGTCAATTACAACTTGACCAATAATATCTTATGAAATGTAGGTTTGAGAAAGAATGGGTTTATCTGAATTTCTTGGCTCATTAGTAGTGCCTTTCTCCTTTTCTCCTATTTAAATTACTCCTTTTAACTACCCTTAAACTTCTTCCATTCTTCCACAATTTCATTATGCAAATTTTGAGTGTACCAACTAGAATTCTTCATTTTTTAATCTAAAATCTTGTCTATGAGCTTTCACCATTATCTTGATATCTTCAAGATCCAATTCATAAGATCCTTCCATAAGAGCTCTCTCTTCATAATATTTTTTATATAAATACAATTATTCTCTCCAACTTGTATCAATTAACTTGTAAAAAGGATTTATCTATGATGTATTGTATAGCTCACTTGGTGTCCTGTAGAACTTGCACATACACCATATAACTTCCTCTTCTATCTTCTTCTTGTCTTTGATTATTGCATAACTCATAACATCTTATTATGTCATTCAAGACACTCCATTATTAATTATATCTTTGACAATGAACTCTATAGTGGTGTTGGATACAATTAAGTAATTATGTATTGTCTTTGATGTTACACAAATGTCATATCAGTTATCAGACAGAGTCTACCGAGTTCTATCAACCAGGAAAACAGTTTACAGAGTCTACCGAGCTCAGTCGGTCAGTAAAAGCCTTTTGTAGTGTATACCGAGCGTTCCTGTATGTCACACGGTGAGTTAGTGTTAACCGAGTTCACTCGGTAAGCTAAGGAAAGTTTAGTTCTTACCGAGAACTCGGGTATCAAAGGATTTTGTAGCGAACGGTTAGTGTTAACCGAGTTCGCACAGTAAGCTAAGGAAAGCTGAGTTTTCACCGAGCTCACTCGGTAGTCGAAGACAGCTTTTACCGAGTCCAGTCGGTATCCAAAGGAAGTGGCAGGTTTACCGAATTCCCCGGTAAATGTAGTTTTTACCGAGTTCTGTCGGTTAACACAGGAAGGAAGCTTTTGTTCTGTATTGACCGAGCAGCGTCGGCCAGTAAAGAATTTGTTTTTAGTTCAAGCCGACTTTGGAATATGTTTTGTCAAGTTGGTTGGGCAAGCCGACTTTGGAATTGTTTTGACAAGTTGGTTGGGCCGACCTGGTATTATGTATAGTATATAAAGAGGTGCTCAAGATGCGGAAAAGTGTGGAATATAGAGTATGTATGGATAGTGCAAGGAAGTGCAAGGAAGAGACTTGCGTATGCCTAAGCAGAATTGAGCAGAGGGAAATCTTGGAGCTGCAGAGATATATTTGATCAGTAAGGATCTTGTGGAGCTAAACTGAGATCTGTATTCAGCAAGATAAGTTGCATGTATTTTCAGATCATTCAATGTTGCTTTCTAACCATTGTAACAGTGATTCCAAAATCTCCTAATAGAGTTGGTTTAACAGCCATTTCATAAATCCTTTAACAGGGTGGCAATTCAGTTGAATTGTTCAAAAGACCTCTCACAAGGCCACTCCTAATAGGGTGATTAAATCCTCTAACAGGGTCACACCTAACAGTGTGTTTTGTAACCTTTAACAGGGTTGGCTCCTAACAGGGCTCACTTCAGAAGAGTGAAAATTGGTGACTAGTTGCTGGTGGTTTTTCCCATATTGGGTTTCCACGTAAATCTGGTGTCTACTGTGTTAATGATTACTTTCTTTTGCATAATCACTTATTTCAGTAAATGCTTCATAAATTAACCAAACATCTATCAAGTTTTAAGCAGTAATTTTTGTGTTTATTGAGTAGCAGCAGCAACTAAGTTTAAGGCATCTTTGGGACTTTTGAAAATGTTTTTGTGGTAACTGATTCACCCCTCCCCTCTCGGTTACCCATCTTCATTTTCCAACAAGTGGGGTCTTTACCACTCTCCTTTAACTCTTTTTCCTCCTTGTGTGATTGTATTTTCTCTATATCTTCTACACTTTTTCATTTTTCTTTTTCTCCCATTTCTTCTTTTCACTTGATTTCTACTCATTTACTTCCTTTAGTAGTCTAGTTTTAGATGGTCCATGTGAATTTTCTTTACATTTCCTTTGATGGGTTCTTTTTTTTGTGGGTACCACTTTTTCCTCTTCTGCATCAATTGATTTAATAGGAACTGTCTCTTTTGATTCTTCAATGACAACAATTGATGTACCAAATTCCTCACCACATAATGTCTTAGTTAGCTTACTTATCCTTCTCCTCGACTTTCTTTGTATCTATGGTTTTTTAAAATCTAATTGAATCTTTGAAAAGGATTCTTTATACATACCAAACCTGGGTGTAGTAGTATTTATAGGTTTAGACTATAAAATATTTTCATACAATTTCACTTCATCCTCATCCATCTCATATCCCATAATTGGTAACCAAACTATTCTGAGTTGAATAGTTTATAAAATAATAGCATATGTATGTACAAGAAGAAATATCTCCTCTTTATATTCCCTAACCATCCTAGTTGGGATCCTTTCTCTTTTGTACATTCTACACAAAAAGTCTTTAAAATAATTTCACAAAATTCTCATAAATTCATCTCCTAGCTCTCTTATGAACTAACTTATTTTAACAACCGACAGTTATGAGTAGACCATTGTACTACACCTCTACCTAAAAAGAAATTGTGTACATAGAAGAAAATACATACCATAATTTACCCAAACTTGAATGATTTTTTTTTTAATCCCTATTTACCTTGTATTTTTTGATCACATAGGTCAAATGTTGTAACTTATTTCACCATTATATAGGTTGCATGAATAGATTCATTGGGGATGTTGTTTGATTAACTTGATTGATAAATTATATAACTAATCAATATAGCTTCATATATGACTTATTTGACTTCTATGATATTGATTGTGATGCATCAATAATCAAGTTTAGATTTGATTAGGCATGTAACCAAATTTGTAACAATTGTCCCTATGGTAGGTTGTTCACTAAAAGCATAGAATCATGTAACTATATGAATGATCTCCTTTGTGATCTTGTATATATTTCCCAACTATAGGAATTTG
The DNA here is from genome assembly GCA_028749045.1 of Cupressus sempervirens. NCBI lineage: Eukaryota > Viridiplantae > Streptophyta > Pinopsida > Cupressales > Cupressaceae > Cupressus > Cupressus sempervirens. Next base: position 402,696,455 of record CM053787.1, on the reverse strand, counting down.
TAATATACTCTACTTAACACATATCTAATCCACTCATGATGAAATTGTTTTGGTATATCAACCTTATATACCAAACCCTTCATTCTAAATATTTATTCTCATCCTTCAACACATTTATCTGACATAATACTTTAAATTATTGTTATGTCATCTACACCCAACTCCTTATTTTTAAATGAGTATATGACTAGATTTATTCAACCAATAATATACTTGGGAGTATCATAGATAGGGCTCCCATCATGTAGTTATCACTCACCTTCATTGAATGTAGTTTGAATACGAGTCAAGGCTTCTTAATCACATAAAATAGGATAGGAGTATCTATAATTTATGTCATGATTCAATATCGATATGCAATAAAAAAAACCCTATCATGATTGATTAGAGTATTCAAAAATGATTCCACTTCTTATCTCACAATTCACAACTTATACAATGTCGATCACCTTGTTAATGTTTAATCACTTCATAAGTGCGCTCAAGAAAGAAAAGTGAAAATGAACAATTATTCATGGAAGTAGTTACATTGCATCTTTTCTAATAGTAAATAGTACTTTATATTGGTGACTACTATTTAACCATTACACCCTTTTCCTTGACTAGTTAAAGCATATGATTTTAATTTTCTTACTTTGAAATTGCACATCACCTTTAAAATTTCATCATACATTATTCAAAATATCCAATTTCATCTCATTATGTGATTTATATGCCTGCTCATACCTTTAGGGGATCGATGAAAGGTTTTCCTTTAGGTTCTTCCCCCAAGTTAGGTATTGACATAGTTTGATGATGAATCCATCACACCTGAGGATAATGGCTCATACTATGATGTATTTCCTTCTTTCTTTAGCCATGGCTTATTCTTCTCACTTCTAATTTCCTTAACATTAGTTCAAAAAGCATTCCTTTCTTATCTTTTGACTAGTTGTTGAACTTGTAGTCCCTTACAAGATGTCCAATCTTATGAAAAATAAAAAATAGCATACATGTCGACTTCCAAGGACCAAAATTTCCTCTATGTGTTCTCATCCTATATTTTATAGCCAATTATCCATAATTTCCGCATACTAAATAAGTGATATTGAATTTTCATTCCCTTTTAAAATTATTGATCAATTTGACTAAAGATTGGAGAAACTATACTTTTGACATGTAGTCTTCAACTTTGTGACCATATTTTTTATATGTGTCATAGTGACTATAAAATATACTTCCACTAGATCTACTTATGATATTGGATCTATATGCATATGCAATATGACCAAACTTTCCACAATCGAAGCAATGTCCATTAAATGATTGAGACTTAGTGACTACCAATTTTCTTCTACAAACATTTGAGATATAACCAACTTTTCCACAATTAAAATAGATAGATTTATTTGGCATCTTACTAGTGTTACTTTTCTATTCCTTTAGTTCTTTTTGAGTCTCCTTAGATTTTGATGATTCTCTAACTTTATATAGGATTTGTGTACTGTAGCCATGACCAGTTGCATCTTTATATTTCCTCTAACTATTTAGCTTTTAAATAATCTTTTGGGAACTCTCATTAATATTTTTCAATCTTTCATTATCTTCATTCTTAATCTTCAATTCATTATTTAGTTTCCTATTTTCCTTCCTTAGTATTTCATCCTAATTTACAACTTGTACATTTTTATCAATAGCATCCTACACATTCCTTTGTAGTGATGCCATATCCTATCTTACCTTGTTGTGTTCTTCAATTTTTTCCTTTTGTGAATTTTTAGAAACTTCCTTTGCATCTTCAGCATATTTTATTGCATCTTATGAAACTATCTTTTCTTCAAGACCTTCCCACACAATTACTACCTCACCTTATATTTCTCTTTTTTTAGATTTTTCAATCTTTTTGGTAAGCTTAGAGAGTTCTTATCCATTAGTTTTAAAATTTCATCCTCAAATTCTTTAGACATCCCACCTTTTGATAATTTCTCAATGTAGTCTTGGATTTCATGTAAATTCTTAGTAAGTTCTCTTTTAATGGAAATTGATTTACTCATCTTTTATTATAGTTTATTAATCACATTATATGTTTCTTAAAGTTGCTTATCATGCTTATATCTATCCATTATGATCTTAGGGATGTTTACCTCCAATTATTAAGCTCAAGTCTTCGTGGGGAGCTACGCTTTTAATACTAATTTTTTGTCTATAGAAGAACTAAGAGGGGGGGATTAAATTAGTGAAAATAGGAAAACCACTAATTCAAACCACCAATGTGATTATCTTGAAGTAACTCCTAAAATAGATTATTTATTGGTGATCAGTATGATGGATTTTATGAGAGTAGAAGGTATTATGAAATGTCTTAATTACTTAAGGATATGATGAGCTCGCAATTGCATGATACAAGAAATTATGAAGAGAGGATACTAGAAGATGTTGGAGAAGGTTAAATGTGTTTTTATTGTTATTAGGAATATTACATGAAAATCCTAATATTGATCAAGGTGGTTACTGCAAATGTATTTAGGTAAATTGGGATGTGTGATTTTTATATGGTATGTGTGGGGAAAGTTTAAGATTTGAATAGATGGCAAAGATTAAGTAGCATTAGAATTTTGTATTTGTATGATGTTTTTCAGAGAGAAACTATGTTAGATGTGGATATTGTAGTAGGATAATTTTTTCATTATAGAGGTTGTGATCAAGGTGTGAAGTAGAGATTGAGAATTGAGTAGTATCAAAGTGGAAAGAGAAGATTTGATCTGACAAGAGAGAAGTACTACTTATAGATCATTCAACTTCTTATTTCCTAACAATTGTAGTGAAGGAAATATATTAATTGGGTGCACTCTAACAAATCTCTTTCTATAAATAATTTAACAAGGAATATTCTTGAAAGGAGTTATTAATTTCCTAATGAGGTAGATCCTAACATATCTCTATTCTACTCCTAATAGTGTACAAAATCACTCCTAGTAGAGTAAATGCCTAGAAAGGATAATAGCCCCTGGTACACCTCAACAAAATGGTATAGCTAAAAAAAGGAACAGATCCATCATGGTTTGTGCAAGAACATTGATGATAGAAAAAAATATTGCAATCAAATACTAGAAGGAAGCAATCAGTATGACAGTGCATATCTTGAATAGAGTACAGCTAAAGAAAGACTCAAATCAAACTCCTTATGAACTCAAATCAAAGTATTTGGTAGAAAATGTTATATCTTGAAAGAATCCATGAAAGGTAAATTTGATGTCAAAGGTGATGAAGGCATATTCCTAGGATAATCCTACAAAATTAAAGCATACAAATGTTTTAATTTGTCTGCTCATTAAATCATAGAAACTACACATGTGAGAATTGATGAATTTGCAAAAAAGAGTGAAGAAAAAACAACAAAGAATCTAAGGATTGTAGAAGATTTGATTAATATGAACCTAATACATTTCCAAATCTATCTAAAAGTCAAAAAGCTTCACCTACTGAGTCCCAAAAATCTCCAAAAGCTACTGATTTGCATCTAGTGCAACCCGGGTCATAGTCTGAAGGACCTGAGTTACATTCAAAAGCTATTGAGCTACTACTAGATAAATTCGTGTCTAAAAGACTCGAGTCATAAATAGTGGGACTTGAGCTTAATATAGAAGATTATGAAGAGGTCAGTGAAACAAACTCCAAATCCAAAGTACCTATATTAGCAAGATATGTCAAAAGGAACCATACACCTAATCAAATCATTAGAGATAAGTCAGATGGAATAATAACAAGAAACAAATTGAAAGGTACATGTTTGCTTGCTGAATTTGAACCTAGAAATGTTTTAAATGCTTTGGATAATGAAAGTTGGATTGAAGCTGTATGAATAAGGAAATAGAACAAATAGAGAAGAATAAGACTTGGACTCTTGTTCCTAGACCCAAGGATAAAAATGTAATTGGCACAAAGTGGGAATTCAAAAATAAGCTAAATGAAGATGGAGAAGTTTCCAAAAACAAAGAAAAGTTAGTATGTAAAGGTTAGTCTCAAGAAGAAGGTATTGATTATGGTGAAACTTTTGCTTCAATTGCAAGATTAGAAGGTGTTAGAACTTTACTAGCATATGAAACTCATAGAGGATTTAAAGTTTATCAAATGGATGTAAAATATGCATTCTTGAATGGAATTCTTGATAAGGAAGTCTACATAGAACAACCTGAAGGTTTTGTAGATCCCAAAAAAAGTGATATGGTTTGCAAATTACACAAAATATTGTATGGTCTCAAGAAAGCTCCCAGAGCTTGGTATGAAAGATTTCATAACTACTTGATAAAGATTTGCTTTCAAACAACAAATGATAACAATAGTCTGTATATCAAAGATGGACTAGACAAGAAGAGTTTGGTGGCAAAACTATTTGTGGATGACACTTTATTTATAGGAAATGATGACTTGTGCAAGGCATTTTTACAAGAAATGAGTAAATAATTTGAGATGTATATGTTTGGAGAGATAAACTTCTTTGTTGGATTGCAGATCCAGTAGAAGAAAGATGGTATGTACATTACTCAATCTAAATATATCAAGGAGATACTAAAGAAGTTTGGAATGGAAGATTTAAGGCCAGTCGGAACTCCTATGTCTATTAAACATAAGCTATCCAAAAATGATGCTTCCAAGGAGGTAGATCAGACCACATATAGATCAATGATTGGAAAATTGTTGTATGTAGTGCATACAAGGTCTAATATTACATTAGCAGTTGGTATAGTGGCAAGATTTTTAGAAAATCCCAAAAAAAATCACATGATGGAAATCAAAAGAATCATGAGATATCTGAAAGGTACTAAAGACTATGGTTTATGGTACAAAAAAAGGAGACAATTTGGATTTGAAAGCATTTATAGATGTTGATTGGGCAAGAAGTGTTGATGACAGAAAGAGCACCCATAGTGGAGCATTCTTTCTTGGTAAAAGACTAGTGTCTTGGACAAGCAAGAAACAAAATTGTATTTCTCAGTCCATAGCAGAGGTAGAATATGAGGCAGCAATAGTTAATTGTTCAAATTTTGTTTGGTTCAAGCAACTATTGGAAGGTATGAAGATAGAAATCAAGGATCTACTGGTTATCTTCTATGATAACACCAGTGCAATTAATATATCAAAGAATCATGTGATGCATACCAAAATAAAACACATTGCTATAAAATATCATTTTTTGAGAGAATTGGTACAAGATAAAGAGGTGAGATTGGAATATGTGAATACTAAATAAAAAATTGCAGATATATTAAAAGAACAAACCTATGTCACCCTTTTGTAAAGGAAAAGGCTAACAAAAGTATAATTGTTCATCTTCAACAACATAAAAGTAGTAATATTATTTGAAATTTGAAAATGAAGTAAACTAATGAAATGTGTGAAAATGGTTGAAGTTTAAGATTATAATTTTTTATAATTATTTGGAATAAGAAATGATATATTTTCCTAATTTTTATAGACAATTTTTTAGCTGCTGAAAATAGGGCTTTAGTTCCCACCACAAAAATATATGAAAATAAGCTTATTTCCATTTGAACTTAGACTATGTTATAGATAATACATATAGCTAGAACAATCAAAAATAAAAACTGACTTTAGCACTATATTTTCTCTTTTATAGTGATTCAAATTTCAACTCACCTAAAATCTATAGTTTTCATCTCCCACCACATTTTTCAAAACAAATCTATTCTAACTAGAAGAAAAATTATACATTTTGAAAGAGGACTCTCTCCTCTAGAATGCCATATAATTTTTAAATTTTTTTTATATGATTTATTATTTTTTGTTTCTCAAAATTGACATCTTTTCAAGTGTTAAAATATGTGCTTTTAAAAAATTTTAATTATTATATACTATATATAATTAAAATACTATAAACTCTATATGAAAATATTCTTGACATTGAGCTCTATAAAATGGTGTTTAAATTTTACCAAAAAAATACCATATAAAATAGTAAGAGTTATTGAAATGTCAATTTTTTGAAATAATTTTATTTCTTTATTAATTGGATACAAACTAGTATAAAGCATGCATTTAATAGAAATTTTCAATTGGAAAAGTGTGAGACCATATATAACTTAGCTAGAATGAATTTATCTAGATCATATGTTTGAGAAAGATTGATTTTTGGATAGAAATACTCAAATTCAGTCGTTTTGATAAGTTAGCCTGAAAGGTGACACAACTTTGTATTTTTACCCAAGGGTCATTCTCCTATTTGAAGCTCACTAAATGAAGTTTAGTGATGCATCAACCAAAGCATGTTGAAGATCAAGCAGTTGATTTAGTAAATTGACAAGGGCATATTGCAAATGAATCAGTACATGAGGTACATTAATATTCGCTAAATATTGTCTCTGGCATGAGATGTCAAAAAGGGAGGAGTTTACTGTCATATCTCATAGAAATTTTATAAAGATAAAGAGAAAGAGATGTCAAAAAGGGTGAATGAACTTGGTTTGATATAAAAGATAGAGTTTGCTATCAAAAGAAGATGTTGAAGACAAAGTTTTGCTGACAGAGGGAGAAACTGAAGGTAGAAGGAGTTCACACTGATAGAGGGAGTTCTCATGGATGAGACTCAAAATGAAACTAAGGATATGCTCCTTATTTTATTCTTGTTCTAAAATTTTATTGCATTATGACATGTTGTGTTACCATTAATGCCAAAGAGGGAGATTGTTGAAAACAATTGATTAATTGTGTATTATCTTTGATGTTATACAAAATGTCATATCATTATCAGTTAGTGTATTTCAAGCCCACTTGGGCATTGAAGATAGTTTCTTATGTCTGTTGAGCATTTTAGAGTTTGCCTAGTTTAGAAGACAGTGTCTACTGAGTTCACTCAGGTGACAAAGGAAAGTTTGTAGAAGTTGAGTGTTAACCAAGCTAACTCGACTAATGAAGTAAATATTGGATGGAGCCAATGTTAACCAAGCTCACTTGGTTACCAAAGGAACTTTGTGAATATGCAGTGTTAATTGAGTTCACTTGGTTAACACAAGAAAATTGCCTTGAGTTAGTATCTACCAAACATAGTCGGCTAATGAAGGATTTTCTTATTTTGGCATATTGAGTTTAATTGAATTATTTTTTGGTTCTAGCCGACTGAGGAGATGAATATTAATTATTCTAAGTTGTATTCAAGCCAACTTGACTATATGTAAGATATAAATACAAGGTCAAATTGAGGATTGAATGTGTGGAACATAATTAAAGATTTAATGATGCTTAGAGGAAGCCAATTAGAAGGATAAGCATAGTATCCTTGTTGAGATGCAAAGATACATTTGATTAGGAAGGATCAAGTATACAAGCCAGAATTGAGATCTATAATCAACAATTCGATTACATCAAAAACCAGGTCATCTCATTGTTACTCTCTAACCATTGTAGCAGTAATCTAAATCTCTTAACAAAGTTTGCTTAACAATTATTTTGTAAGTCCTCTAACAAGGTGGCATTTCTATTGAATTGTCTAAAAGACCTCTAACAAGGCCACTCCTAATAGGGTGATTAAATCATCTAATAGGGTCACACCTAACCTTGTGTTTTGTAACCTTTAATAGGGTTGGCTCCTAACAGGGCTAACTTCATAAGAGTGAAAATCAGTAACTAGTTGCAATTGGTGGATTTTCTCAAATTCAGTTTCCATGTTAAATCTTGGCGTCAATTATGTTCATGTTATTTATTTTATGTGTATGCAACTAAGTTAAAGTAAGATCAATCACAAATAATATCTTAAGATTTTCATGATAAGTGTTTTCTGAGTTACAACAAAGTTTTGTTTACACTAAGTTTTGATTTGTATTGACATCTAAGGGATCTAGATTAATTTTTTTTGGTAACTGATTCACCCCTCCCCTCTCAGGTACTCCTCTTATATTTCCAACACTACCAATGTTCCCCTTTTGGATTCGTGAGATGGCTTAACCACCTGATGTGCTCAATAATTTTAGTGGTTGTATCAAGCATTGATAGGTCAATCTTTGGTTTGACAATAATCCTAGCTTGTAACAAGCAGTATTAGAGCTTGGTCACAGGTTTGATTATCCTCAGGTAACACTAATGGGGGGATTTTTCAACTAACTTTCATTGGTACCCTTTGGAATTTATGACTTGGCCTAACACCCTAATGTATTATATATGTCTAGTGGTTATATCAAGCATTACCAATTCGATATTTTTGTGCAACAACAAACCTATCTTGTAACAATCCTTTCTTCAAATATTTTGTACAAGATGGGTAAATTATACACCTCATTTTGTATTCTAAGTAAAATAGGGGGAAAAGTAATAATCATCCATGTGTTCATTGTGTTATGCCCTAACCTTATAGAATTACTTTTTGGGCAATGGAAAGGTCCAAATAGTTTTTATTTTCATTCACCTAGGTGCAATTTAAAGATTAAAAGTTGGAGGATAAATATTGTTTATGACCTTTTTTAGCATTTATCACTCAAAATATTTTAATAAAAAGGAATATAAGAATAATTTGGGAACTGCAATTATTTGTTTAAAGGATTTTGGTTGATTTGGGATCTAGTATTAAGGATTTAGGTGATCATCATAAGAGAGAGGACTAGAATATTGAAGTGGATGAAAAAGATTGGGCTAACACTTGACCGATATTCATTTATCTTTAAAAGTTTCCCTCAAAAAGATCTAAAATCAAAATATTTTCAAATAAATTTTTGGTGATATTAGTTGAGTTAAATTAAATTTTGAAAATGGGAGAAATGATATTATTGGTGAGGTAAGAAGAGGATTTATTTTTAGAGGCGATTAGATTAGCCCCTTGACATCTTAGCCTACCATTTTGATGCAAATAATCACAACCTTTTAGAAGATAGGACCTTGTTATGGTCTTTATTCCTACTTTAAAAGAACATTAAAACATGTTATGGGTAGAAGATAACTTAAATCTTGTCACTATTGAAATGAATAGTGGGGAGAATTTATAATTTCTTTTTATAAACTATTTTATTAAAGATTTGGGTGACGTTAACTTATTTTGATGAAGGTACATTCAATTATAATGTCAAAAAGGATATGCAAAATTATTAACTCACTTGTTGATATGGGTAAGGGATTGGCAAGGAAGGAATGTGCAATAAGTATTGATGCAATGAGTATATAATGAAGGTACTAAGATATATTTATAAGAATGTAAATGTTTAATCACCCAATAATGAGTAGGATATGAAACACGTGATACTTAAGGTAATAATAATATTTATGTGAACTTGTGAGAGTATTTATGAGATGAGATTGGATTCTTATAAATTTGCAAAAGAGATGATAAATGTAGATTATTTCGGCTATTGGTAGGGATGATGGCACTATCTATTATTAATGTTTTTTGGTGCTATGACATTTGTCATTTTCAATTGGATTTCAATTTGAGGATTGGTGAAAAGGATAAAGAAGTGAGGGGAGAAGCGACTTTCAAAGAAGGGTGTGAATTTTAGGAGGAGGGTAGTGCCAAGACAAGACATCATAGTGGATTTTATAGTGTATATAGACATGGAATAAAAAATTGAAATCTTTTACACTAGGTGATCAGAATTTGGGAGCTCAATAAGGACATGGATGGGGAATCTTTGAGGTATAGGAAACATTTTTCTTGACTATAGGCGTGCATTAGGAAGGATAAATATTTTTGATGTAGCTCAAGTTTTTTCTTGTTCTTTGATGTTGTAAAATGTGACTATTTGTTTTCTTGTTGATGAGAATTTAAAAGATGTCTTTCATAAATTTGAGGTGTATTTTGACTACATCCTCCATCACTTGCATGCCACTTGGATATTGTGATAAGGATGGCTTAGATAAAATGTTGTAGGTATGACTCCACCTAATCAAGCATTCCCTTGTAATAAATGTAAAGGTTCAATGGGGGATGCTTTATGCCTAAAAAAGTTTCTATAGTCCCCCATTTTAGTTCTCAAATTATTACTGTTTTGATATTATATGTTGGTAGGTTGGTAGTTCTTGTTTTAGTTCTGGTCAAGATATCTGACTTCAGCATGAGATGGGATGGTTGAGTTTTCTTTATATTTCTTCCTATTAGTTCAATACAATGACAATTTTTTTGTGGTATAAAGTTTGTTTAGTCTCTCCCTCCCTCTCTTAATTGTTGGAGTTGTTCAAATCTAATAAAACACTCATTTTTTCCAAATCTAACCCAGTGAATCACAAGGAAACAACATCTAATTGTTATGTCCCAGATACAGGATTATATATTACTAAAGTTATGATTAATTTATACTGCTTTATAATCACGATTATAGAGAGCAGCACCAATGGCTCTCTTTCGCTACACTTCTTATTCTGTAGCAATGCATTTAACATTCTGGGAAAGATGGGTTTGTGACGAATCCACAAAAAAAACCTCAAAACATATAAAAGCATTGAACCACTATTGCAAAATGTTAATTACAATAACTAATAAAACGTATAATGAGACCGAGAAATAAAAACAAACATAATAGTAGGAAAACAAGTACCAACACATCATCTGGGAAACATCTAAAAAAATGTGTAAATATGATTGCAAGTGGAATAATCACGCTATAAATTTGGCTCCTATTGTCATACAACAATCATCACATACCGTTATTTTCTCTTCTTCTTGTTCAACTTATCAGTCAGTATTGTTACAGAGTGCTGGTCTCTTATCAAGCTGCCATCCTGCATAAAGGTGATCGGAAAACAAAGAAGTGATATTCAAGGACTATTTTTACCTCGCCCTTCATTTAAACCCAAAGCCATCAAAACTGAAGTAAACCATGGACGAGATTTGTGCTCAGCAGTTGCAGAGCAATTCTCCTTTGGCAGAATCAGATTTACATCAGTTACAAGAGACCACAATCTTTCGGAAAAAGAGCTGACTGCTAAAAATCTTTGTCAAACGGTTTCTTTCTTGTACCATTTATAAGAAATTTCAAACCTTAATTTGGTCCTATTTAGACTTTGTTTATTCTCCTTTTGCCGTGCTTGAGGATAAAATCGAAGAGAGGCAAGGAGAAAGTTTTCATTTTTAAGAAGTTAATTTATTGAAAAACCAACTGAAATTTTAAATGGAAAATGAATGAAGGAAAATTAACATGTGTATGAAACCAATTCTATGTGAAAACAATTATAGTCTGGGCATCAATGTGAATTGTTCTCCTTGTAGTTATTACTCCCCCTTATGTATATGGGAGTTTTTCTTTCCCTTTCCATTTTCTTCTTTTTTGTGGTACATTTAGTTTTTATAGATAGCCTATTCTCCCCTCTTTTGTCAACAATGAAAAAGGTAATCTATTCTCTATTTTTTTCATTTTAAACTATTTGTCAATAGATAACTTGCACAATAACTCTTTGAAATTTGTTTTGGCTAACTCCAGTGATTCCTCACATGATTCCTTTCAAGCGTTGCATAGTGTCTCTCTCCATGTAGATTTAGTGTTAATTCTTCCAATGAATCTAGAGTGCTCATATTAGGTAAACCAAGCAAAGCTTCAAAATTCTTCACATTTGGTTGCATCACCTCCACTGCAAGTGCTAGATAGGATTGTAACTCCAATAAATTAGTCATCCTCTTTTCTCATTTTGTCAATATTTTCTTTACCATTTGTTATCAACTTCACCTTTTTATTAAATTCAACTATAGAACTTGAGATTGGATCAAACTGTTCAATTAAATCATCAAGTTGTGTCTCCAATAAATTATTCATCCTCTTTTCTCATTTTGTCAATATTTTCTTTACCATTTGTTATCAACTTCACCTTTTTATTATATTCAACTATAGAACTTGAGATTGGATCAAACTGTTCAATTAAATCATCAAGTTCCTTTTTTGCCTAATTGCTTCTCTTCTCTAAATCATTGATAAAACCAAATAGTTTTGATATTGTGGTCAATAGTTGACCAAAATACTTCAGTGTGACCTTTACTTCATCAACCTATTTTGATAAATCCTTCCTATCCTTTTCTTATATTTCCATCAAATTTTTTTGTTCTCTTCCTTTCATAATTCTTCTTTGCCAACTTCATTGCAACTGTCTCTATCTTGGGAACTTGGACAATAATGAATTTAATCAGGGTATCTATCTGATCTATCATAGTTGCATAATGATCATATTCCACATCAGGTACAAAGTCTTCTAGAATGTCTTTGAATGCTTGCATTACTCTATGTTTCTCATTCTTTTCTATCATTTTGTCTCTTTTAGCCCTCATCTTTAACTTCTTAGAATATTCCAATAATTTCTTAAGGCTCAATTGTATTATGTTTGATGTCTTTAAAGTGTCATATTCTCCTTCTTCATCTTCTTCATCTGGATTGGCCTTAATAATAGGTTCAAGGTCCTCTTCCTTTCACTTTTAGCACTTAAACTTAGCTTTCTTTTCACTAAGACTAATTTATCAACTACGTTTTCATCTTTCCCTTTCTACTCTACCATTGATTGACTAGGTTGTACTTTGGTACTTGATCAACCTCTTCATATTTATCTTCTAATGTCACTATGTTTCCACCAATTTTATCTACTTCTTTATGTTCCATGTCATGAGCTTGTTTAGGAGTGTCAAATAAAACATGACCAATAATATCTTATGGAATGTAGGTTTGAGAAAGAACTATTTTATTTGTACTACTTGGCTTATTAGTAGTGTCTTTCTCCTTTGTCTCTTGTTTAAATTACTCCTATGAACTACCTTCAACTTCTTCTATGCTTGCACAATTTCACTATGCACATTTTGAGTGTACCAACTAGGATTCTTGTAGCTTTATTTCTTAATATAAAATCTTGTCTATGAGCTTTAATCATTATCTTGATATCTTCAAGATCTAATTCATAAGGTACTTCCATAGGATCTCTCTCCATAATATATCTATATAACTTTAATTATTCTCTCTATTTTGCATCATTTAATTAGTAAAGGGATTTATCTATAATGTATTGTATAGTTCATCGATGTCTTGTAGAAATTGAACATACACCATATAACTTCCTCTTCTATCTTCTTCTTGTCTTTGATTATTGCATAACTCATAACATATTCATATCTCATGGAACCTTCCATTCTCAATTATATCTTTGACAGTGACCTCTGTAGTGGGGTCTTTACCACTCATCTTTGACTCTTTTTATCCTCGTACATGATTATATTCTCTCTATATATTATTCACTTTTTTTCCTTTTCCTTTTTCTCCACTTTCTTCTTTTTGAACTTGATTTCCACTCTTTTACTTCCTTGATTGGTCTAGCTTTAGGTGGTCCATGCGAATTTCCATTACTTTTCCTTTGATGAGTTCTCTTTGTTGTAGGTACCTCTTTTTCCTCTTTTAAATCAATTGATTCTATAGGAATTGTCTCTTATGGTTCTTCAATGACAATAATTAAGGTACCAAATTCCTCACCACAAAACTTCTTAGTTATCTTACTTATCATTTCCCTTGACTTTCTTTGTATCTATGGTTTCTTTAACTATTATTGAAACTTTGGAAAGGCTTCTTCATAGATACCAAACCTAGGTGTAGTAGTATTTATAGGTTTATACTATAGCATATTTACATACATTTTCACTTTATCGTCATCTATCTCATATCCCATAGCTGGCAACTAAAATATTCTTAATTGAATAGTTTATAAAATAAAAGCATATTTATATAAAAGAAGATATATGTCTTCTTTATATGAACCCTAACCATAATAGTTGGGATCCTTTAGATTTTCTACATTCTATCTAACTGAAAGTCATTAAAATAAGCCCACAAAACACTATTAAAGTCATCTCCTAGCTCTCTATTAAACCAACTTATTTTGACAACTAGTAGTTATTAGTAGACCATTGTATTATACCTCTCGCTAGAAGGAAATTTGGTACATAGAAGAAAACACATATCATAATTTCACCAAACTTGAATAATTACTTTTTATCCCTATTTACCTTGTCTCTATTTACCAATAATTGACTCCTCACCATCCCACATAGGTCATATGTTGCAATTTATTTCACCATTTTTTAGGTTGCCTGAATAGCTTCATTGGGCATGTTGTTTGATTGACTTGACTAATAAACTCTATAACTAATCACCATAGCTGCATATATGACTTATTTGTCCAAACTATGTTACTAATTGTCATGGCTCAATAAACAAGTTTGTAACAATCATCCCTAGGGTAGGTAGCTTACCGATAACATAGAATATTGTAACTACATGAATGATTTCCTTTGTGATCTTGTATATTCTTCTAAACTATAGGAATTAATAATATACTTTACTTAACACATATCTAATCCACTCATGATGAAAGTTGTTTGGTATACCAACCTTATATGCTAAACCATTTGTTCTAAATGTTTGTTCTCATCCTTCAACACATTTTTCACACACAATATTTTATATTATTGTTACATAACATCTAAACCTAGATCCTTAGTTTTGAAATAAACATGTGACTTGATTTATTCAACCAATAATATTCTAGGGGGTATCATAGACAAGGCTCCCATCATGTCATTCTCACTCATCTTCATTATATATAGTTTGAATATGGATCAAGGCTTCTTAATCATGTAAAATAGAATAGGAGTGTCTATAATTTGTGTCATGATTCAATATCGATATGCAATAAAAATAAATCTTATCATGATCTAATGAAATACTTGAAGCTTCTATGGTTAGAGTATTAAAAAATGATTCCACTTCTTAGCTCACAATTCATAGCTTATACAATGTTGATCACCTTGTTAATGTTTAAACACTTCAGAAGTGCACTCAAGAAAGAAAAGTGAAAAATAAGCACAATTTACCAATAATTATTCTTGAAAGTAGTTATTTCATATTTTCTAATGCCAAATGGTTCTTTCTATTGGTTACTACTATTTAACCATTGCACCTTTTTTCTTCACTAGTTAAAGCATAGTCTTTTAATACTATTTCTTTAAAATTACACATCACCTTTAAAATTTCATGATACTTAATTCAAAACATCCAATTACATATTTTGTATATTCATATGACCACTCATACCTTTAGGGGATCGATGAAAGGTTTTCCTTAATTACTTCCCCTAGTTTAGGTATTGACTTAGTTTGATGATGAATCCATCACACCTAAGGATGATAGCTCATACTATGATGTGTTTCCTTCTATCTTTACCCATGTTTTATTCTTATAAATTCTAATTTTCTTGACATCAACAAATTTCCTTCATTTTTTATCTTTTGACAAGTTGTTGAACTTGTAGTCCCTAGCAAGATGGCCAATCTTATGAAAAATAAAACACAACATACATGTCGACTTCCAAGGACCAAAATTTCCTCTATGTGTTCTTATCATGTAGTTTATATCCAATTAACCATAATTTCCACATACCAAACAAGTGATATTGAATTTTCATTCCTTTCTAAAATTATTGATCAATTTTACCAAAGACTAAGAAACTTAAACTTTTGACTCTAGTCTTCAACTTTGTGACCATATTTCTTATATGCATAATAGTGACTATAAAATTTACTTCCACTAGATCTACTTCTAATATTAAATCTATATTAATATGAAATATGGCCAAACTTCCCACAATTTTAGCAATGTCCATTAAATGTTTGGGACTTAGTGACTATAGGTTTTCTTCTACAAACATTTTCAATATGACCAACTTTTCCACAGTTAAAATAGATAGATTTATTTGGTATCTTACTAGTGTTACTTGTCTATTCCTTTAGGTCTTGTTGAGTCTCCTTGGATTTTGATGATTCTCTAAATTTAAGCATGATTTGTGTAGTATACCCATGACCAGTTGTGTCTTTATGTTTCTTTTGATTATTTGATTTTTAAATAATCTTTTGGGAACTCTCACTAAGATTTTTCAATCTTTCATTAGCTTCATTCTTAATCTTCAATTCATTCTTCAGTTTCTTATTTTCATTACTCAATCTTTCATTCTCATTTACAACTTGTAGATTCTTGCCAATAACATCTTCCACATTCCTTTGATCCATGTTATGAGCTTGTCTAGGAATTTCAAGTATAACTTGACCAATAATATCTTATGGAATGTAGGTTTAAGAAAGAATTGGTTTATCTATATTGCTTGGCTCACTAGTAGTGTATTTCTCCTTTGTCTCCTATTTAAATTACTCATTTGAACTACCCTTCAACTTCTTCCATGCTTCCATAGTTTCATTATGCAAATTTTGAGTGTACTAACTAGGATTCTTGCAGCTTTATTTTTTAATCTAAAATCTCATCTATGAGCTTTAAAATTATCTTGATATCTTCAAGATCCCATTCATAAGCTACTTCCATTAGAGCTCTCTCTCCATAATATTTTTATATAAATTCAATTATTCTCTCCATCTTGCATCAATTAATTGGTAAAAAGGATATATCTATAATGGATTGTATAGTTCACTTGGTGTCCTATAGAACTTGCACATACACCATATAACTTATCTTCTTCTTATCTTTGATTATTGCATAACTCATAACATCTTGCTATGTCATTCAACCTTCCATTCTCAATCATATCTTTGACAATGAACTTTATAGTGGGGTCTTTACCACTCTCCTTTAACTCTTTTTCATCCTTGTGTGATTGTATTTTCTCTATATCTTGTTCACTTTTTCCCTTTTCCTTTTTCTCCCATTTCTTATTTTCACTTAATTTCCAATCATTTACTTCCTTTACTAGTCTGCTTTAGATGGTCCATTTGAATTTCCTTTACATTTTCTTTAATGGGTTCTCTTTTTTGTAGATACCACTTTTTCCTCTTCTGCATCGATTGATTCTATAGGAATTGTTTGTTCTAGTTCTTCAATGATAACAATTGATGTACCAAATTCCTCACCACTAAACTTATCATTCTCCTTGATTTTCTTTGTGTCTATGATTTTTTTAACTCTAATTGAATCTATGAAAAGGATTCTTCATACATACCAAACCTAGGTGTAGTAGTATTTATAGCTTTAGAGTGTAACATATTTGCACAATTTCACTTCATCCTCATCTGTCTCATATCCCATAGTTGGCAACCAAACTATTCTCATTTGAACAGTTTATAAAATAATAGCATATATATATATATATATATATATATATATATATATATATATATATATATATATATATATATATATATATATATATATATATATATATATATATATATATATATATATATATATATACAAGAAGACATATGTCCTCTTTATACTCCCTAAGTATACTAGTTGGGATCCTTTCTCTTTTGTACATTCTAGACTGAAAGTCTTTAAAATAGCTCACAAAACACTCTTAAAGTCATCTCCTAGCTCTCTTATGAACTAAATTATTTTGATAACCAGCGATTATGAGTAGAACATTGTACTACACCTCTACCTAGAAATAAATTTTGTACATATAAGAAAATACATACCACAATTTAACCAAACTTGAATGATTATTTTTTATCCCTATTTGCCTTTTCTTTGTTTACAAACATTTGACTTCTTTACCTCTCACATAGGTCAAATGTTGCAACTTATTTCACCATTCTACATGTTGCATGAATAGATTCATTGGGGATGTTATTTGATTGACTTGACTGGTAAATTCTATAAAAAATTAACATAGCTGCATATATGACTTATTTGTCTTCTATGTTATTGATTGTGATGGCTCATAATTAGGTTTAGATTTGGTTAGGCATGTAACCAAGTTTGTAACAATTTTCCCTATGGTAGGTAGCTCACCGATAGTATAGAATCCTATAATTATATGTGTAATAATTTGCCTAAGGCAATAATTCAACACCAAGATCAAGAAGCTCAGTCGATAGCACAAGAGAGACAAATACTAATCAAATGAGAATCTCAATAATGATCAAAATAATAATGGATATCAGATGAACACACACTATGCTGCAGTGGCAGAAAAGAGAAATGCTATAGGAGGCAACATTGTTGAAAATGTAATAGGGAATTTAAAGTTATGTTTTAAATGCTTTTAGTTTTTGAAGTTTGTAATAACGTCCTACATGTGGTGGCATACCTAGAGTAGCAGTTCGATAAGCTCTCTAGATATAGCCACCTAGGACCAGGTGTGTGGATCTTAAATTAGAATAGTTTTTTTTAGTTCGTAGGTGGAGTGTTTAATGATTTTTAGAATCCAATAATAGATAGTAGGCAGTTTTTGGAATATTCCTGACTTAGAAAATGACTGTCTAATATTGGTAGAAAAATGTTTCAGATTCTTATCCTTTGTTTGGATAGAAGACATTCTTCTTTTCTAAATAGAAAGAAAATGTTTCACATCCTTTAATTAGAAAAAGAGAGTCAGTTTTAAATAAAAGCCAGTCGGCTATGTAAAGACAAATCGAATTTGGAGAGATATGGAATGTTTTTTTTATTTTGTCTTTGTGCAATTTTTCAATGGTCTGAGTTTTGAACGGATTTTTCTTATCTTCTCACTGGAAACAAGTTGATAGTTTGCAGAAGATTAAAAAGTTTTAGTTTTGGGTTGAATTCGGTATGTTTGCAGAAAATTAGTCTCAGTGCATGGGTAATATCTCCCAAATGCACCGTTGGATTTTCATGAGCTTTTGATATGTTATTATAGGCCTAATTATGCCCATCTTCACTAGAGCGATTGAAGATCTTTTATCTGGTTCAAGAGTTATTCATGTCTGAGTACAGGCCTATCTAGAGACAGCAAGAAGCAATGTTTTGCAGAAAAATGTACTCTGATGCGGGGTCAATATCTCCAGTTTGAACCATTGGATTTCTCTCAAATTTTTATATATTGTTTGAAACCTAGTTATGCAAAATCTCAACGGTTGGATTGAGTAAATATTTTCTGGTTCGAAAGTCATTCATGTTAGAGTGCATGTCTATCCGGAGGCAGCAAGAAGAAATTTTTGGGGGGATTTATTTTCAAAGTTTTGAATCTAGTGGATGGTTATAGGAGTCTTATGAGTTGAGTCTAAGGTATCTCTGGTTGTGTTTTCATAATAATAATAATGATAAGAACAGTTGGTTCAAATCACAATGGGTGGTTATAATATATCGTGTGTGATCCTGAAGGTTGTAGATGCCCCTTGAAGCAACTCAGTTGAGTGACTGATTCCTCCTGAGTTTTCCAAGGTGTGGCTCTGCATCATTTTTGGTATCAGAGCTTGAGAGTTGCAGGCTATGAAGTTATATGTTGAACGCCCCTAATCAAGATTCCTCAATAGGGTCAAGCAAGATGGTGACCAATGCAGAGTTAGTGAAGAAAGTCGAGGAGCAAGAAGAACTTATCCAGAAAGAGAATAGGGAGTTGAAGGGGATAGTGGCAGAACTAGCCAGTAAGTTGGAATATATGCAGAATATAGTTGAGAAGAAAGAAATGAAAGAAGAAATGGAAGAAGAGGAAGACATACCCGATAGTGAAGAAGATAGAATATCTAAGAACGAGAAGCCATTTTTTAAAGCTTTAAAGGCTTTGGGAGGAAAACCCATGGAGTTACCTATGTTTATAGGAAAGATGGACGCTGAATTAGTGTTGGAATGGATTGAAGCCTTAGAGAATCATTTTAAATGTGAGAAAGTTTCAGAGTCACAGCAAGTTAAGTTGGCTAAGTCCAGAATGAAGCGAGCAGCCCTTACATGGTGGAATTTTGTGCAAGAAGAAAGGGTAAAAGAGGATAAAAGGAAAATTTGTTCGTGGAAGAAGATGGTGTCAATGATAAGAGAGACGTATCTCCCTGAAGACTATGAGGTACAGTTGCATCAGAAAAGGCATAATCTCAGACAAAGGGATATGGATGTCTATACTTATACAGAAGAATTTCAGAAGTTAAGTCTAAGGTCAAAATTTGTAGAACCTGAGAGTATCAAGGTAGCAAGATACCTAAATGGTTTGAGGATGAACATACAAGAAGAGTTGCAGTTGCTGAGTCCTAACACCATAGCTAAGTGCTATCAGTTGGCTTTAAAGGTGGAAGAGAAAATCAAAAGGAGACAAGAAAATAATAACAGAGGTAGAGAAAGACAACCATTTAGAGGAAGAGGTACATTTAGCGGAAGGAGTCCAAATTTTCAGCCACAAATGGAGATGCATAATGAAGATAATAAGTTTGATAATTTCAAAGGAAGTTTCACAGGTAGAAGGCCAAATTTTGGAGGAAGATCACCAGGAAGGACAAATGGACCAATAAGATGCTACAACTGTAATCAGGAAGGTCATATAGCACACAAATGTCCAGCAAAAGCAAGCTCTAGTACTCATGGTGAAAGGAGAATACACCTAGCACAAGAAGTGGATTCACAAGAAGATTCAAAAAGTTATGGTTATCCAGAAAAGGGGGAAGCACTTATGATGAGAAGAACACTGTTGAAAATGCCTGTCAAAGAAGAACCACCACAAAGGAAGTCCATTTTTAGAACTACCTGTAAATCTGGAGGAAAAGTTTGTAAGGTACTGGTAGACTCTGGTTCTACAGAAAATTTTGTGTCTCTTGAAATGGTGGAAAAGTTAAAGCTACCAAGAATACAACACCCGTATCCTTACAAAGTATCTTGGTTAAATAAAGGACAACAGACTATAGTAGAAGAGCAAGCTTGGGTGGAATTTCATATTGGAGCCTATAAGGATAGATTATTGTTTGATATTGTTAATATGGATGCATGCCATTTTCTTTTCGATAGACCCTGGCAATATGATCTCAAGGCACATCATGATGGAGTGAAGAATACATATACCATTACAAAGAATGGAAAGGTCATTGAACTGATACCTTTAGTTGAGCCAAGTCAAGAAGAATCAAAAGCCGCAGAAGCCAAAATTATGGTGATGGGTAAGAAAGAATTCTTGAAAGAGGTGAAAGGAAAGAAGAGCCCACTCTTTGCACTGGTTCCGGTACTCAAAGACAAATTACAGAATGATGCTGAAAATCAGACTGAGGAAGAAAATTCAGAGATGGAGTCTTCAAACTTGAAGGTGGAAGTGATAGAAAAGAAGAAAAGAGAGGAAGAAGAAATGAGAAAACAAAAAGAAGAGGTAAGCAAGATAGAAGAGGAAATAAAGTTTGAGAAGGAAACGTGAAGAGAATGAAGCTAAGTTGAGAGAAAATAAAATGCAGAAAGAAGGAGTGCAACAAGTAAATGTTGATGAAAAGAATAAAGAGGAAAGCCCTATGGGATTTGAGTGTGATAAAGTTATAGTTGGAACAATAATGTGTCCTTTGAAAATAGAGAAGAGTACAATGTTGGAAGGTACTCCTACGAAAAAGATTTTGGAGGCAACTGATGAAGCCTTAAATATGCATAATGAAGAAAAATGTCAAGAGGAATGGCATGAAGATGAAGCTAAGGAATGTGTAACAGCAAGTTCTAAAGAAGAATCTTATTTGTGGGAAAAATTTGCAGCGATTGTGGGAGAATGGAAAAGGCATGGCGGTAGTACGGAAACTTAGCTTGAAGAAGAAAGGAAAGAGTGCAATACTGTTATTGTTCTTGAGCAAAGTTGTAATAAGAAAGAGATATTTGAAAGTGAGATTACTATAGAAGATCAAGATGATGATAAATGTTTAATAAAGGAAGAAGAGATAAATACGATTCTTAAGATTCAAGATGTGAAACTGGTTGATAGTCAAGAAGCAGATAAGTTTATGGTTACTATTGATGAAGATAGATATGATGCACATTACATGGTGTATAAGGAAGATCATATTCAAAAAGAGAACTCAAATAATCTTAATGCTGATGATATGTTTTCTTCTAATAATGTTTATGCAGGGATGCAGATTTCATGTATAGTGAATCATGCTGGAGAATTTTTTGTGACATTTACAGCATTAAAGAATCAAAGCTACAAGGTGGAGAAGTTGGATATTATTTTTATTTTTCTTGTAGATATGCTCATCCTGGTTCAAAGAAATTGGAAAGTTCAAAAGAAGAATGAGATTCATTTCTACAACACATCATCTCAAGAGGACTTGAGATTCATTCTACAGGGGAGTATGCTGCAGTGGCAGAGAAGAGATACGCTATAGGAGGCAACATTGTTGAAAATGTAATAGGGAATTTAATTTTATGTTTTAAATGCTTTTAGTTTTTGAATTTTGTAATAACGTCCTACATGTGGTGGCATACCTAGAGTAGCAGTTCGATAAGCTCTCTAGATATAGCCACCTAGGACCAGGTGTGTGGATCTTAAATTAGAATAGTTTTTTTTAGTTCATAGGTGGAGTGTTTAATGATTTTTAGAATCCAATAATAGGTAGTAGGCAGTTTTTGGAATATTCTTGACTTAGAAAACGATTGTCTAATATTGGTAGAAAAACGTTTCAGATTCTTATCCTTTTTTTGGATAGAAGACATTCTTCTTTTCTAAATAGAAAGAAAACATTTCACATCCTTTAATTAGAAAAAGAGAGTCATTTTTAAATAAAAGCCAGTTGGCTATGTAAAGACGAATCGAATTTGGAGAGATATGGAATGTTTTTTTTATTTTGTCTTTGTGCAAGTTTTTGATGGTCTGAGTTTTGAACGGATTTTTCTTATCTTCTCACTGGAAACAAGTTGATAGTTTGCAGAAGATTAAAAAGTTTTAGTTTTGGGTCGAATTCGGTATGTTTGCAGAAAATTAGTCTCAGTGCATGGGTAATATCTCCCAAATGCACCGTTGGATTTTCATGAGCTTTGGATATGTTATTATAGGCCTAATTATGCCTATCTTCACCAAAGCGATTGAAGAGTTTTGATCTGGTTCAAGAGTTATTCATGTCTAAGTGCAGACCTATCTAGAGACAGCAAGAAGCAATGTTTTGCAGAAAAATGTACTCTGATGCAGGGTCAATATCTCAAGTTTGAACTGTTGGATTTCTCTCAAATTTTTATATGTTGTTTGAAACCTAGTTACGCAAAATCTCAATGGTTGGATTGAGTAAATCTTTTCTGGTTCAAAATTTATTCATGTCTGAGTGCAGGTCTATTCGGAGGCAGCAAGAAGAAATTTTTGGGGGGATTTATTTTCAAAGTTTTGAATCTAGTGGATGGTTATAGGAGTCTTATGAGTTGAGTCTAAGGTGTCTCTGGTTGTTTTTTCATAATAATAATAATGATAAGAACAGTTGGTTCAAATCACAATGGGTGGTTATAATATATCGTGTGTGATCCTGAAGGTTGTAGATGCCCCTTGAAGCAACTCAGTTGAGTGACTAATTCCTCCTGAGTTTTCCAAGGTGTGGCTCTACATCACACTAGAGGTGCTTGTATATAAAGGAAACTAGAATGACTAGGAGTCAACAAAGAGATAATCATCACAACTAGGCACATGTCCACCAAGAAAAGATTATCCTCCATTGTGCATAAATGTACATGCAATAATGAGAGGATAAGAATACAAAGGTGTATCTCATAAAGATATATAGTAGACAACATGTGCTCAATTGGAGTGCAAACAACTATGTTGTCTACATGACAACTCATATGAATATGCAATCTCCTAGGTGTCTACATGACAACTAATATGTGAATGCATTAACCTAAGTAAACTTAAGTTAAGTGTAAATAGTAAATACTTATTTACACCAATAGTATGAATGATCTCTTTTGTTATCTTGTATATATTTCCCAACTCTAGGAGTTAGTAATATACTCTACTTAACACATATCTAATCCACTCATGATGAAATTTTTTTGGTCTATCACATCATTCTAAATATTTGTTCTCATCCCTCAACACATTTATCTCACACAATACTTTAAATTATTGTTATGTCGTCTACACCCAACTCCTTAGATTTTAAATGAATATTTAACTAGATTTATTCAACCAATAATATACTAGGGGGTATCATAGATAGGGTTCCCATCATGTAGTTCTCACTCACCTTCATTGAATGTAGTTTGAATATGAGTCAAGGATTCTTAATCACATAAAATAGGATAGGAGTATCTATAATTTATGTCATGATTCAATATCGATATGCAATAAAAAAAACCTTATCATGATCCAAAGAAATACCTCATGCTTCTTTGGTTAGAGTATTCAAAAATGATTCCACTTCTTAGCTCACAATTCACAACTTATACAATGTTTATCACCTTGTTAATGTTTAATCACTTTATAGGTGCACTCGCGAAGGAAAAGTGAAAATGAATCATTATTCTTCAAACTAGTTGTTGTAACTTTTCTAATAGTAAATAGTACTTTCTATTGGTTACTACTATTTAATCATTGCACCCTTGTCCTTGACTAGTTAAATCATAATATTTTAATTCTAATACTTTAAAATTGCACATCACCTTTAAAAAAATTCATCATACTTTAGTCAAAACATCCAATTTCATCTCATTATGTAGATTTATATGATTGTTCATAACTTTAGGGGATCAATGAAAGGTTTTCCTTTAGCTACTTCTCCCAAGTTAAATATTGACTTAGTTTTCTTATGAAAAGATCACTCTTGAGGATGATGGCTCATACTATGATGTATTTCCTTCTTTCTTTACTCATGTCTTATTCTTCTCACTTCTAATTTCCTTAACATCAACATTTTTTTTCCTTTCTTATCTTTTGACTAGTTGTTGAATTTGCAATTCCCTGCAAGATGGCCAATCTTATGAAAAATAAAAAAACAACATACATGTCGACTTCCAAGGACCAAAATTTCCTCTATGTGTTCTCATCCTATAGTTTATAGCCAATTATCCATATTTTCCACATACTAAACAAGTGATATTGAATTTTCATTCCCTTCTAAAATTATTGATCAATTTGACTAAATATTGAAAAACCTATACTTTTGACTTGTAGTCTTCAATTTTGTGGCCATATTTTTTATATGCATAATAGTGACTATAAAATCTACTTCTGATATTGGATCTATATTCATACACAGTATTACCAAAGTTTCCACAATTGTAACAATGTCCATTAAATGTTTGAGACTCGGTGACTACCAATTTTCTTCTACAAACATTTGAGATATGACCAAATTTTCCACAATTAAAATAGATAAATTAATTTGATATCTTACTAGTGTTAGTTGTCTATTCCTTCATTTCTTGTTGAGTCTCCTTAGACTTTTATGATTCTCCAACTTTAAATATGATTTGTGTAGTATACTGATGACTAGCTGTATCTTTATATTTCCTCTAACTATTTAGTTTTTCAATAATCTTTTGGGAACTCTCATTAAGATTTTTCAATCTTTTATTAGCTTCATTAGTAGTCTTCAATTCAATCTTTAGTTTCTTATTTTCCTTCCTTAGTCTTTCATTCTAATTTATTTAGCTTCTAGATTTTTATTAATAACATCCTACACATTCCTTTGTAGTGATGCCATGTCATATCTTTCCTTTTTGAGTTCTTCAACTATTTCCTTTAGTGAATTTTTATAAACTTTCTTTCCATCTTCATCATATTTTATTACATCCTATGAAACTCTCTTTTCTTCAAGACCTTCCCACACACTTACTACCTAACCTTCAAGTTCTCTTATTTAGATTTACATTTTTTTCTTGAAGCTTGGATAGTTATTATTCATTAGTTTTACAATTTCTTCCTTAGATTCTTTAGATATCCCACCTTCTGATAATTGCTCAATGTAATCCTGGATTTCATGTAAATTCTTAGTAAGTTCTTTTCTTATGGAAATTTATTTCCTCATCTTTTGTTGCATTTCATTAATCTGATTATATTTTTCTTCAACTTGCTTCTCATGCCTATATCTATCCATTATGACCTTAGTGATCTGTACCTCTAATGATTAAGCTTGTCTCCTTGGGGACCTATGCTTTGATACTAATTTTTTCTTATAGAAGAACTAAGAAGGGGGGAGTAAATTAGTGAAAATAAGTAAACCACTAATTCAAACCTCCAATCTGATTATCTTGGATTAACTCCTAAATTTTATTATTGATTGGTGATTGGTAAGATGGATATTATGAGAGTAGAAGTTATTATGATATGTCTTCATTAGTTAAGAATGTGATGAGATGGGAGTTACATGGTAAAAAAAACTATGAAGAGAGGATACCACAAGAAGTTGGAGAAGGTTAAACATGCTTTGATTGTTATTACGAGTATTACTTGAAAACCCTAATATTGATTAAGGTGGTTACTAAAAATGTGTTAGGTAAATTGGAATATGTGAATTTTATATGGTATGTGTGGGGCAAGTTTGAGATTTGAATATATGGAAAAGATTAAGTAGCATTAGGATTTTATATGTGTATGATGTTTCTTTAAGAGAAAGTATGTTAGATGTGGATATTGTAGTAGGATAATTTTGTCATAGTAGAGGTTTTCATCAAGGTGTGAAGTATATATTGAGAAGTGAATAGTATCAAAGTGGCTAGAGAAGATTGGATTTGACAAGAAACAGGTATTATTTATAGATCATTCAACTTCTTGGTTCCTAACAATTATAGTAACTGAAATATATTAATTGGGTGGACTCTAATAGATCTCTTTATATAAACCATTTAATAGGGTAGACTCTCGAAAGCATTCCTAAATCCCCTAGTGAGGTAGATCGTCACATATCTCTATTGTAATCCTAATAGTGTACAAATCACTCTTAATAGAGTAAACACATAGAAAGGGTATTTGAACCTCCTAACATGGAAAACCTTTTTACTATAGTGAAGGACTTGTGGGTATCATCCCCACCATGGTTTTATCCCTCTAGTTGGGGGTTTCCACATACAAAAATTAGTCTGTTATGTACCTTACATTTTTGGTTGATTGATGATATTTACTTCTCTTTCATTCTAGTATTTATATGATATATGTTTGAGAAGTTACTCTAAGATAATTAGATCAATGGTTTAAATTAATGGTTTACCTATTTGCACTAATTTAAATCCCGCCCCCACCACCACCCCACACCCCCCCCCCCCCCTCTTAGTGCTTCTATATACCAATAATTAGTATCAAAGCATAGGTCCCCATGGAGACAATTTTAATCATTAGAGGTAAAGATCCCTATGATCATGAAATGGATACACATAGGTATGAGAAAAAATTTGAAGAAAAATTTGATATGATTAATAAACTATAAGAAAAGATGTGGAAATAAATTTCGATAAGGAGATAACTTACTAAGAATTTACATGGAATCCAGGACTAAATTGAGCAATTATCAAAAGGTGGGATGTTGAAGAATCTAAGGAAGCAATAGAAAAACTAATCGATAAGAACTAGAAGCTTAAAGAGAAAATTGTAAATCTAAGAAGGGAACTTAAATGTTAGTTAGTATGTGTAAAGGTCTTGGAACAAAGAGAGTTGTGAAGGTTGCACTAAAATATATTGAAGCTCTTGGTTTACCTAATATGAGCACTATGGATTGAATGAAAGTGTTGGTAATCAATCTACATGGAGAGAGTCGCTATGCAACACTTAAAGAAATCATGAAAGGAATCACCAGAGTTAGCCAAAACACATTTCAAAGAAGTATACGATAAGTTTCTATTGGAAAATAGTTTAAAATTTAAAATGGGGGAATAGGTTACCTATGTCATTATTAACAAAAAGGGGAGAATAGTTTACCTATGAAAAAGTAATGTACCCCAAAAAGTGAAGAAAATGGAAAGGGGGAGAAAAACTCCCATCTAAATAAGGGGGAGTAATAACTACAATGAGAATTGGTGGAGATTGATTGGTTGTGAGGTATAGTTATAAGTAGTGGAGTACTTTTTTTAGCATTTATGGAAACATGAACACAACACAAAGATTGATTTCTTAGTAAGAAAAGACATGTGAATGATGAGTGAGGAAATGACTAAGTGTTATAACCAATATGTAGGAGGACGAATGATAAGCTAGATATTTCAATGATGAAGATGATGTAGTTTTAATCAAGTGGAGTGGTCATACATAAATCTTCTATGGGATATATAAAGACTATGTGTATGATCATGTGTACAATGATGATAGGTTATCAAGGTTTTCAGTGTCGAAAGGTGGTGCAGAATATATGACTTTTGTTCTTTAAATATTTATGGTAGATTATTTGATTGGTGATTGGTATGATTAATGTGGTGAGAGTAGAAGGTATGATGATGTGTCTCAGTCATTTGAGGATATGTGATCAGTTGGCAATTGTGTGATAAAATAAATAAATGAAGAGAGGATTCTAGAAGAAGTTGGAGAAGGTTAAACATGTTTTGAATATTCTTGGGAATATTACATAAAAACTCTAATATTGGTCAAGGGAGATACTAAAAATGTGTTAGGTACATTGGGATATGTGAATTGCATATGGTATGTGTGGGACAATTTTAAAATTTGAATAGATGGAAAAGATAAAGCGAGATTAGGATTTTGTATTTGTATGATGTTTCTCTAAGAGAAATTATGATGGATATGGATATTGAGGTAGGATAAAAAATTTAATATAGAAGTTGTGATCCAAGTGTGAAGAAGAGATTGAGTAGTGAATAGTATCAGAGTGGATAGAGAAGATCAGATCTAAAAAGTAAGAAGCACTACTTATAATTTTGTAACCTGACAATTGTAGCAAGGGAAATATCCTAATTGTGTGGACTCTAATAGGCTGCTTTCTATAAATCCTTTAACAGGGTGAACTTTGAGAAGGATTTATAAATCTTCTAGTGAAGTAGAGCCTAAGATATCTCTGTTGTACTCCTATTAGTGTACAAATCACTCCTAATAGGGAAAACCTTTTTACTATAGTGAAGGGGTTTTTGTTTTCATCGTCACTAGGATTTTTCCCCTCTAATCAAGGGTTTTCACATACAAAAGTTAGTATATTATGTGTGTTGCACATGTGTGGTTTATTATTATTATTTATTTATCTTTTATTTCAACAATTATATGATATTTTTTTTAGAAGTTACTCTAAGATAATTAGGTTGGTGGTTTGAATTAGTGGTTTACCTATTTGTATTGATTCACCCCCTTCCCCCTTAAGTGCTTCTATATACCAATAGTGACTAATAAGGAATAGATTTATGGCATCTTTACAAAGCCCTTATCAAAGGATTCATTTTTAATATCTTAGAGGTATTATTGGCAAGATGGTACCTCCTTTCACTACTAATTAATTCAAGGTGGCATTAGTTTAGTGATCTTAATTGACCTATCCTACATCTAGACATAATATTTTTGGATCTTCTCCTAAGGGAGAGTAGTTGGTTAGTTGAGTGGTTGTGAAGTTGAGTATTATTGAGCTATGTGAAGTGTGTGGTGGAACTTCTCAATTGATATCAAATGGTGAGAGATAGGGATATGAAAATAGATTAGTCAAAGAAAGTCATAGGAGAGAGATTCATGCAAAGACCAAAGTATTATTACTTTGTGTATTGAAGATTTTTTACATCATATGCTACCATCAATTACAAAGTGGGAGATTGTTGGGATCATTATCATTGGAGAGATTTTTGCAGAGTGGAATAATTTCTTGTTGTGTTTGGTATTAATTTTTTTTCATTGATATCAATATATAGTTATCAATTAGTGTAACATTTGATAATTAGTGTAGATATAGGTTTGGCAGAGACATAGTTTGATGAAATTGAGCTTATGAATGTTATGGGATGATTTATGGTGAGTCTACTATTGGAATGAATGCCTTCGAGAGACTTCTAGTATGCTTTAGGAGAATATTGAATTCTTATGTGTTGAATTTATGATTTTTTTTGCCATTGATGTCAATATATTAACTTTCTAAATAATTCAAGCAAAGTAGTAGAGATAGTTTTGTTTGGTGC
Organism: Cupressus sempervirens; assembly: GCA_028749045.1. Taxonomy (NCBI): domain Eukaryota; kingdom Viridiplantae; phylum Streptophyta; class Pinopsida; order Cupressales; family Cupressaceae; genus Cupressus; species Cupressus sempervirens. The sequence continues at coordinate 402,666,753 of CM053787.1, read as the reverse complement.
ACTTCATAAATGCAGAGTTCCATTCGGTTGGGTTAGAAGTATGTGTTTATATATGTATAAATTCTATGTCTATGTGCATGGAAATATTTATGAATTTATGTGTGATTTATAGAATTTTTGTAAAGGACTAGTTGTAGCCCTATGTACAGAAAATTGTATTGTGTTGTTTGTGTCATATCTTTTCTGTGGAGTTAAAGCTTGTTTAGCAGGGGTGAATTTTCATGTTAGAGATACTATGTTCAAGATGGTGGAATTTTGTTTAAATTTTGTAAATACTTATGAAGGATAATATGTGGGTTATTCCTTAGAGGTCAATTGAGTTGTGTAATTGATGTGAACTATATTGTAGCTTGGACAAACTTAATTGCAATATCTTATGATGATCCTATATTATTCATTATACATTGGGGAAGCTTCAAGGATTAATCAATAATTTATTAGGACTTGTATAAATAAATAAAAATTGCTTTGTTTTAAATCATCATATACAGTTTGTAATGTTATTGTATGCAAAGTTGGATGCAAATTTTGTTGAGGTCAAAGAGTAGAGATAGATGCTAGTGATGTATTAGAACTTTAAAGGAACTTTATTAGCAAGATAAGTTATTATTTTAGTCATCTCATTTTCTTAGATATATCCTAAAATATGTTTTGAGAATAGTTCTCAATCAATTTGGACATGGCTTCAATTTACTTCCTATCAACTTCTAACAGGGTTGGAAAATCTCTTAATAGATGGAATCTTTTGATAGAGATTCAAAGTCTTCTAACATGGACTCATATATATTGATTGTATTCATTTGACTCCTAAAAAGTCACATTTTTTCATAGGGAACTTTGATATTAGTACATCATTTTGTGAACATCATTCTCACTAAGGTTTTCCCTCTTACCAAGGGTTTCCCTAGTTAACATATCTTGTGTCACTTTGCATGGTTATAATCTTGTGGTTACTATATATTTTGGTTATATGTTTTAGATTTGATAAATTTTATTTAATTTGTTTAAAGTGTATAACTAATTCATCCCCCCTCTCCCTGTTATGTTGGTGGATTTTACTTTCTAACAATTAGTATCAGACTATCGAGTCCTTGAAGAGAAATTTTAATAGCTTAAGGAGATCAATACCTTCATTCAGGAAGGAAAGTCCAAAATTTGATGGAGTAAACTATGAAAATTGAAAGATGGGATGAGCACTCACTTACTATACATGGGAGCACATTACCAATTGTTTACAAGGGAAAGAAAGGTAGCAATAGAAGATAGGAATATGGAATCATGTAGTCAAGATTACAAAGATCTATTTATGTACAATATGTATGTTATCTAGAAATATTGTTGTCAATGTTGGAAATTTGGCTAAGAGGTGAGTTTAGAAATACTTTGAGGTTGTCATTTATGGAAATGTATATGTTGTATTTAGTGAGAAAACATTGGAGTTGTGTTTTGGAGAAGATAACTTAGAAAATTGTCTAAGTGTCATAAATATTATATGTCATCAGAGATACTTTTTTTTATTGATGATGTTCATAGCGCTCGTGAGTTGGTACGTGTGCACTTGAGAGAAATTATTACAAGGTACATGTGAAGACATGAAGGCTAATATGAAAAAATAGAAGGGTATAAAGAAAAGATTTATATATGCAAAGTTACGTAATGAATGTGTCATTGTATTTTGATGATTATATAATGTGAAATTTTAAAGCAAAGAAAGGATATTATATGTGAAGCTGTGTATAGGAAGCTACAAAGGACAAATCAAATATTGAAGGTATCAGCATTGTCAAGAAGCTATTTGAATCTATAATTTTTGTGTACATAACATGTCATTGTATATGCATGTTTGATTAGTGGGATCATCTTGCTACTTTTGTAATTGTAACACCAACTCCTGATAGGGTTGAGGATTTTAACAAGGATAGAGACAATATATGGATATAATAAACTCCTAACAGGGTCAATATCTTTACAAGATGCTTTTGAGTAGTGACTCATTTTATGGGTACCATCTCCACTATGGTTTTCCCTTAGCCAAGGTTTCCCTAGTTAATAAATAATGGTATTATGAGTTTCATTGTGTTACTATCATGTATACTTTTCATTTTATCTATATTTGCATGTTTTGATATTGTTAAATATATCCATTATTGGGAAAAAGTTCGTGGAAAGTTGATTCACCCCCACTACTCAGTATTTCCTATTTCTAAAAATTAGTATCAAAACTTAGTTACTCATAGGAGGCCTAAGATCTTGAGCAAGATCATTATGGATATGGATCAGTTACAAAAGAACCTAGAAGAATCTCTTGAGGAACTTGATGTAATCAATGAAGAAAGATACAATCTAAGAACAAGTATAAAGGAGAAAAGAATTACATTCAAAAGTTAAAAGATCAAATTGAATCTACTAATTCCAAGAAGAATCAGTCAAATGATTAGATCAAGAATCATAGTGCAGTTTCTAAGCTTAAGAAAGAGAATGAGATTCTAAAGCATGAACTTGAAATTACCAATATTAAGATGAGTTTGATGGAAGATGAGAAGAAAATTCAACCAAATTTGAGATCTAAGAATGAATATTTAAAATCCAAACTTACCAAGGTGGTATCTAAACTTGAATATACAGAGCTACAGTTCACAAAACTTGATAAGTACACTATTATTATGAAAGGAGAGCTTAAACAGATAAAGCAACATCTTGAGAAGTTGTATTCCAGCACTAAAAGACTAGATGAGTAGATCATGGCACAAAGACCTAAAGGTGACATGACTAGTATTGGCTATTATGAAGGAGAATCATCGAAGCAATTTGAATTCACTGAGGAACCATATCTAGTGATCTAATAGCTTCAAAACCAACAAGAAGATCTAAGAAAGGAAGTACCTAATCAATATAAAAAAACTAATGAAGTGAGGAGACAATTTACTAGAAGATTCATTGAATGCAATAAGATTGGTCACATGAAGAAGGATTATATAGGTAAGTATACTAACCCTATTTTTGGTTATTGTTATCATTGTTATGCTTATGGACACAAAGCTAATGAATGTAGGAAACCTAGATTTAATAATAATATGTATCAAGCTATTAATCATGCAATAGTATACCTATTAGTGCAACTAATGTCATAAGAAATGGCATCATGTGTTATAAGTGCAACAATTTTGGACATATTGAAATTGTAGATTATCTAGATCAATCAATCAGAACCTAAATATGGAAATAATATGATAGCATGTTAGATTTGTAACAAAATGGAAACAACACACTCCAAGATTTTGTAGGTTGAACAACATGAGAACATTAAATAACACAAGAAAATAGAAGGGAAGGACACCTAACTATATAAGTAATGTTAACATCAATATGAGAAGGAATGAAAATAGAAATTATAGATAGAAAAAGTAGGTAGATAACTTCAATCAAACATTTGTTAAAGCAAAGGCACCTAAAAGTACACAAATATGGGTAGAAAAGAAGAGAAGTGATACATCTAAGAATAAGTTGAACTCAGTAATAGTTATTAACAAACCTCTATAAACCTAAGTGGTCTATTCATTAGAAGGTAAAAGGGGAATGACATCTTAAAATTATTTAGCCCTCGTAAAATCCAATTATGACTTGTGAAGATGGAAATAGTTTGATATGGATGAGAGGAAGCTAAAAATAAATGTACATATAATTCTAAGTTCATATGTGAGTGCGTGAACAAATATCAGTTCTATGGTTAAAAGAAATCACTTTTTAGCCTTGTGTACTTGCACAATTAAAGTGGAATTGAATTGAATCAAATATAATGGTTGAAATCAATGAAATAGGAATCATTTGATCAAGAAAAGAGTTGAAGAGCCTTGAGAAGAAAAGTGGAGAGTGAATTACAAGTAGTTTGAAGGATTTTCCAAAGAATTCAATCATTTCCACATAGAAAGCCCTAGTTTGTGAATTAAAATATTTACATATTTGCGAAGTCAATTTATGAAGTGTGTTTGAGTTTTTAAGCTTGTATCTAAATGGAGGAATCAATGTTGCATGATGTAATGGAAGTACCAAGACCTAAATTGAAGATAAACCCTATACCACCTATGGAAAACGATCCTAACACTGCATTTTCTCAAATTCCCAATGAAGTCTTTTATTTGGAAGATATTAGGAGTTATACCCATTGTAAGTTTGAGAGTGAAGGGTAGAACAACATCTTAGATGAATTTGATAAGATTTACAAATAGGATGTGTCATCTAAGAAGAATAAGATATATTGTATAGTCATTTTGTGTGGCTAAATATCTAAACGGTGGAATGAAAAGTACGTATTTTCTTATATATTTTTTTGTCATGTCAATTATCTTGATGTTAAGGAAAATGAGAACATCTATCAGAGATCATTATGTACACCAATAACCAACAATTTATTCAACAAATTCAACAAAGGAAATACAAGTACATACTATGGTGCTATAAAAGTGAAATAATAATAATAAATAAATAATGGTCAATTTCCAAGATAATTTTTTTAAAGAAAAGTGATTAAATTTATAAATTTAACAAATTTCAACAACATTACAAATTTAAAATTTAAAATTCTAGAATCATAAAACTAGAAGAATAAGACTATGTAGAAAACATAGAGAAAATCTAGTAGCATAACCCTTTGTAATGAACTCTCATACTTTTGCACTTCTCTTCAGAAATACATCGTATTTATAGAGTTTTCATGCAAAAGAAAATTTCTTCTAAAGTGTTTACATTCAATCCATTTACAATCTATTTCTAGGAACTTTCTTTATACATAACTCTTGCATACAATACAAATCCAATAAAATGTGTCAAAACATAAGCTTTCTAATTTTTTCTCAAGGATATCCTTGTAGAAGGTTTGGTCACATTAAGTATATTTCCAAAAAAATGACAAGACTCTTTAGTCTACATCAAAAATTATCAAATCAATTTCCACATCAAAATAGATAACAATATATTTCCAAATATTGGAGCCTTCCAAGTAGGTATAAATATCCTAGCATAAGATATATACCATCTCATCAGCTACCATGTAGGATGCCACCTCACCAAGAGGTCCCACAAAGTGAATGACAACTTAGGAAGTTACTTTTTTTAAGATTAATCAATTCAACATATTAGGACTCTAAGGTTGAGATACATTAATCCCAAAATTCTCCAACTTGTCAAGGCATATCAAGGGTCTAAAACATCAACTTCTAAAGAGCCAAACATATGAAACTCTATCATCACAATCGTTCATGAAACTGCACAAATCTCAACACATGCTTGTGTGCTCCATCTAGACACCTATCCAAATTTTATGTAAAATAGTGTTTGTAAATTATACTTGTTTTAGATTAAGGAAAAAATAGATTTTGAGGGGACCCAAAACCCCTTACAACAACCAGAAAGATATATGATAAAGAACCCCAGGTTTTACAAGGACCTCGAACCTAAGTTCTCAAAAAACAACAACAAACTAGGTTTTATAGGCACCCAAAACCAACATAATAAACAAAACAATGATCAACACCAAGTTTTACAAGGACCTAGAACCTAAGGTACATAGCAAGACAAAGCTAGAAATGAAACAAAAAAATTTGAAAAACTAGGAACAACTACCCTGCCAAAGACCGAAACTAGTAACTAGATAAGTTCTTTAATAACTTTTGCAAATTCCTTACTAGCTTCCATTGTACCCTACAGTATGTCTTCTATAGTAAAGCCAAAAGCCTCACTTGCAGCTTTCTTCATGCTCTATCTTGTTCTTTTACTAGGGCCACTTGAAATCTTAATAGAAACAATAGTAGGGAACATAATCTCCTCATTGCTCCTTTTACTTAAACTAGAAGTAGCCACACATAAACTAGAAGTCACCATCTTCATTCTTTTCCCACTTTCTTTTACCAGTTGGCAAAGTTCCATTTCATAGGCCTTCAACTTTTTAGGGATATTCCTGATCTGATTCTCTATCTTGACTCTAATTTTTTTTCATCATCTATTTCTTTTTGGATTTCTCCCATCTTTTTCTTGAGAATAATAATTTCATTGTAGAGCCATGATTTTACCTAGATAAAGTCATCGTCTTTGAAATTAACCTTGTGGAGAAATGACAACTTCACCATATTTTTTTCATCTCTAGTCTCATCATTTGACCTTTTCTCAGAAATAGTTGTCACTTCCTGGGTCACCTTTAGATATAACTGATTCTTATTATTTAAACTAGGCTCTTGACCCATCATTTCCTTCTAGTTATCCTTATTTAGATTTTGATATTTTATGACAATGGCTTTTACCTCTTCATTCTTCTCCTTTTCAGAATCCACCAAGGTCTTGACATTAGTGCTTTCCTTTTTAGATTATGTAGGGCCAACACTTTGGTTCAAAGAATTCTCATTTTTTCCAAAAGGTTCTGAAGTTGAATTTCAAATCAAATTCCCTTCTTTTCTACTTTCCCCTTCATTTTTAACCACAAATATACCCTGACTACCAGAATACCCATCTAGGTTAGAAGTAAGATCCCCAATTTCTATTGCCTCCTCTTCTTTAGCACTTTTCTCAAACTCCAAGTCTTCCTCTTTCACTTTCTTCTTTTTCTCTATCTTGACCTTCTTCTTTTTACCCTTATTATCACTATAACCCTCCTTAGTTTTGGCAGTCTTATTTTTTATTTTCTTAGCACTCATCTTATCATGAGGCTCATTCCCAACCAATTTTCTCTTTTTCTCCACTGTCAAAGAGAGCTTCATAGTATTTTCACTACAGTAAATTTTATCAAGAAAATAAGCCCTTCATGGAGCACGGGCCTAGTTTCCTTCTTCCTATGGGCATGGAGGCTATTAAGCAGTAAAAATTTCAAGTAGGAAGGGAATTATATCCTATCCTTATACTAGAAATGGTACAAAAACACAAAATGGAATTTATGAGCCCTTTTCGATCTACCATCCAAAATAAAATACTCACGAACACACGACATCTTTCCAAATTACCTTGATTTTTTCCAGATTGTAGAAGTCCCTTTTCTTCACAAGCCTTGTTTCCTCATTTTCATTTTTCGGAAATTTTTTGAAGGTAGCATTTGAAATACTAGTTTCCTTTTTGAATTTTAAGCCCTCCATTAGAAGCCCAGTTATCTCTATTATAAACTTCTTTGTCAACTCCATAGTAACCCCATGAAGAGCAACCCTTTCCTCAAACAAATTATTAAAGAAGTAATTAGTAATGTGGGGTTTTTAATTGTGTAGCTTCTCACTATATGTTATCACTTTTCCCTTCTAGAGAATCTCCCACAGTGCACCCTTCGCTTTCCAAACTTTGTAGCTTGACAGCTCCTACTTCCCTGGCTCCCCACCCATGGTTCTAACTACTCTATAAATTTGATGAAAAAAAATAACTTTCATAGAAGACAAGGTATGATTAACCTCAAAAAGGCTTTTCACCCAAAAAATGTGCCAAGTTCTTTTGATGATGACACAAAAGTCCCTCCTTGAAATATGAGCACAATCTATAATGAAGACACCACTTGCCATAATAAACCACAAAATCTCATGTAATATTTTCTTCACTTGCATTAGTCATGTCATAATTAATGATTTCCCTCAACTCACTTTCCATACTGAGGTAATCACTCCAAGTTAGCTTTTCATCCTTGTAGACATCTTTGTTGGCTATCCAATGAGCCTCTTTATTGCCTTAATAGAAATTATGAGTTATGATGACTTTATCAAACTTTTTAATCAAAATTTTAATTTCCATGATATTACCATAAATATTCCAAGTAATCTTATTTTTATTATTAAGCATGTTAACTATCTTTAAAGAATCCCCTTCTAGCCATAAGCTCTTATAACCATATTCCACTACCAGTTTTATGGTATAAAGGGCAGCAATGGCCTCAGCTTTGTGACTGGTCGAGTGACCTATAGGGATAGCCACAACATCTATTACTCTTCTATTATGATCTCTTAGAACTCCACCATAGCCATCTCTTCTAGGGTTTCCTTTCATTGAACCATCAAAATTAGCTTTAATCCAGCCCATAGGATGGGATCTCCAAATCATACCCTATCTCTACTCATTATGTTTTGTTCTAGTTCCTGTCATTTTCATTGGATTTCTTATCTGCACTTCACTATTTTGTTCTAAGAGATAAAATTCTCTTTAATAGCCTTGATGATATTTTGACCCACCACCTATTTAGGCATTTCTTCATTTCTAAAAATTATATTGCTCCTTTCTTTCCAAAGACCCCAAAAGAGATGGGGAAAAGATATATTCCAAAGAAATTCAATTTTAGAGCCTCTGGTACAATATTTCCAATTCTATAAGCATTTGGCAATATTTCTAGGTTGAACCCACCAGATATTCCAATATTGAAGGAGAGAACCCCAAACATTTTGACTATATTTAGAATTCATGAAAAGATGGTTCATTTCTTAAATTTAATCTTACATAGGGAACATTTGTTCACTAAACAAATTCCTCTTTTTTGTAGAATATCCAAAGTTAAAATTTTGTTTTGTAGCATAGTCCAAAGAAGATATTAATCTTGGGGATGAAACCCTTCATCCATGCTTTAGCCCAAAGAGGGGGGTTGAACTTCTCCTTAGATCTAAAGATAGCGGAAACCTTGAAATAGCCACAAGGTTCAATCCCCCACACCATAATATCCTCCTTATTAGGATAAAGGCTACGAGAATTTAGGGAGATTTGAATACTAGAAAAGCTTTGGCTAATCTCAACTAAATTATACTTGTTGAATAACATAAAATAACCTCTTTTCCAATGTAAAATGTCTTTCTTAATATAGTGATCAATGAGTAATATCTTCTATAGAACATTTGGTTGTTTGTTTTGTTTTCATTGATTATTATCAAAGAATCTTTAACATGTCAAAGATAAAAGATCAATGAAAAATATTTGATAGAGCTAAAAATATATAAAGGTAGTTAACTGCTAATACTTCATCTTTAAACATAAAAATCCATGACTATAAACTGTATTAAAAAGTATTCTTGAGAAAATATTATCATTAAACATAAAAATCCATGACTATAAACTATATAAAAAATTATTCATAAGAAAATCTTATTATTAGAGTGCTCAAAGTCACCAGATTATAGGGTTCTCTCTTTTTTTTAAATGTGACATTATATATAAAATAATTTATCTTTAATAAATTTGAAAAAAATAAGTCTACTAGTTTTAAATTATTTCAAATGAAATATAATATAATAATTTAATATAGAAATAAAAAATTAAAATTGTCTTAAAATTAATTTATTTATATATTACAAGATTGCACTTTTAAAAATACAAGATGATTCAATCAATTTTAATAATAAAGCTCTTTAAAACCTAATATTTAATTATATGTAATATGCACCCAACTAAAAATTATTATTAACAACTACAAAAAATGATAATAGCAAACTAAAACTTATAGACATGTCTGCAATTCCATATTGACACTTAAATAACAATAGACTAATTCAATTATGAGTTAATTTCTAACAAACTCTCCTAAACGTTTAAATCATTTGGAAATCAACTTAAAATTGTTCTTTTCAAATACAAAGCAACGTCCCTCTTCCAAATGCAGCTTGGTGAACAAGCAATGAGAATGTGATCTTTTAAAGAAAGAACATGAACTTCAATCATGTGAACATGATAACAAAATGAGAGCATAAAAGTGGACCAAATATTAGACAATCTACTTAAGTGAGTTCTAGTATACACTGTAGTTAGGGTCAACTAATAATAACCTACCTTTACACAAAATCTGATGGTGAATTATGGAAAGTATGTTCATATAGTGTAATAGTTGAAAAATTGTGAGAATAAAGAGTTTACATCTAGACTTTCAATTGTCTACCAACTAAAATCTGATGGAGATCTTGGACATTTTTAAGTAGGTTGTCTGGTGATTTTTAGAGTATCATTAGATTTATACTATGTGAAGACAATGGAAAAGGATGAACAAAGATTTAAATTCTATATTCTTTTAGAGAATCTAAGAAGAATGAGATAGATTGTGCAATCATTTTTTGTAATTTATATATCTAAATGGTGGAGTGAAAAGAGCATGTACTTTAGACTTAAATCTTTAATTGTCATCTCAATTATCTTATTGTTGAAGAAAAATGAAAACATCTATCTAAGATCATTATGTACAAGAGCAACCAATAATTTCTTCAATATCTTCTAATAAGAAAATACAAGTACATACTAGTATGTTATATTAAAATAAATAAAAACATAGTTATTTTTCCACAATAAAAATCTTAAAGAAAACTTATTGCAATTTGTAAATCTAATAGATTTCACCATCATTACAATTTATAGATATAAAATTCTAGAATCATAAAACTAGAATAATAAGACCAAATAGAAACTACAGATACATGTGGGAAAAAATCTCACAAGTGAAAAAACCCACACTTAGATACATCAAGTCAATCTATGATTCAGTAACACGTTACAATATAGTTTAAGGCTCTAAGCCTTCACATTTATATTTACATCTTACTTCATCCTAGAAAAAATTTGGCAACATACCTTGTGTAATGATCTCTCATACTCTTGCACTCCTCTTCAACAATACAATATTTTTATAGAGTTTTCATGCAAACTAAAATTATTTCTAAAGCATTTGCATTCAATGTATTTACAATCTATTTCTGGAAACTTCATTTATGTATAACTCTCATAAAATATAAATCCAATAGAATACATCGATAGATAAACTTTCTAATTTTCCCTCAAGTCCACCCTTAAAGAAGGTTTGGTCTCATTACGAACCTTTCAAAAAAAATGAACAAGACTCTTTAGTTTACGTAGGAAATTGTCAAATCAATTTCCATGCCAAATGGAAACATATAACAATATCTTTCCAAATCTTGGAACCTTTAGAGTACGTGCCAACTTCCTAGAAAATAAGGAATATACTATCTTATCACTTACCATGTAGGATGCCACCTCACCAAGAGGTCTCATCAAATGAATGACAACTTAGGAAGTAAATATTTTAAGATAAATTAATTAATTAATTAATTGATCATGTTAGGACTCTAAGGTTGAGAAACCTTAATCTCAAGACTATCCCACTTGTCAAAGACCTGTCAAGAGTCTACAACATCAATCTCTTTAGAGTTAAAAAAATAAAACTATATCATCATATTCATTCATGAAACCAGACAATTCTTAGCACATGCTCTTGTGCTCCATCTAGGCACCTATTCAAAAAAAACAAGCATAAGATTGTTGTGATAACAAAGGTTGGGTAAGTGCACCAAGATTGTGTACAAAAGAGTGAAATCTTGAGAAAAAATTCAAAATTACATGTAACATGATCGCATTATGTTAACTTTTGATCAAATTTCAAAATTGGGCTTGCCTCATTAATGAGCCATAGCGTGCTCATTTTTTTACTTAATCTTGAAATGTAATCACATTTTGGCTAGTATGACTATTTTTATTTACTATGCATAATGTGATCACATTTTTTAAATAAAAGGGAGATCACATTTAGGTTTGGTAATAGGTCCCTTTTAAACTACCCAAAGGCTTGGGTTGATGTTTTCCCTCCATTTTCATTTTTTTAGCCATTTTTTCATCTTTGAAGATCAATTATTGTCTTTGACTTCATCAGGTTTGCAAATGGTGAAGTGGGTATCTCTAAAACTACCACCATAATCTAACACATTTTCTTACCTATATAACCATATAAGTTTTTATTTTTGGACAACATTAGCATTGTGAAATTATATTTTCTTTGTTAGTGTCTTGACAGTCCTCTCAGGCATATGTCTACCACTTCTTTTAATAACTTTTGATTTACTTAACCAAATGGAAAATAAATTAGATATTATTATTTAAACTTGAATCTATACAGTTTTAATTAAAAGAAGTGTTGATTTTACTTTTTTTCTATGCAAGTTATGCCCAACACACAAGTAGGTACAATATTTTTAGGATGGGGTCACTTCAAAAACTTAGATAAAAAGAATTAATTTGTCAAAAAATTATGAAAAAATATTAAAATTCTAGAGTTCACTCTTAAATATCATCCTACCAGATGATTTTTAAAATTACTAAATATAACTATATGTTTTATGGAGTGCACAGAAATAGTTATGTTATGTTTTTCAGAAGAAAAAAGAAACAGGACCATTTATTGTTTGCATGCAGGGTTTTACCCTCTTAATCTTATCCACTTTTTGAAAACCTTAGTGGTTTAGAAACTAAATTCAAAGAACTAGATTTTTTTCTGTTTTACAAATTTTCTCATTTTGAGTGCACATGACCCTCAAATGGCTCTTCTAAGATTAGGTTTACCTAATTTCAAGAAAAGGGTGTCCACTTATAACCCCCTTTTTGCACACCATCTTGGTATACTTGCCTAGTTATAGAATACTACAACCACTCCACTATAGTTATGGGCCATACAAAAGTCTCAAAAACATCAATTTCAAAGCCCAACAAAACTATGAAGTAATCCTCCAAAAAACAAGATAAAATATCTACCAGAATAATAGATGAACTAATTAATCTAATCAAACTAATAAACCCACTGAACTAAAAATAGCATCCACCAAAAAATCTAACCCATCAAATCACCATACCTCAAAGGTATCCAAAATCAAAAAACTCATGTCAGCAATATATCTAGTCCATAAACTACAACCTCAAGCTGCATGTGCAACTAGTTGATGAAGACCAAACATATTCAAGAACTCCCACTACATGGGTAATGTCAAATCAGAAAGATCAAAGGCATATTGAGGCTACTAATTATAGTTCACATAGAAAGATAAATGTGTAGTACCAAGGACCATCCAAAGATATGTTATTTCAATAATGAAATTACTGCAAGGAAGATCTCATTTTTCAAGTCTCCACAAGTCTCCCATGTCCTCCACATCCAACAAAGAAAAGTGATATAGGAAGCATCATGTCATCACAAAAACAAAAAAAAAAGTAAAATTGAGAATTCATGATGAGAAAAGAGAAATCACCATAGTTCCAACTAAGATCTCAAAAATAAATGGTATGTAATCCCAAACATCCAAAAAGATAACCAAGATCAAATAGAGAACCAACAAATAATAAGCATGTAGCATGTCCTTCCACAAACACCCTTAAATGTCAGTTGTACCAACTATGATATCCTTAAAAATCACAAGAAAAAATCCACAACAATATTCAAAACCATTCAACCTCAATACATCAATCATAACATAATATCATTAATCTCTATGTATGTAAGCCTCTCAAAGAAGATCAAACTATTCCACTTCCCACTTTTAAAAAATAACCCACTATCATCTCCTATTATCATCATAAATGAAGCTACACCTCACAGAGATAACCATCTTATCCGTCTCTCACAATGAATCCTATAGAACCATCTAACTATAGTTTAATATCCATGAATATGGGGGAAAAAAAAAAAACACAACACACCTAAAAGTAACAATAGGAAATAGCTCTCAACTGATGAACAATCAAGTATAACAAGGGTGGGGGGTGAGCATTTTCCTCCAAGATATGAAGTTAATCATGAATTATCTAAGAACACTATTAAAATAGATTTTTTTTGGACTCATATCCAAGAAAGGTGTAGGATCCTTGGACTTTATGTTGAATTCTCATCAAGAATATCCATCTTAACAACAAGCCTCTCATCTCAAGAGAAATTTATCCTCATCCAAATCTTCATCTAACCATGAGTTCCAAAAAAGTGTCAATTTGTGCTAAGCTCCAAATGCATCTCCAAACTCTCATGAAGTTTCTTAAGAATATGACCAATGCACCCAATACAAAGAGAACTCAAAAGAACACTATCAAAGATCCAACTGTAAAAACAAGAACTCATTATGAAAACAAGATCTTTCCATCCCATCCTACAAGAGCATGCTCAAGGTGAATATAAATTGGTATCAAGAAAAATACTCATATAAAAACTCTAATGTTTGATCAAGAGTGTACCAAGACATATCACAAATATACTCTAAACCAACATCACCTATCAAGCACCACGAACACATTAACCAAAGACTCTAAGAGTCCTCTAAACCAACATCACCTATCAAGCACCACCAACACCTCAACCAAATAATCTAAGAGTTATTCATGGTTCTAAGATGTTAGCATCTCCAATTAGATGAAGATATCATCTCCAACTAGTGAACCAACAAATGTAAAAGACCCTTCAACACCAATAGGATCTATGATTTCCTCCAACATTTGCAATACTAAGGAAGATCATTATCACCATGTGATGAGTATATAGTCATCTTTAAATCTCCCTTTCAATCATGATGTTGATTTATCTAAGCATATGCAAAATCATCCTATTAGGATTAAAGACACAAAAAAAGTAATTACATGCAAATATAACCAATATCAAAAATTAATAAAGCACATAGAAGAGAACACGAGACACAAATATTTAACATGGTTAATTTAATCCATTGGCTACATCCACCAATACCAAGTCAATAACACTACAAGAAGTTACAAATCATTATACATAATAATCCTAACCCAAAGTCATTTCATATAATCTTTTTCCTACTTAAAAAATTAGGGCTAGAATATTCAAATCAATAGTAAAATAGGGTTGGGGTAAAAGAACAAACATGTGTCACCCTTTTGTAAAGGAAAAGGCTAACAAAAGTATAACTATTCACCTTCAATGAAATAAAATTGGTATTATTATTTTGAATTTGAAAATGAAATAAAATAATGAAATTTGTAGAAATGAATGAATTTTAAGATTATAATTTTTAATAATTATTTGAAATAAGAATTGATATATTTTTCTAATTTTTATAGATAATTTTTTAACTTCTGAAAAACATTAAAAATTAGGGGTCTAGCTCCCATCACAAAACTAGATGGAAATAAACTTATTTCCCTTTGATCTCATACTACGTTATAGATAACATATATATCTAGAACAATCAAAAATAAAAATCAGCTTTAGACCTATATTTTCTCTTTTATAATGATTCAAATTTCAACTCACCTAAAATCAATAGTTTTCATCTCCTACCTCTAGTCTAACCAGGAGAAAAATTATGCATTCTAAAAGAGGACTCTCTCCTCTAGAACACTATATAATTATTTTTAAAAATTGATATATGATTTAATATTTTTTTCTTTCTCAAAATTGACATCTTTCTGAGTGTTAAAATATGTGCTTGTAGAAATTTGTATTTACAATATACTATATCTAATTAAAATACTATAAACTCTATATGAGAATATTTTTTGACTCTGAGATCTATAAAATGGTTTTTATATGTTCTTAAAAAATCATAAAAACTAGTAAGAGTTATTGAAATGCAAATTCTAAAATAATTGTATTTCTTCAGTAATTGGATACAAGCTAATACAAAACATACCTTTAATAAATATTTCCATTTGGAAATGTGTGAGACCATATATCACTTAGCTAGAATGAATTTATCTAGATTATATGTTTGGAAAAAATTGATTTTCAGATAGAAATAATCAAATTTAGTCATTCTAATCAGTCAACCTAAAAGGTGACACTGCTTTTTACTTTTACCCACTGACGCCTTTTACAATAATAAAGTCATTTGAGATTTCAAGGATGTTGCCCCTGAAAACCTCTATGGGGGATCCATCACTTGACTTTTTCATGTATCACAATAGGGAGCATGTTGGGGCTTTTCCCCTTGACCCTTTCTTGGGGTTGCTACTCCTACACCCCTATAGAAAAACCTAGGGGAGAATGGCACTGAATGAATTGAGAAAAAGTAACCTCTAATTTTGATTAGGTTCCACATAACAACACATCCCCCCAATCTGAAAATCATCCAAGCCCACACTTTTCATTCATCCTCATATCTTAAAGAAACCATGTCTATGCACAAGTGACCACAAAGATGGCTAGCTTAAAATTTGGCATAAACAAAATCAGCTAGGCCCACATATAACACTATGAAACCAAGATTTTTAAACTAAGGAAATTCACCCTACTATAGGACACCATAACTAACTATCCAAGTACACACTTATCATCCATCTTCTTATCTCATAGAAACCATTCCAGTGCACAATCATCACAAACAAGGCTATCATACAAATCAACACCAACACATAATTAAATCTAGTGGATAGAGATCATAGTTCACATTCAAGTTATGTCTCTACAATTAAATCGATGACCTACCAACCTAACTGCATAACTTGTACATCCAATCACTGTAACATGAAAAACTACTATCACGTTACTAACATGTAAAAAAGAGATCTCAAAAGAGACTACCATGCAAATGGCATGACTCAAATACCCAATCAAGCACAAATCTAATTTTCCAATCATGTCCACATCATTCACCATAGTCTAAGAATCCAAAAAGCATCACCACAAAAATCTTGAGTAACTGATCATGTCAAAACATCCCCATGTCAAGAAATAAACATGTCTTCTCTTGCCATGCACAAAGTATACATGCATATAGAGCTACAATTATCTCATCTAGTAACACCCTAAAGGAACCTAGGTCTAAAAATATATCTTCATTAGATCAACAAAACCACAAGTTTTTTTTTAGCATGAAAAACCAAAAAAACCATTATGTCAAGAACAATCATGCACATCCACACCCAATTCTCATGTTGAAGACTCAAAGTCAAAAAATACTAAACTATCAAACTCCAACTAATAGATTTATTTTAGATGAGCATCGCAATAGATTTTTAACAAAAATCTATAAACCCATTAGCTCCAATGAACAAGAATCCAAGCTATGTAATTACAATCATCTAAGAAGAAAATGTACCAAAGGAACTCTAGGCCCACTTGTAGACCAATTCCACACCCACCATCAGTACATGCATTTGAGAGACATAGGTTATCCAAAATCTTCTATATTACCTAATGACCTACTCAATATCCTTTATTCATTCAAAGTGACAAAATAAATTCCTTCCAATACTTGTGTATCAGGAATTGTTTCATTTTCAGTCAAAAGCTCTCAGTCAATTTGAATTCAACATGACCAACTCCATTTTATCAATCTTCACCATCCTAAAAAAAATACTTGTTGTCTCCTAAAAAACTAAAATCAACTAAAATAATTTCAATCATCAAAGGATTAATCATTAATAATTCCTTCAAAATAAATTCCTTTGGGCTCTAGAATCTAAGAAATCTTAACATAAGAAATACCCAGAACTAGAAATGTTATGAATAATCACATGCAAGTAGCATGTAATTTACAAACTAGGCTCTAATAAAAATTAAAGAATCGATAGCATCCTATAAATCAAAATGAGATCTATATCTATATCCAGTAACCAATGATTTCTTAAATAACTTCTAATAAGAAAATACAAGTACATGCTACTATGTCATAAAAGTGGGAATAGATATAGTTTATTTCTCATAATTAAAATCTTAAAAGAAAGTGATTACAATTTATTATAAACCAACAAATTTTAACAACATCGAAAAATATAGAATCATGAAACTAAAATAATGAGATGGGATAGAAAACATAGATTTGTGTGGGGAAATTCCTTCTAAGTAATAAAACCCATACACCAAAGTATTAAACAAATGTATTATTTGGAAACAAGTCATGATGTATTTTAAGGCTCTAAGACTTAACATGGATATTGACATCTTGCTCTATCCTAGAGAAAATATTGTAGTTTAGCCATGTGTAATGAACTCCACTTATCTCACACTTCTCTTTAGTGGCACATTGTATTTATAGAGTTTTTATGCAAAAGGAAACTATTTCTAAATTGTCTATATTCAAAGTATTTACAACATATTTATACTAGTAGTTGTGCGTTTATGTGCGTGCAACAATTAGCCAATGGGAGATATTGTGGAAAAAATATGATAATGTGTAATGCAGCAAAGTCGGTATTAACTTACAATTATAGAATAATGCAACCATGATATTTGGTAATGATATAAATTTTAATTATGTGTTTTAAATTAAGAGAAATTGATATGCTATCATAGCTATAAATACACAATGAGAAGTTAAAATTTTGAATTTAGAAGCTGAAAGAAAAGTTATTACCTACCACAGTGTTTTTAAAAAATAAAGATTGAAAGCCAAGATAAGATAAACTTTCAAATATATAAAAAGTAATCTAAATAGAAATAAAAATTCAATAAACATCTTGAAATGTTTTGTATTCTAATTTTAAATTTCAAGTTAAGAAAAAATAGAATTGATTTCAAAAATAAGAATGATTTCTAAATAAAAATTTATTTTAAGCTTTTATGTATATTAAAAAAGAATTTATTTAAGTTTTTTTCTTTTTCTATTAGATATAGAGAGGTCAAAAAATAATAACAGAGTTCACCGAGATTCACAAAAGAGGCAAAGCCTCAAACCAAAATCATCGAAACAAGATAATAGCTAGAGACCAGCAAAAATAACTAAAGTCGAATAGCACAAGGCTAGCACAAGATATCACAGTAAAAACCTACCCAAGCGGTCTAATCGAGTGGGCCTTCTATCCAAACAATACTCTTCCACTCCTGAATCTGGAACAACATAAAGATCTCATCCTTCCTGGCATTACGGTTCTTCTTAATAGTTTGGTTCAACTTCCAACATGAGTGCTCGAACACCCACAGATTATCCATTGTCCTTCGCCACTGAAAGCCATATTTAATTTTGTGAACAAAGAAGGTAGCCTACCCATCCTTAAGAAATCTTCATAATTTTTCCTTTTTTTTTATCATGGTGGTTTGCACCTACAAAAATATTTTAAAATGTGTGAGTTTTCGAAAAAACTCAGTAAGAACCCTTGGCTTACCTTGGTACTTTTCCTCATTCCTGCATTTCCAAATCTGTTGAAGAATGCTAGAGGACAGCATATTCTAGAAAAAATTAGCATCCTTACTAAGCCCATTAATGTGGCCAGTAACAATATCAATGATGCTCACACTAATGGGATAGTAAATACCAAATAAATTCCAAATTTCTCTAGCAAAGAGGTAATCAAATAAAATATGTCTACCTGTTTCAGGTAACCTGCAAATATTAAAAATATTAGCATGCTAAAAATCTCTTCTAATAGGGAGTCTATCAATAAACAATAGCCATTCAAAACACTGAATTTTAGGCTCAAAAGGACATTTCCAAATAGAAACTAGCAACTTTTTCCAAACTTTAATATCAAAAGAGCAATACTAGATTTTATTAACATGGGTAATAATATCTTCATTATGAGTAATAACCTTATAAATTTTCTTAGCTTTAAGGTCATCTAAAACAATTCCATCTGGCCACTTGCATTTAATGTATCTATAGGACTCCACATGGCAAAGAGAAGGAATATCCTTAGTAGCTAGAGAAATTAAATTATAAGTCTTCTTTTGAGATTGAGGTAAATTAAACATGTTCTTGAGATCTTCCTAAGGGATAAGAAAGTCATGTTCAAAGATATCAACAAATTGAGTAATACCAGCTTTAGACCAGGACTTGGCAAAACACCCCTGGTAGAGGGCTAGGGGTTTGTTATTCAAGCTTAGATTCCACCAGATGGATCACTCTCTATGAAGGATATTATCAGTATAAAAATCCTTATTGGTGATAAATTTATGAACATGCTCCCAAGCTCGCTAGATGGATCTGAAGATGGGAAACACTTGGACCACAACCAGAAAATTACCAACAATAAGGTCACATAAAGGGAGATTTTTCCAAGATCTAGTCTGCTTAAAGAAACCTCTCTCGATGTTGTGTCTAACAAGAACTTTCCAAGGACTATCACCCTCCATAGACTGAAAGATCCATTTGGCAGAAAGAGCTATACCTTGAAGCCTAAGATCAATTAAACCTAGCCCTCTCAGGGTCTTATTAGCATGACACCAGTTCCATTTAACAGCATGAAATTTTCTTTTACCCTTGCCATCAAACCAAAGAAACATCTTGATAGCCTTTTGAATTTCAAAAATTTGATAATTGTTGAACATCCAGGCAAAGGAGTAATATATACTATAAGAAGACAAAAATTTTTGACAAACTTGAATTCTCCCCATGAGAGATAAAGATCTATTGTGCCATTTGTTAAGCTTGTTCATAATTTTAGCCTTAACCGGCCCACATCACCTTCAGAGAAGGATCAACAGAGTAGGGACTACCAAGATATTTGACAACTTTATTAGGGCCTCCCCATTGATACTGGTATTGAGAGAACCAATCAGGGGGTTGATCATCCCACCTTAGGAAAATAGACTTGGATTGAGAGATACGGGCACCAGATATAGTACAAAATAGATCCAATTTGGTTAGAAGATGCTTAAAATTGTTGGCAAAGAGCTCAAAAAATAGTGTGGTATCATCAACAAAATGACTATTAATAAGCTCCTCATTATTAAGAAGGTATAAACCTCTAACCTTCGAGGAGAGGGTGTTATCCTGTAGAATATAGTATAAAACTTCAGCAGCAATGAAAATAGAGCTAGGGCTAGGGGACAACCCTGTCTGATGGAGCGACTGAGAGGAAAAGGATCAAAGAGAGATCCATTGATTTCAATTTGAGCACAAGCATCTTGAAGCAAGGTTTGAACAGCATTACAGAAATAGGGAGGAAAACCAAAAGAATGTAACACCATAATAATAAATTTCCATTCAACTCTTTCATAGGCTTTCTCAAAATCTAGGAGGAGTAGAGTAGAATTCTAATGAGAACACTTAGTCCAATCCATGGCCTCCCAGGCAGTAATCAGATTCTCAAGAATATATCTACCTTTAATAAAATCGATTTGAGAATTACTAATAAGCTTAGGGAGAATGTGAATCAATCTAATGGGTAAGACTTTCGCTAAAATTTTATAAGAAACATTGAGGAGAGTTATAGGTCTCTAATTTTTTATAAGAGATTTATCCCCTTCTTTGGGAAGGAGTTTAATAATACCCCTGTTAATATCAGGACTGAGGGAGCCAGTACTAAGGGCCTCATTATATAGATCATATAAATCTTTACTGATCCAATCAATATTAACTTTATAAAACTTGATTGGAAGCCGATCAGGTTCAAGAGCCTTGTCATCTTTGAGAGCTCTAATAGCATCTTTGATCTCATCAATGGAAATAGGTTTAGCTAGAGTAGTAATATCATTAAACTCTATTTTAATAAGAATAAGGGATCTGCATTTAGATCTCAGAACATCAACTTCCATAGAATCCTCAGAAGAAAAAAGTTTACTATAATAATCAGCAAAGGCCACCGCAATGCTAGAAGGATTAGAAACTTCTTTATTTTCAATTACAAGTTTATCAATAGACTCCTTGATCTGCTTATGCTTAAGAAGGTTAAAGAAAAACTTAGACCCCCGATCTCCTTGCTGGAACCAATTAACCCTAGATCTAATTCTAGCACCTTGAATTTTGGTTTGTTGATGCTTTCTTAGGACATCTTTGACCACAAACATTTGATTTAAAAGAACAGGGTTGGAAGGATCAGTCTCATTTTTAGCGGTTTGAAGAGCAGATTGGAGACGTCCTTCAGTGTATCTATAATCTTTGGCATACTTCTGACCTATAGTTTGAAGAAATTTTTTCTAGGCCAAAAAATTAGATTTTCATTTGTCAACCATGGAAAACTCTTTAAGATTAACAAAATTGATATTTCTAATAATTTGAATAGCACAAAGAATGTCATCATCCTGAAGAAGCTTAGTGTTTAATAAGAATTTGGATGAGGTAAGCTTCTATCTAACAAGGGCAGAGTAAATATTAATACAAGAAAAGATAGGATGGTGATTAGATAAGGTGGTAGCAGTGGCCAAGACAACACTACCATTGTTATTAGGGAGAAAATAAAATAAATCCTTGTTGGCATAAAAATGGTCTAATCTTGAGTAGATCCTAGAGTGCCCTTACTGAAAATTGCACCGAGTGTACCATATTCCAAAATGAGCATCCTTATTGTTGGCAAGAGGATCAACAAACTCTTAGTATTAATAAATTTAGACCAATGCACATTCTCTATATCCTTCCATCTGAAAGGATTGTCCCCCATTTTATCATCTTGGGATTCAACCATGTTAAAATCTCCTGCAAATAACCAAGGAATATCAGGAAGTGTGGATAACTAGTTCCAAAGAGAGATTCTATTATTAGCATCATTAGGGGCATATATAGAACAAAAACCAATAGGGAAATTATTAATATTCATAATAAACTAGACCGCTCTTTGGCAGGGAGAGACACCATTGTTAGAAATGTGATTCCCCCAAATGAGATTAACAAGGAAAACAATACCTCCTTTACCCTTGTTGTGACTGGTATAGAATTTTATAGCATCCTTCCAAATAAAGTTAAGACTAGATTCAAGAATGAAACCAAAAGCCTTAATCTCTTGCATCATAAACAAATCAACAGAGTGAGATGACTTTAAAAAATGCTTGACAACAAATTTCCTATTAGGGGACTCGAGCCCCCTAACATTCCAAGATAGACAGTTCATTGAGATAAGTTAAAGAAAGCTTGGCACGCATCTTCAAGAGACGTACTGGGATTGCTGGGGTTATCCCCAAATTTCTTATTCCCATTTTTTATTTTTTTGACTCAGGAGGTCTACCACATCATTTTAAGGTATTGAAATCTATGTCAATAGAATCCATATCCATATTAATATCTTATTGAGTCGAACCTGAAGTAGGAATAATCTCAAAAATGTAATCATCATCAATTTCCTTAAAGACTTTTGGCTGCACATTCGAAGGGTTCAAGGATGGTTTAACAATCTCAGTAGCGGGGGTAGGGGACTCAACCGAATCATAACCTTGGGAGGGAGCAATTGTTTGAGGGGAGATGGATTTTTCCCTAAGGTTTTTGGTTTTAGGAATAGAGGAGGCATTCCCCTTCCTCTTCTTCCTATTTCTCACAACCGTGAAACCATCATCAAGATCTGGTTCAGATGCCTTCTCTGGAGGGTGATTAAGTGGAGGATCCTTTTGGACAATATCAGGAACTTTCTTAGCAAAAAAACTAGCTGGCGAAGGATCATCAGAAGGTTTAGGAGGGTGACTCAGATTACTGGAGGGTTTAGAGGAAGATTTATTGATAATAGGACAATCTCTTCTATGATGACCTTCTTTCCTACAAAGGAAACACGCATTTAAACCTCCTAGAACTTCAATAGGGTACACAATACTTTCATTAAGCACATTAATAGAGATTTTATAGGGAATTTCTCTACCAATTAGCAACGAGATGAGAACCCTGGCATCCATATGAGGCACAAGCATAATAGTGTTGTCCATCTAAATAGTTTTGCCTAGGGTTTCCAATAACTGTGGTAGAAATTGCCAAAGAAATGGCAAGACATTTTTAACCAGAATCCACCTAGAGGTAGACAGAGCTAAGACTTCTTCATGAACAGCTTTAGGGGTTCAAGCCAGGGTGTGGGAAGAGGATGAACCAACCACCCAATACTGTCTTTTAAGAACTTCTTTTTGAGCATCCTAATTAGCAAAGAAATAACAAATAGACCTTTTTGGACTTGTTTGCAAAAGGATATATGATACCCTAATTTAATATTGCAGTAATTGTGAAACTAATCATCCAAAAACTTTCAAGGAGGGCATTTATCAATTTCAACAGCAGCAAAGAAAATAGCAGTATCTTTGAGTCAATTCTTTTCCTTAACTATCTCAGCAATCATCTCTAAATTAGGAATTAAGGAAAAAGGCATAGAGGAAGTCGAGGGGCTCTTACCATTGATGGCAACCTCATTGCAACCAGATTCATCAATGACAAACCTCGCATTAGTGTCAATATTTGCGTTCGAATGATTAACCGACTTAGAGAAGGATTTAGCTTTGAGGGGAGCATTTGAATCCATAGGATCAAAAACCACAGGGTCTCCATTAATGCCAGGTGCTAAGGATGGAGGTACGGGAGGTGCCAAATTGCTCGCCAAAGGATTCATAGAGATCTACGACATAAATGTGTTTCAGTTAGAAATACCACCTGTATCCTTCATGCATATGGAGATATCCACCTATCCACCGCTATTGATCCCATCACCCCCCGTCGATGCCACTTTGCCGGCTGGGAGACCCCAGTGAAAAAATGAAGCTAGAGAATGAAAAATTAAAATTTTTGCTAAAGTTTGCTCGCCCTGAATCAGTCATAAATTAAATCATTCAGTTTTTTTCTTTAGAATTTATATATTAAAGAATACATATTAATGTTAATAAATTTTTTATTCTGATTTCATTTTTTAAAACGCTTTTGTGCCAACGAACAAGATTAATAACAAATATATAAAAACTAATCTAAATAGAAATAGAAATTAGATAAACATCTTCAAATATTTTGTATTCTAATTTTAAATTTCAATTTAAGTAAAATAGAATTGAGTTTTTTTTTTTAAATGATTTCTAAAAGATTTTTAATTTTAAGAAAGATAAAATCATAATGATAAGAAATAGGATTAATAACAAATATATAAAAAGTAATCTAAATAGAAATAAAAATTAGATAAACATCTTGAAATATTTTGTATTGTAATTTTAAATTTCAAGTTGAGAAAAAGTAGAATTGAGTTCAAAAATAAGAATGATATTTAAATGAAATTTTATTTTAAGATTTTATGTACATTTAAAAAGAATTTATTTAAATTTTTTTCTTTAGAATTTATATATTAAAGAATAAATATTAATGTTATAAAGATTTTATTCTAATTTCATTTTTTTAAACACTTTTGTGCCAATGAACAAGATTAATAACAAATATATAAAAGCAAATCTAAATAGAAACAAAAATTAGATAAACATCTTGAAATATTTTGTATTCTAATTTTAAATTTCAATTTAAGAAAAATAGAATTTAGTTTTTTTTTTTTTTTTAATGATTTCTAAAGATTTTTTATTTTAAGAAAGATAAAATCATAATGATAAGAAACAAGATTAATAGCAAATATATAAAAAGTAATCTAATTAGATAAACATCTTGAAATATTTTGTATTGTAATTTTAAATTTCAATTTAAGAAAATTAGAATTGAGTTTAAAAATAAGAATGATTTCTAAAAGATTTTTTATTTTAAAAAAGATAAAATCATAATTTGAAGAATGTCAAAAATCACCCACCAATACCATACAAAACTAAAAGTAATGAGACATATTTTAAAACAATGAGAACAAGGAAATAAAATTAAGATGCTATCTGACCTTTTGTACAAGTTTGACATTTCTATTTAATTAAGTGGAATTAAAATAAACAATTGGTAATGTGCATTAGAAAATTCTTGAATCCCTATAAAACTAATCTACCCATAAAATGTAAAATGATATGGCTATAGGCAAGCTAAAATAGGTGCCAAACATAGAGTTTTAAAGTATGAAAAATTTGCACCCACTACAAGACTCATGGGTGGAATCGTTTTCCACTTAACATGCAAAAATTAATAGAGGACAGCATTCAAGCTCAAAAGATTTTTAAAAAATAGAAATGATTAAAAAAACCATGCCAATAAGATGTTGGGTGGGAAAATGGCGTTGCTCTCAAGAACAAAGTTGAAGGCTATAGATGATCATTTATAAAATTTAACATCAGAGAATTAGCAAGTTGAAATAAAATTAGAAAATTTAATAGAAAAATAGAAAGTTTATATAAAAAGTATACTTATTTGAAAGAAAATAATAGAAACAGTTGTTTTTAGAAAATTTCTGAAAAATTATGTTTAACAGAAAAGTTGCCATAAAATAGAAAAATGATTGCGCTGACAACTTTTCTATTGATTTTTTTTTTGGGGGAGAAATAGAAATTAGATAAACAAATTGAAATATTTTGTATTCTAATTTTAAATTTCAATTTAAGAAAAATAAAATTGAGTTTTAAAAAAAGAGTGATTTCTAGAATATTTTTTATTTTAAGAAAGATAAAATCATAATGATAAGAAACAAGATTAATAACAAGTATATAAAAAGTAATCAAAATTAGATAAACATCTTCAAATATTTTGTATTGTAATTTTAAATTTCAAGTTAAGAAAAAGTAAAAATAAGTTCAAAAATAAGAATGATATCTAAATGAAATTTTATTTTAAGATTTTATGTATATTAAAAAAGAATTTATTTAAGTTTTTTTCTTTAGAATTTATATATTAAAGAATACATATTAATGTTAATAAAGATTTTATTTTGATTTCATTTTTTTAAACACTTTTGTGCCAACGAACAAGATTAATAACAAATATATAAAAATTAATCTAAATAGAAACAAAAATTAGAAAAACATCTTGAAATATTTTGTATTCTAATTTTAAATTTCAATTTAAGAAAAATAGAACTGAGTTTTTTTTTAAATGATTTCTAAAAGATTTTTATTTTAAGAAACATAAAATCATAATGATAAGAAACAAGATTAATAACAAATATATAAAAAAGTAATCTAAATAGAAATAAAAATTAGATAAACATCTTAAAATATTTTGTATTGTAATTTTAAATTTCAATTTAATAAAATTAGAATTGAGTTTTAAAATAAGAATGATTTCTAAAAGATTTTTTATTTTTATTTTTTTTTAATCAAAAAGTGGCGTAGCACTTATATAATATATTTATTAATAAACTAGTTCAAGGGCTCATCAGAGAAAGAACTAGCAAGAAAACTCTGAAGCATTGCCCAAGTACAAAAGTGTTAAAAGTTGATATGTCATACCAGGCATACCTACAACAAAATACAATTTCTCTGCACTAAGCAAGAGTTCCCAAAATATGGTATATATCAATACTCAACAATGACCAATGTCCAATTATGCCAATGAACCTCTCTTGCTGAAAGGTTTAACTAAAAAAAAAAAGAGTATTGAACCTCTTGTCTAATTGGAGCATTTGTGAACCAAAAAATACCATCCAAATCAAATTCTGGGAGATGAACCATGAAGGCCAACCCTGTACGTTCCATTTACAGCAAAAAGATGAATTCTCATGCACAAAGAATGTGCAAACTAATAGTTGTGAGACGATCAATTATAGTACTAGTTTCTGTTAAGCTTCATTCATCTTCCTTGTGTCCCAAATATGGCACTCTGCTAAGCATAGGAATTTCAAAAAAAAAACCTCTGAATGGAAAGATTCAAATATGGAGCCTTCACAACCAAGATTAGCTAGACAATCAGCTAGTTTATTGCCCTCCCTCAGAGTATGAGAGAAACAAGTAGCTTGAAAAGAATCAATTAAAACCCAACATTGTTGAAGGATATAGGCTAGTTTCCAGGTATGAGAAGATCGTGAGAGACAAGAGTTTATAATTACCTGAGAATCGCCTTCAATATGGATGGTGGAAACATTACATCTCTTTGCCAAAATTAGACCTGCCAATAGGGCTTGAGCTTCTGCAAGGTTGCTAGTACCAACTGATAAAACATCTGCTTTGATTGCAACTACTTCACCTTGCCAATTTCTAATACAAGCACCCAATCCTGACTTACCAGGGTTCCCATGAGAGCAACCATCAAAATTTAACTTTAGAAAATTTCTAGAGCAGGGAGACCATTTTACATGAAGTTGATCAGATTGATGATTAGAATTTCAGTTTGCAGAGAAACCTAGAGGTAACTTAATTTGTTTCCACTGTTTTAGAAGATGATAATCCCAAGTAGTTACTAAAATATTATTCATACAATTGAACATATTTTCATTTACTCTTTCTAAAATTGCATTCTCAATCCCATCTAGAATAGATTCTAGGTTTGATTTTTCATTACGAAAAATGATCTTGTTACGTTCCCACCAGATGGCCCACACCACAATAGCTGGGATGCACTTCCAAATACTAGCAAATAGAGATCTTGAGAATAGAACTGGACAAGATTGAAACAGGTCCCAAAGACTATTTGGTAGAGGCAAAGACATTTGAAGCTTGTTCAATACAAGAACCCAACACTGATAAGCAAAGGGACACTGGAGAAGGAGGTGATCTGTAGATTCTAGCTCCTTGCTGCATAATTTGCAAATAAAAGATTCAACAATACCTAGCCTAGACAACCATTCACTGGTGAGTATTCTTTTTCTAAGGGCTAGCCAAGCAAAACATCTAGCCTTGGGTAACACAATGGAGTTCCAACAAAAGGAAAAGGCTCTACACTTCCTACTTGAATTATATGTTTGTCGTAGACCATAATAGCCTTCCTTGATTGAATAATCACCACCTTTGGTTGGGGCCCATATAACTATATCTTCCCTATTAGAAAGAAAAAAAATTCTTTCAGCAAGAGAGTCCCTCAAGGAAAGGAGACTTGGCTGACTAAGAAGATGTGTTGGAGGTTCTTTCCAGAGAACCCTTCTTGAATGAATTTCAATAGCCAAAACATAGTCCCAAAAAGAGGAGCCCCACTCAGCTTTTAGGACTTGGCATGCTTCATCCAACTTTTCTAGTCTACATAGAGGGGGAAATCCATTCCATGAGTCTTCCCAAAACTTTACTTTCTCTCCACTATGAATTTTCCAAGAAACATAATTACAAACAATATCCTTTGAATACATCATCAAATTCCATATGGCTAAACCTAAAGGAGGATTAGACACAGTAAAAATTCTAGTAGGACTTGAAGAATCTAAATGTTTTTCTTGCATGATTGAACACCATTTTGCATGAGGTTTTGTATACATTTGCCACACAAGCTTGCCCCCAAAAGCCTTATTTCTAGTAGCAATATCATGCAACCCCACACCCCTAGATGCCTTATCATGAGACATTTCAAGCAAAGAAACAAGAGGAAGCTTCTTTTTATCTGACAAATTTCCTTTCCATATAAAGTCTGATAATCTTTTGAATTTGCAAGATTATAGAAGTGGGAGCATTAAGAATTGATAAGTAATAGTTTGGGATGGCTGTTAGGACAGCTTTAACTAGCAAAATATGGCCTAACAAAGATAACCATCTAGCTTTCCAAGTAGAGATCCTAGCCCTAATTCTGTCAATGATAGGAAGCCAAAAAGTTGTCTTGTTTGTTCCCATAAAAAAAGGAATTCCAAGGTAAACAGATGGGAGATGATCCACTGGGAACCCAAGGTTGAAGAAATCCTTTGAGCTACTGCATCATTAGTGTTGAAAATGAAAATTTTGGATTTGTTGGCATTGATTCTTTGACCAGAAACTTCTGAATATAGATCCAAGACATATTTAATATGGTTAGCTTTCTTTACATTTGATGAACCAAAAAGAAGAGTATCACCAGCAAATAGGGAATGGGTAACTGTGATAGATGTCAAAAATCAAAGTCGAAAATCACCCACCAATACCATACAAAACTAAAAGTAATGAGACATATTTTGAAACAATGAGAACAAGGAAACAAAATTAAGATGCTATCTGACCTTTTGTACAAGTTTAACATTTCTATTTAATTAAGTGGAATTAAAATAAATAATTGGTAATGTGCATTAGACAATTCTTGAATCCCTATAAAACTAATCTACCTATAAAATGTAAAATGATATGGTTATAGGGAAGCTAAAATAGGTGCCAAACATAGAGTTTTAAACTGTGAAAAATCTACACCCACTGCAAGACTCATGGGTGGAATTGTTTTCCACTTACTATGCAAAAATTAATAGGGGACAGCATTCAAGCCCAAAAGATATTTTTTTTAAATAGAAATAATTAAAAAAACAATGTCAATAAGATGTTGGGTGGGAAAATGGTGTTGCTCTCAAGAACAAAGTTGAAGGCTATGGATGATCATTTATAGAATTTAACAAAAGACATCAAAGAATTAGCAAGTTGAAATAAAATTAGAAAATTTAATAGAAAATTAGAAAGTTTATATAAAAAGGATACTTATTTGAAAGAAAATAATAGAAACTGTTGTTTTCAGAAAAATTCTAAAAAATGATGTTTAACAAAAAAGCTACCGTAAAATAGAAAAACAATTGGGCTGACAACTTTTCCATCAAATTTGTTTTTTTAGGGAGCAAAGCTCCCACATAAAAGCTATCAGCTTAAATAAACTTTCGTTATGTATAACTCTTAAATAAAATAAAATTCTAGGAGAATATCTAAAAAGATATAGACTTTCTAATTTTTGTTCCAACTCTATCCTTGTGAAGATTTGGACCCATTAAGCATTTTTTCCAAAAAAATGCAGAAGACTCTTTAGTATGCATAGGAAATTGTCAAATCATTTTTAAGCCAAATTAAAATACATGACAATATCTTTACAAATCGTAGAACCTTCCAATTGGTTCCAATTTTCTAGAAAATAAGAAATATTTCATCTCATCACAACCCATGTAGGATGCCACCACACCAAGAGGTCCCACAATCTAAATGACAACTTAGGAAGTTAAAAATTTAAGATAAATTAATTAAATTAATAATTCAACATGTTAGGACTCTAAGGTTGAGATACCTTAATCCAACCAATCTATGCAATGTTGATATTTAAGAAAGGGAATAAATTTGTATCTTGGAAAGATATAGTTTTGAAAAATTGTTGAATATATATTTTGGCACTTTTTGTTTCCTATTTCTAAGGAATTTGATATTGATTTAGTAGTAAGTGATTATTGGTCTTTGAACTCTAAATGGAAGGCTTGAAATTAGATTAGTTTATGATTAGTAATATTACTAATATTTTCTCCTCTCTAAACACGTGTTCTTCTAAGTGGTCATCTTTTCTTCTTGCAAAGGACTCTATAGATTAATATGGGAAAGAAAGTAGGTTAATTTATATGAATTGTTTAGTTTATATTCTCAAGATAATATTAATATATTTGCAAGGGATGATTGATATACTTATACATGGATTTTCTTAAACTTTTACCTTTCTAAGGATTGTCTTAAACAAGTGGATCCTTGTTGGACTAACGAATAATATTCCCCTTCACGATTTATAACATGGTTTAATCACCTCATTTGTTTTATAAGTCTAGTGCTTGAATCAGGAAAATTAATAGGTTGATATTTTAGTACAATGACGACCCTAGCTTGCAACAAGTGGTATCAAATCTCGGTCACAAGTTTAAGTCTTCTCGAGTAACACTAAGCAAGGGATTTTTGGACTAACCACCAATGTTTCCCTTTAGAATTTGTGACATGGCTTAACTACCTCTTGTGTACTATAACTCTAGTTGTTGTATTGGGAACTGAAAAGTCAATATTTTAGTGCAATAACCACCCTACCTTTTAACAATCCTTTCTTTGGATATTTGTACAAGATGGTTAAACTAGACCCCTAATTTTGTATTGTAAGTAAAATAGGGGAAAATTAAATCTCTTTGTTCATTGTAGTATGCCTTAACCTTATTAGATTTCTTTTTGGGTAATGGAAAGAGTAGATTGTTGGAAATTTGGCTGGAGTAAGTTTGTAGATGTCATTAATGGGAACATTATGTAGAGATAAGATTACTTAAAATAACTATTCAGTTTGGTATATGCTTATAAAGAAAATTGTCTAAGTGTCCTCGGGCAAGGTAAATAGGAAGACTATTTGTTTTGGTGAGCTTCACTAGAAGCATGTAAAGGACTAAAATTTTAGGAGATGTTAGTATGGATAGTCTATATATGGTATATCTAAGGCCTCTTAACTTAGTTTTATATCTAGCACATGTTTTGGAAGGAAATTATATTGGCAGTTTCTTATTGCAAAAAAAAAGAGTATGTGGTATAGTATGATCATTTTTGTCAAGGAATTGAATTGACTTGTCAATTCAAGAACTTGACAAGGTAGGGATGACATCCTAGATGATAACCCTCAGCTATTAATAATTAGTATTGGTAACATGTGGTAAAGTGCAAGGTCAATTGGACAAAGAAAAGTGTATAAAGGAAGAATTTTTGGTCAAGAGAACATGCCAATGCTTATTCTATCATAAGATTATATTGTGAACACTTTATTAATGTTGGGTAGATACTATTTTAATGATGATAGAGGGCCAAACCACCCTTACCCACTCACAATCAAGAAAGCAACAATATGGAGACCAAGAGAAATAAAAAAAATGCTTCACAAGAAATTTTATTATACTTGAAGATCCTTACAACACCCACAAGATGATATCAAGCTTCTCCTTGAGTTTCTCCTTCCACAACTTCTACTTCTCAAGCTTCTACTCCTCGAGCTTGATTACAAATGATAATAAGCCTTGCTTAAATAGACACTTCTAACCTAAGACATTACAAACACAACCAATGTGGGATAAGAGGTAAATACAACTACCTTTAAATAAATATTAAATTTCCACCCAAATACAACTAAGCACCCAACAAATATTAAATGCATGATTTATCCAAAACCTTCTAGAATTTCCACCTACACACCTCGATTAATGGAATAACAACTTCTTCTTTTTTAAAAATTTCTATTATGCCACCTATGCACCTCGAAAATAGAAATCCTCTTTTCCTTTCTTTTCTCCTTTTTCCCTTTTTTAATTTTTTTATTATTTCTCCTCTAATTTTCGTCACTTTCTCTCTCTTCCACAATTTTTTTTTTTTTTTTTTTTTTTTTTTGGCTTTTTTTCTTTTTCAATTTTTTTTTTTTTTCCATGCAAGATGCTCCTACATCAAATGACTAGAGCAACAAGGACATAAAAAATATACGTATGTAATAGACTCGTAACAAGGTCAAAACCTTTCACAAGGTAATTTTGATTAGTGGATCATTTTGTGATACCATCCCCACTGGGGTTTTCCCTTTGCTAGGGTTCCCCTGGTTAACTATACATGGTGTTATGAGTTTCTTAATGGTTTTCTTAATATTGTTTTTCAATTTAATCATTCATGCAATTTTAAGGTTAATTTGTGATATCCCTATTTGCAAAAAAAATAAAAATACAAATTGTGGAACCCCCCCTTCCCTCCACCTTATTCTCTATTTCTAATAGCAACTTTCAAAGAAGTATGTGAATTTTAGGAAGAGGATAGTGCCAAAACAAGGTATCATATTGAGTTTTATAGTGTATATAATCATAGAATGAAAAACTAAAAGATTTTAAACTATGTGTTAAGAATCTGGAAGGTCGATAAGGACATGGATGGGGAATTTTTTCAGCTATAAGAAACCTTTTGCTTGACTATAGGCATGGATGGGGAATGATAAATATTTTTTATGTAGCTTAGATTTTTTCTTGTTCTTTGATGTTGTAAAATGTAACTATTTCTTTTCTTGTTGATGAGAATTTAAAAGATGTGGTTTATCAAATTGAGGTGTATTTTAACTATATCCCCGATGATTTGCATGCCACTTGCATATTTTAATAAGGATGGCTTAGACAACATGTGAAAGGTATGACTCCACCTAGTCAAGAATTCTCTTGTAATAAATGTTACAAAGGTTTAGCGGGGGATGCTTGATGCCTACAAAATTTTCTACAATCCCCCATTTTAGCTCTCAAATTATTATCTTTTTTGTATTATATGTTGGTAGGTTGGTAGTTCTTGTTTTAGTTATGGTTGACCTATTCAACTTTAGCATGAGATGGGATGGTTGATTTTCTTTATATTTCTTTCTATTGGTTGAATACATTGACTCTTTTTTTATGGTACAAAGTTTGTCCAGTCTCTCTGCCTCTCTTAGTTGTTGGAGTTGTTGACATCCTATTTGTTGGATAATTGAGTATGAGTCTCTAATTGGTTTTGGGGTATGGATCCAATGATCGTAATGATGGTAGTTTACAAGTTAAAATGTATGTTTCATTCTTCAACTCTCGGGCATTATAAGTCTTACATTAGAAACATAAATTGCTATCTATTCAACTATAAATAGACCTAACATTTTTTATCCTAAAGGTTTAGTTACAAAGTTAATTTCATCTCCTAAAAAATCTCTTTGAAAAGAAATTATAAGATATAAATAGACCTAACATTTTTTATCCTAAAGATTTAGTTTCAAAGTAAATTTCATCTCCTAAGTATTTTCTTTCGAAAGAAATTATAAGATATATGAAATGTATATTAATGACCCTTCAACTTTTGAGGTTGAATATATCTGTAATATGATATCACGTCTTTCATGTGGTTAGTCATATTGATGATCACTAATTCAGTAAGTTAGGTATTTATAGGTGAATGATTGGTGTTGCACTTTGTCACAAAAAAAGAGTGAATGCTTGTATTGTCATCAACAAAAGAACTTATAGATGTAAATAAAGTAATGTGATTGAGAAAAAAATCTATTTTATGTCTTCTTCAAATGAATCTTCATTATTGTATTCTAATAGCAGAAATACATTCTAACTAATAAAAAGTTCAAGAAAATTTGTATTATTAATAAAAGCATCTAAAAATAGAAAATATGAAAATACATGTATATTGTTAGGCTATTAGCATCCCCATATGACATCGTTTTGCTTCCAATTTCACTGTCCAAATTAAAATTCCAACCTAACCATATCAGTGACCCTGAGAGTGTTTTCTGAAAATGCCTTTGAAGCGAATGGAAACCTTATAATCAAAACAGCCTATATGCAAAACATTAACAATACAATCAACTTTTCCAAATCTAACCCGCTGAATCACAGGGAAACAGCATCTACTTTTTATGCCCTAGATACAGAGCCATATATTACTGCAGTTATGATTAGCTTAGATATAGTTTGTCTACAAGTTTATGTTTAATTGGTCTAAACATTTAATTCTCATTGTAGAAATCTTATGTCCAAATTTCAAAAAGACAACTGATATTGAATTCTAAGTTGTTATTTTTTCTCTCATTTATAATATGATTTTTTTTAAATAAGAACCACAAACAGAGTTCAGATCAGTTCGGTCCATCAAACTCTTTCAATGTCAAATAAATGCTTGCAATCTGTGATTTCACTTGTCAAAGAAGTTCTAGAAGGAAACTCAAGTAATAGCAGACAACTTTTGATGCATTTAATTTCTACTGTTTTATAATCAGAGAGCAACATTCTAGGAAAGATGGGTTTGTGATGAATCCAAAAACCTTAAAAGCATTGAGGCACTATTGCAAAATGCTCATTGTAATCACTAAAAAAATGTATAATAGTAGGAATATGAGATACAACAAACATTGTCAAGATGACAAGTGTACTAGTAACCATTTACATATACATATTACATCACTAAAACTAAGCTAATTAAGATAAAGTAATCACCATGTAATGGAAAAAATATGTAGCACATACCGTTATCTTCTCTTCCTTTTCTCCAACTCATCAGTCAGTATTGTTGTTCAAGGATTATCCAAACAATAAAGGTGATTGAAAAAACAAAGGAGTAATATTAATGTTCAAGGATTATCCAGACAATAAAATTTAAGAAAATAAAAAACTAAAATTAGAGTTCAGCAATTACCAGAAAAGTTCACATGGCTTCTTCATGCTTTTCTTTCAAATAGTGTCATTCGCCTGTAAAAGACATGCGAAATTCTCAAAAATGTTTGTTAATTCAGTATACAACCTACATTTCATCATCCTTTACAAATATATTAAACATTTTCTAGGAATTGCTCATCACGGAGGGTAGCATTATACCAAAAATAGAACGTTGCCCAAATGAAATATGTGTCTATCCAGCAAACTGGATGTGCTTCTCACAAAAATAACTGATTTTTTTTTGAATAGTCTGTAGGAGACATGATTATGCTTCTAAAACCATGACATCTGATGCTCTGATTTACCATGTTCTAATACAATGCATATATATCCTATTCTTTAAGGTATTCATAAGAGAAAATAGATTTTTACAGAATTTATAAATTTAATTGTATTTGATTATTTGAAGTCACATCCTGTGATCTATTATAAGATGAGAGGTAACATAATTTTTCTTGTATTTCTCTCATACTATGTTTCATTCTGACAAGAGATTAAAGAGTGTGATTCAAAAAGTTAATGTCAAAAAAACATTTCAAACACAGTCAAATCTAAAATCTCTTACAGATAATCATTCTCACTTTTCAAGATTTTTTATAAATGTAGAAAATAAGTGCAATTTTCTGATTTGTCAAGAACATTTCTTATTATTCAAATTATGCACCACATAGGTTCACTTTTAGGTTATGATAATCAAAATTTCCATCACCTAGGTTTACTTTCAGTTTATGTTTAAAAAAATATTTTTTAAAGAACTTTGTAGGCCCTGCTCTTGTTTTTAGATCTACAGAAACTAAAAGTAAAACTTAAGAACTCTATTCTCTGAAATACAATAATGATATATGTTTTACTTTTACCTCGCCCCTCATTTAAACCCAAAGCCATCAAAATTGTAACATAAATAATGAAACAAGTAAAAACCATGGACGAGATTTGTGCTCAGTAGTTGTTGAGCAATTCTCCTTTGGCGGAATTAGATTTACATCAGTTACAAGAGACGAGAATCTCAATCTCTTGTAATTTCCCTGCTAAATCTGTATTCTTAGCTGCCAGAAGGAGCCCTGCCCAGCAAATGCTCAGCACACAAACTGCTAATATTCATCTATGAAGGAGGTGGATAGAGTGGATCAAAGATAAAAATGAATGCAATGATAAGCATTCAAATCAAATGTAAAATACAATGACTTATCACAATGTGCTAAAACAATTCATACTCATTAACATAACTAAACTCTATTACAAATCTTCAGAAATCTTTAGAATGCTACAGCATTCTATCCACTCATGATCCACGATGAGAAACCCAAAATGGGCTCTACTGATCCACCATGATCAAATAAACATCTGATACTCAAATCTTTACATAATACCTCTATTTATAGAGATCTGAGAATACTCTAGAATACACATGTTATATTATATTATAATATATGAACATTTTACACATGTTATATTATATTATAATATTTCATGTATTAAAAACATGGGAGGCTTCTATACTGTAGCTGGAACGGCTGTTTAATGTGGACGGCTTCATTGTCTGATATTTACTCTAGATGGTGGATGGATGGCTGAGTTGGGTTGGACGGTGGACTGGTTGTCTGCTATTAATGGCAGAAATTAATACCACCAACAATCCACACCATGACCATATCCAGTACATCATAGCAGAGACATATAAATAGGTAAGATAAAAGGATATCCTCAAAAATGAAGAATTTACCTCATCCAGATATATCACTGTGCATTACTTTCCTCTGTATTTAGCAGATGGGATTCCTTTTGTCTTTGGTGTTAATTGATGGTCAAGAGCTTGAATGGGCAATGGGTGATCGTAATATTCTTCAGAGGATGTAAAAACAGCTTGCAGATCATATTCTGTGATTGAAATAGATTTGAAGGCGAGAAGCTTTCAGCCAAGCAAATATGATGCTCCCCACAGACTTTTTTTTGCACCGGATGGCATATCAAAGCGCATATTCCCTAAGGGACCTTTTTGGGAAAAAGAGTTGACTGCTAAAAAAATCTTTGTCAAACGGTTTCTTTCTTGTACCATTTATAAAAAAATTCAAACCTTAATTTGGTCCTATTTAGGCTTTGTTTATTCTCCTTTTGCCCCGTTTCAAGATAAAATGGAAGAGAGTCAGTTTTAACAAGTGTCACGTAATGACATGTACTTGTCATTATAATTTAAATAATAATAATATAATTTAGTTTTAAAAATAATTAGAATATAATTAATATAGCTTTAGTATAAATCATTTGTTTGAATTTTCTGTTTAATATATTATTTTATTCTAATGACTAAGATTTAAAATAATTAAAACATCATAAAAATATATATAAACACCAATAGTAACTTTATAAATTTATTCATTTAATTGTACTTATGTGTAATAGTAAGTTAATTTATTATTTTAACAATGTTAATTATTGATAATTATTAAAATTTAATAAATATTAGAATGGTTATTAGTAATGTAAAGTAATAAAGTACTCTCCTAAAATATATACAATATATGTAATAAAGAATGAATATTATAATTGGATAAATATTTAAGCTTAATTTAATATGATCAACAATTTAATGACTAATTATTGTTTTAACTAATTTGACCCTGTAATTTTTATTACACAAAATGAGATTATGACTAATTATTGTTTTAAAATATGAAATTACACTACTCTATATTAATTTTTTAAATATTAGTGTAAAGATTTGGCATATTCACCCATGACATTTATGTCATATTCACCTATTACAAATAGGAGGAAAGTGACAACTTTTATGAATATAGAAGGTTTGGAGGAATATTTGTTTTTTCTTAATGGTATCAACCCAACACAAAACTAATTCTTGTAAATTAAATATATTTATGAAAATAAAAATTCATTATTAATAACGTATTAATTGAAAAACTACATTAAAATATTTAACAAATCCTAAAATCTTGCCAAAAATAATGTATATGGAATACTCATCCGAAAAAATGGGTCTTATAAGAGTAAATTGATTGAGCCAATCATAATTGAAATAAATCAATTATATAACATTTCAAATTAATAAATATTTATGGAAACTATAGTATTAAACAAATGAGGAAAAAATACTAATTAATGATTGGCTCGTGAGTGCACAACTATTGCTTAATTGAATAGAGGTGAATGCAATAGTACATTGCCTACGACAAGTGCAATAAGAAGTTAATTTATTGAATAGACTAATAAAAAATTTAATGGAATATGAATGAAAGAAAATTAATATGTCTTTAAAACATCAATATACACACCATTTGTAATAAAATTCAAATCTTAATCTGATCTTATTTAGACTTTGATTCTCCCCTTTTGGTCGCACTTGAAGATAAAACATGGAAGAGAGACAAGGAGAATGAGATTTAGTTTTAATAAGAAATTAATTTATCGAATGAATTTTGTGTAGAGTAATGTATTTTTAAATGGAAAATGAATGAAGGAATTTTAATGATGTCTATATGAAATTAAAGGTCTAAAATACCAACATCAAATTTTAGGTCGTCTCCATATTCTTCTTCATGTCATCTTTCTAGTTATGAATCTTTGTTAAAAAATCTAACATTACACTTAAACATTTTCATTTTCATCAATCGCATGCCTTGTCGTATTGATCAATCCATTTTTATGTTGTGATTGTGTATCCATCAATCACAAGCAAATACTCCACTACTTCTAACTATACCTCCCCCTTTGGCACTGATGAAAAAATCTATGTGATAACAATTCTGGTCTATGCATCAATGTCAACTATTCTCCTTGTAGTTATTACTCCCCCTATGTATATGGGATTTTTTCTTTCCCTTTCCATTTTCTTCCCTTTTGTGATACATTTATATTTGTTGGAATTTTTTAGAATAATTGAGGGGTGAATCAGTTATCCAAGGTCTAGATGTACGAATAAAAATTTTCACAACTTAGTGAACCCATATCCAAAAAACATTTTCATCATGCATGCATCCATTAGATCATACAATTATATAAACTTGTAGGTTACTGTCAAATCAACTTGGCATAAATGTAAGCATGAAACATAATAGATTCAATAACATGTTTGACACAATGATTTAATGTAGAGACCAAATTTAGGAAAAACCACCAATAACATGCTACTCATTCTCAATCTTTTGAAGTGATGCCCTATGAAAGGCCAACCATCTTAAAGGTTATAATGCACACTATTAAATGTGAACTAGTTAAAGAATTTCAATCACCCTATTAGGAGTGAGCCTTATTAGAGGACTTTAGATCATTCACTTTGAATGTCACCTGGTTATAGAATTTACAAATAACTATTAGGTCAACCTTAATCCAAAGGATTTACCCTAAATTGATACAATGATTAGAAAGTAATAGTAATGCTTGATCTGATAACAACTTATAATACACTTGTAGCTTATAGATCTTTGTTTTAGTCCTCTATTACACTTGGCTTTCACACACTTCAACTCTGATAGCTTGTTCACTCTTCAAGCATCCATACCCTTAAGCCTTCTTTCTTTACTTGTCAATGTAATCTCTTCTGTTAGGTCACTGAATGAAGCAATACCCTAGACTCCTTGTCTTCCTTAGGTTCTTGCATATGAAAACCTTTATTTTTGACCAGCCATCTCTATAAATAGAAAATTAAGATCTTTTGTTGTTCATCCTCCATCATCCATTTTAGGGTTAAGTTGGATTAGGTAGGATTCAATGAATCTGCCCATCATTTCATTTTATTCCCTTCTAGAAACTTCTCCTTCATTCCTGTTTGAATTCACCTCAAAATGGTTCATCTTGAATTTTGTGCCACCAACTCATCAAGCTCTTCAACAAGGTTCACATAATCCAAGAAATCAAAGTTGTCGGCTTAACTTAATCAAATTCACAATCTTTCTCATAATGCTAACACTTGGCATTAACTTCCTTCTGATGCTCTGCACATACTGCATTACTTGTGTTGATCTTAGAATGGTTTTGAGAATTGAGTGCCAATGTAAACTTAAACTATATGCTAAGTTCATGTCGAGCTAGCAACATATGTTGAGTATAATATATACAAGTGTCAAGTTGCAATATATGTGTCGAGCTAGAAATATAATAAGTGTCGAGTCACTCAGGTGTAGAGAAAATAGATAATTCCAAGCGAGTATATGTGCCAAGTGAATGATAGATGCCAAGTAAGAAAAAATTTAACTATGTGTCGAGTATCAGTAATCAACAGGTGCCAAGCAACACAGAATCAACATAAGAGTTTGTGCCTTCACAAACTAAGATGTAAACTATTCTACATGCCAGCTAATGGATAGATCTCAAAGCTTAGAGATAAGATCGAATCTATTTGATTCCTATGTAATCAACATACAACCAATTGAATAATTGGAATGCTAAAGAGGCAAAATGGATGAATCTCAACTGTAGATTCATGCCTAACCCTAAGTCACAAAATCATTTTAAGGAGATCGAAGCCCCATAATTCATGAGTACTAAATTATGAGAGTGTGATACATGTGAGCGAAGAACAGAAAGAGTAAAAGGAATGAAGTGATAAGAGGACATTCAAGGTGACTTAGCAGAGAAGGAATATTGCAAGATCAATTAGCAGAATAGAGAATTAGCATTATAAGAGCTTAATTTCATGTTAGTGAGCATCAGATTGTACAGAACAAGGATCTAAAATCAGCAATATCAAATTCTAAGTGATCAGGTCAAACATTCTACTATACTCTCTAACAATTGTTGCAACAGAATGAAATTCTATGGACTTAGGTTGGTTCAATAGCCATTGTACAAATCCTTTAACAAGGTGGCATTCCAAGTGAATGTCTTGTAAATCCTTTAGACAGGTGCACTTTCTAACAAAATGTAAAAGCCGTTAATAGGGCAGGGTTCTCACAAGGCAAACCATTGCTAATGGTCAAACATTGTAACCTCGACAAGTTACATTATTACTGCAGTCGTAAGTTGTGGGTGTCATCCCAACCATAATTTTACCTTCTCATTTTGGAGGGTTTCTAGGTGATCAAATCTGGTGTCAAATGTTTTTCATGCATGCTTTTACTTTTATGTTATTTCAATAATTTTTCATGCATGTATTGATTTAAGTTAAAAGTTTTAAAGGTTAAAATTTAGTACTTCTGATTCAAACCCCCTCTCAAGAGTATACTTCCCACTTGTAAATTCCAACAATTAGTATCAGAGCCAAGTTCTCACCAAGAGTAGCCTTACAACTTGGAGAAAATATATTGAGATGGAGGTTTACAAGTTGGAAAAGAACATTGAAAATTAGTAGATTGAGATACATCTCTTACTATAGCAACTGGATGAAGCCAAAGATTCCTTGAGAAGTTTGCTAAAGAGAAGGAAAGAGATTGCCATAGTTGAAAATGACACTCAGTACAAGGAGATTGACACCACAATGTTATTTGCAGTTGGTAACTCTTATGAATTTGATGCAGCAATTGTAGATCTTGTTGGCACTCAAAATTGCATTCCCATTTTGAGCGTCTATTTCAAATTTTGAGTCAATTCAAGCCCTTTAAATGCCCATAAATGCATGTGTAACTAGTTGTAACTTTGAGGCCTAAGAGGTGTTCAATGCTTCTAGCACCTTCCATTCAGCCTGTCTAAGTGTTCCATGAAGTTAAATTGACATTCCGAGTCATTTGGCGAAGTCCTATTTTGAGCCAATGTCATTTCTGCATTTTCACCTGTGTGCAATAGTGACAAGAGGCTATGTTTGCGATTGAATATCTTGCACCCAAAAATGTTTCATGATTTTTCACTTTGGGAATATCTAGTGTCCATACCCAAGAACCTATGTTTCAAATTTCAAGTCGTTTTGAGTCCGTTTGACTAGGTTTTGAATCCCTCAAAGTTGGTCATTTAATATTGTCATGTTGATGCAATTAGTTCAGAATTCTAGGAAGCCCTGTTTGACGTGCTATAACTTTTGACCAGTTGACCTAAATGAGAAAATTCTTATTGTGTTGCATTTTAGATGTCAGAGACTTGTTATGTTTCAAGTTTCAACTCATGACGAATCTGTTTGATCAGTTTTCAAACGCGATTCCAAACAAAAATTTTATCTTTTTACTGGTGTCATAAAGTGCAGATTGATTGGAACTCCTGTTCGTGATGTTATAACTTGATATCCATGATAACCTAGATCAAATGGATTGTACCATTGTGTTGTCCTCTGAAAATACTTCAAGTGTGCCAGTTTGCAAGTTTTGACAAATTCGTCTGCACACTTTTCCAGTTAGCAAATCCGAATAGCTCACTTTGACCGATCGCCATTTGTATCCCATGATTCTTCATGAGCCCAAATCATAGATTTATACTCTCCTCGTGATAGAGAACCAACGCCCCAATTTTTGTACCTCCAAGTGTCCGTCTACCCAATTTTCAATGCCAAATCCGAACACAATTTATTGTTTTCTGACATGTTTCCTTGCAAGCAGTTCCAAGATGGCAACTTTGACAGCAAATATCTTTTGACCCCAAATTCTTCATGAGACGAGATTTGACATAGTACAAGAATGCATAACAGAGATTTAGCGTGCCAATTTTTAGAGCTTAGTTAGGTATTTGGATCAGTTTTTTAAGGCTAGTCAAAGGACCTCCTAGTGCAAAAGTAACAAGTTGCAAAAAGGGATAAAATGAGTTTCAAATGTTGATTCAGTGGTCAAATTTGTTTTGAATCAGTATCAAGTAGTCAGTGGACCAATTATAAGATTCAATTATCTGAAAACGAAAAAAAATTTAGTCGGACCCACTCTAGGGCCGGACTAATTGCATCAGGCTAATAGATACATGGGATAGTGCATATTTTGGGAAATTGAAATAATTGTGATTTACTAAATGTTAGTATATGATTATTATCAAGTCAGATAAGAAGGAAAGACCTCCATGAAAGGAGAACAATACAAGACACTGAGAAGGAAATGCCCATGCTGTGAAGAGTAGAGGAGATCTTGCAGTGGTAAAAGAGGAAGTCCACACCAGCAAGGACACCAACAACAATAAAAGGGAGACACCTTTTGAGGAAGGAAGAACAGCCAGTTGGAGTCGCTACAATGAACTCCTCAGATGGCAAGCAGCAGACTTGGAAAGAAGCCACTATGTAAAAGGTAGAAGCAGCCAACAAAGAAGCCACCAAGTATTCAATAAAAATGCAGGTCAAAGCACTCCACATACCAGAAAGACCCAGCACCAAGCTATGCAGGGGAGCCGACTTCAAGAAAGAAGAAAGCTGCATCAAAAAGCAACCAAGAAGCCCACGCAGCAAATGGATCTGCACACTTGTGTAGAAGGAAGAAGCCACCTACAGAAATGAAAAAGAAGGGACCCTCACACATCAAAGGAGGTATGCATTCTAAAAATGTGCAAATTCATATATCCCACATTGCATGGGTGAAGTTATATTTAGTTGTTTAAATAGAAGATCACTCAAATAACTTGGTGTCTTAAAGAAGAAGGCTTTTGGAAGCCAAGCTTGTGCACGAGCCCCACGGATGACGTCAGTCGAAGGAAACAAATGCAAAATTGTAAATGAAAATGCAACTGCAATGATGTGGTGCCCAAAATCCAAATGCAATAGGATGTTGCCATGTGGTGGATCTGACGACGTGCGTATCCTCGCAAGATTGAAGTGCTCAATGATTAGGCAAAGCAGGTAAGCGAGATATTGACATGTATCAGTGGGTCTCGCTCGACTAATGATGTGGCAGATGATGCAAATTAGGTAGGCCAATCAGGAAGTGCCACATGATGCTTGGTCAACAAAGGTTTGACCCCAAATTCAGAGAGTATGGAGCAAATCAAAAAAATAATTAAAAAAAAATTTTTTTTTAATTTCTCAGAATGCATGTCAGGTTTTTTAAAAAAATTCAAAAGGGCATTTCTTTTCTAAAGTTTGAACTTTAGATAATTTTAAATTTTCAAAAAATTTAAAATCTAAAGGATGCAGACCTGATAGTTATATCAAAAGGGCATTTTTTAAACTCAGTTTTAATGGGTTTCTGGAAGGCAAAATATGTGATATTATATATCGTCAAAATTGTGAGAAGATGAACTTTCTAATTATGGAGTTCGTTTTTGCATAGGTGCTCATTGGTTT
Organism: Cupressus sempervirens; assembly: GCA_028749045.1. Lineage (NCBI taxonomy): Eukaryota > Viridiplantae > Streptophyta > Pinopsida > Cupressales > Cupressaceae > Cupressus > Cupressus sempervirens. The sequence goes on along the minus strand of CM053787.1, from coordinate 402,622,316 downwards.
GAGTTATAGCCAGAAACATGAAATTTGGGGCCTTCTCAATGGAATTGTTAAAAACTAAAAATCCAATTAGAGGATCAATAAAACATGGTAAGAATGTAGTTGGGGTCAAAATTAATCAAATTCACTCAGTAAAAACTCAATTTTACTAGCATTTCATGAAGTTTTCATATATTTTGATGACTCAACAAGTTTTCATCATTTTAACAAAGATATTTGCAAATCAATAATAGAAAAATGATGAAACCAAATCAAATCAGAATGGGAGAAGGGACAAAGAAGTTATTCAGTTGCAAAAGATTGAATTCCAAGTGGACACATGTCAATCTCACATCAAATCCAGGAATTCTTTCTTTCCTATATCTTTCTTTCTTTCTTTCATTGTAAGGGTTGGTAATTTGCTCTAGGTAATACCAGCAGGGTTCCAGTGTTTGACTATTGAAACCAAGATTGTAGATGGTTTTGCTTCCTAACTATTGAGCTGAGCTCTAGTAGTGAAGGCCACACATCTACCCTGTTCAAATTTTCATTTCATATTATGTATTGTTGTTTTGAGATACTAAAAATTGATGCTAGATTAGGTGACATATCTTGAGCTTCATTTAGTTTTACCAGTCTAATGTATTCAGTCTTTCCATGGATGAATATAAAGGGGATTTACATGAATTATCTAAATTCTCTTATTTTGTCTCCTAATTCTTCATATGTCATTGACTTTGTGATTAAATGGATAAGGTTCATTTGATTTAAGGCAGCTTGGATGAGTTGTGTATCAGATCTATTTTTGCTTTTGATATAAGCAGTCAAGTAAATGCTTCATCATTTTGATAGGGTTTTTGAGTGTATGAAGGGGATATTGCATAAGAATGGGATTTGGGGATTTCAGTTGATAAACTTGATTGTAATGCAAACAAGTTAGGTCATCCTGCTGGTAATGATTTTATGTTTCAATGGATAAGGCATTGATCACTAAATCAGATGCAAGCTGATATGAATGTCATTTACACAAAATATTTTATTCAAAATAAATTAAGTATTTCATGTTTTGTAGTGGGCTTAAAAGAATTAACCCTCACTCAACTTATGAGATTCATAGATTTGCATTTAGCTGATGTAGATCTATGTTGTTTCATGATTTATTAGGAGATATAAGGGTTTTCATCTGCAATAAATAGGTTCAGATTTATGTTTTAAATGCACTGGTATCATATCTCAGAACCTCAAGGTTGACCCACCTAGGTCTTGCAAAGCCTAAAGTGAAGAAGGGTCAAGCCTTATAGTTGGCCCAAGACTGTAGTCAGGTGCATTCATCATAGGAATTTTCTAGCCTTAGATGCATTTGTCTGGTTTCTTAGTTGTTTGTAAAATTGGTAAATCAGGAGCCAACTTGGAGGTACGAAAACTGGGGCATTGGTTCTCTATCATGAGGAGAGTATAAATCTGTGATTTGGGCTCATGAAAAATCATGGGATGAAAATGGTGATCGGTCAAAGTGAGCTACTCAGATTTGCTAATTGGAAACAATGGCAGAAAGGTGATTTTTTGCAAACGGAATGGACCTGGAAAAGTGTGCAGACATATTTGTCAAAACTTGCAAACTGGCACACTTGAAGTATTTTTAGAGGACAACACAATGGTATAATTCATTCAATCTAGGAAATCATGGATATCAAGTTATAACATCATGAACACTGGTTCCAATCAATCTGCACTTTATGACACCAGTAAAAAGATAGAAATTGTGTTCAGAATTGCATTTGAAAACTGATCAAACGGATTCATCATGAGTTGAAACTTGAAACATAACAAGTCTCTGACGTCTACAATGCAACATAATAGGAATTTTATCATTTAGGTCAACTGGTCAAAATTTATATCATGTCAAACAGGGCTTCCCAGAATTCTAAACTAATTGCATCAGCATGACAATATTAAATGACCAACTTTAAGGGATTCAAAACCTAGTCAAACAGACTTGAAACAACTCAAAATCTAAAACATAGGTTCTTGGGTATGGACACTATATATTCCCAAAGTGGAAAATCATGAAACATTTTTGGGTGTTAGATAGTCAATCGCAAACATAGCCTCTTGTCACTGTTTGACACTTCGGTGAAAATGTAGAAATGACACTAGCTCAAAACAGGACTTCGCCAAATGACTCGGAATGTCAATTTAACTTCATGCAATGCTTAGACAAGCTGCATGGAAGGTGCTTGAAGCATTGAACACCTCTTAGGCCTCAAAGGTACAACTAGGTACGCACGCATTTATGGGCATTTAAAGGGCTTGAATTGACTAAAAATTTGAAATAGATGCTCAAAATGGGAATGCAACTTTGAGTGCCAACAGTGGCTCTGTCTAGGGATGCATGTCCCTTGTAGGCATGGAAAGATTTTAGATCTCTGGAAGAAGCAGATCTCATGGACAATAATAAAGCACAAGCTGAGGAAATCAGAAATCTCAAGTTGGAGCAAGAATCACAAGCTATAATACTATGTGAGGTGACTGAGCAAAAGAAGAAAGCTATAGAAGAGAAGGCTATGATTGAAGAAGACAAAGAATCTTGTCAAATAGATTGGAAGAAAAATCAACAAAGTTGTCTACAATCTCAAACATGCAGTTGGATACCCTAAGCCAAATGATGAATGCCCATCATGAGTTGAATGTCAAGGACATTGAGATGACTACATTGAAGTTATAGAATGAGCAACTATAGAATGACCTAAAAAGAGAGAAAGAGTTTTTTGAAAGTTTCAACAAGCCAAATGAAGCCATCAAATACTTTGAGCAACTACTAAAATCCCCTAGATCCAGTAAAGACACATCAGGATTGGGCTATACAAGCACTGAAGAAGGAGAATCATCCAAAGTTGTTGAAGAAAGAAGCAATAAAGGTAAGAATTCTAAACCTACTTGTCATCATTGTGGAAAGAAAGGACATATATCTAATTTTTGCAAGAGCAAGAATGCTAGTCATAATGCCAAGCCAAGGAACATGATCCATTGTTACAAGTGCAACAAACTAGGTCATCAGGCACATGTATACAAAACAAGGACCATGCATGCACCAAGATTTGAAGGACACTGCTACAATTTTCAGAAGTTTGGACACAAGGCTTTTGAGTGCAGATCCAAGTCCACATGTTCATCAAACAAGGGAAGAAATCATGAAAATTCCTACAATTGGGATTATAATACAAGACATAGTTGTCACTATTGTCAAGAATATGGACACATTCCAAAGAACTGCATAAGAACACATTTCAGTGGAAGCTACAGCAGATGGTTAATTCAAACTACATGCTTTAGTTGTTTGAAGACTGGTCATATCAGCAAGTATTTCCCAACAAGGACAAAGGCACCTAACTCTGAGTTCAAAAAAGGAAAAGGGAAAGTATATGTTGAACACATTAAAGGAGAAATGAATAAGACATGGAAGAAGAAAGATGGATGTACCACATCAAATAAAGGGACCACTTCACCTGAAAGGTCAAGTGGTCACACTTCATCAAACCAAGAAAGAAAAAGGTATGTGGGACTGATATTTAAATGCTTCATTACACATTAGTTCCAAGATAAGTTAGTATTGTAAAGGATAAAAATTAGCATGAATAAAGATGCAAGTTTATGAGAAAAATCCAAAGTTAAAACTTTAAGTTTTCACATTGTTGTTGAATAAGGAAAGTTCACTTCAGATGCCAAGTGAATGATAATATGTGTCGAGTTGTCAGCCAAGACTAGTTGGAGTTGAGTGAGTAGTTGTTGTTGAGCAAAATTAATGTTAGTTGCAGTCGAGTAAAGGCAATTCTAATAGCTACCAAGTGATGGGAAAACTAACAAAAGCCGAGTGAAACAAAAATCACATAAGGAGCCAAGTGTACAGTTGTATATGCACTAAGCATTAAATGTTATGTATTCAAGGGTATAAGGTAAATTTTTCAATCATTTTTCATCATGTGAACATAGAGCAAAGATCGACCAGAGCAAAAAATCAATTTCCAAGCAAAGACAAAGTATTTGTGAAGATTCCAACAAAGATTCAGCATCATCTCATTGATCTAAGGTATTTCTCAAGTGCCAAGCTATGTTATTTAAAGTTTATTGAAACCCTAGGTTGAAAAATGCCTTCTAGCTCCAAAAACCCTAAGGATAAGGAAGCTTTTGAGGTTCAGTTAGTTAGCAATGAGGTTAAGCAACCAGACTTCAGGGAAATTCTAGAAGTTGCATATAAGAATGACCCTATTGGTACTTTATCTATTATCCCACCAAGAGTCATAATGGGTCAAGATGTTAGGAAATGCTACAATTGCAAGTTTGGAGGGATTGGTGATATGGAGATTCACCAAGCCTATGACAAACTATGTGAGAATGCGGTATTGAAAGAAGAATTCAACATTGTTGAGAGAAAGGGACTAACGCGTGCATTAGATTTCCCCACAATCTTTAAAATTGAATAGATTAGAATAGTTTTGAGTAGAATCCATGATGGACACCTATGGTTGGAAGGTGGTCTTGTCAAGTTATCAAAGAGAATCATGCATAGGGTTACAGGATATCCAACCCTAGAACGGCCAAAGACCCTAAGAAGGTGCTCCAAGGAAGTCATTCAAAAGAACATAGGGGCACAATGGAATAAGAGGGGTATGATCATAGAAACCATCAAAGATCCACTCATAGAGTTTGCAATGAGGGTCATATTACACAAATTGTACCAGTCAAGCCAAATGAACAATGTGCCATGTATTGCAGTGGATGTAGGCTACAAAATTGTTAAGAAATATCATACATATGATCTAGAAAACCTATAACTACAGAAAATTATGGAGAATTTGGGAGAATTAAGAGGATCCAAAAGTGCTCAGTGTAAGTTTGGCTCAATTTTGATATGTATATTTTTCTATGTTCAGAATGAATTTTCCTCATTTGGTAAGATAGGATGGAAGACCAATAGGTCTATAGCTATATAGATAAATGAGTACATAGAGCATATGGGAGCCAAAATGAAACCATCATGACAAGCTATTTTGAGGACTTTAAGAAGTCCATGAAGCAAAGATTGACAATTCTAGTTTCCCTAGTAGAGTAGCACATCAATGATATATGTTTCTTAGTTGATATTAATTATACTTATATTCAAGTAGTAGTACCAAGAGTTATATGGCTAAGGCCATTAGGATATGAGATAAAAATTGATGAGGCATCACTAGCAATCATAGCATTGCTTACAGAGGAAATTGATAAAAGTGCAAAACCTTTTGACGCTTATGATGTTGTTAGATCAAAAGTTGACATGGATCTAAAGACAGCATCTGTATTGAAAAAGAAGGATAAGCTGGTCAAGAAACTTAAGGCCAAATTCAGAGAAGGAACTCCAAAAGAAGAAGAGGAAGATGATGAAGATGAAGGAGAAGAAGAACAAGGCCAAGAACCACTTGCATTGAAACAAGGCATGGGTGAAGATGAAGAGGAAGAAGGTGTCGAGGAGGAAAAATCTAAGGAAGCACCAACTAAGTAAGAACCCAAGAAGAGGAAAGCAAGCACACAACCTGCAACATAGACAAAGAGAAAGAAGGTTGTTCAACCAAGTCCTACAAAGCCTACTACAAGAGCAAGCACAAGAGCCACAACTCAAAAGGCTAAGGAGCAAGAAAAGAAGAAAGCAATAGAATAGCAAGGTCTAGCAAAGAAGAAATTAAGAAGAAAATATGTTCCTCAACCTAACTCTGATGAAGAAAAGATCGAGTCAAAAGACACAAGACAAATTAGAGTGGTAAGTCATGCCACCAAGTCTAATTTAGAGAATATTTGCGATAATGTTAAAGATAATGCAAACTTAACTAGCTTGAAGAACATTAATTTCAGTAAGTTAAGTAGGGAAGAACAAAACATGGTTGAGGAATCAGTCTATACCATGATGGCTAAGTTCAAGAACACCCCACTTGAACTTGATAATTCAATACCTAAATATTTATATTCTATTGTTGAAAATAAATGGCATTATTGCCTTAACATGGAGAAGGAAATAAGAGAGTCTACATTGGCTCAATTAATGCTAGAGATTACAAAAGGACAAATAACTAAGGCTAACAAGAAGCATGGGAGAAAATTTGCACCCAAATATAGAGCTCTCAGCATTCTCCAAAACAATATTGAAGATGTTGTTAATAAATCCACTAAAATGTGGAAGTTCATATATGGTTTAACAACTATTAAGCATGGAGATGAGGGTCCCTTTGAGGGAAAGAATGATAAGGAAGAGGAAGAGAATGACAAAGAAGAAGAAATTGAGAAAGAAAATGGAGATAACACAGTGTAGGAGACAAAACAGAGAAAAGATGAAGTGGCAATAGCTAAGGAGTAGCAAACAGAATAAAATGTGTCAATCACACAACTACCACCTTTGAGCTCTCCACATGGAACCTCTACACCTAAAAACATAGTAACAGTAAAGGATGTTCCTAACAACTCTGGTTAGGACATCAACCCATTAACTATAGAGTATCTTAAGGAGATCCTTGACCAATCGACATTACAAGCTCAATTATGCAATAATCTTGTATTGGTTAGTATAGATGAATTGTAGAAAGCTATAGTTGACTTAATAAAGCATAAGGTGAATCCACAAGAACCACCTTCTATTATCCCTACAGCTACTAGTGGACAACCTACAGTGCAAATATTAATAGATACATCTGCCAAGGTTGATAACATAGTCAAATTCATGATGATTGAACAATGAACTCAGATTGCAAAGGAAAGAGAGCCTACAAAGAAACAAATAGGATAGATGAATACTTTTGTTCTTACTACACAAGTACAAGGTGCACCACCACAAATAATTGTTATTGCTAAAGACAAATCAAAGAAGGAGAAGGAGATTCCAAAGGAAAAGGAGCAAGAAGCAATTCAAACTTTGGTAAATCTACCAACTACTGGGACTCCTACAAGAATGCCTCAAAAGTTGAGAACTAATGTTATGCCACTCCAAATCTCTACACCAAGCTCAAGATCCACAAGAGTTGCAAAGGTACTTCACTATGGAGACCCTACATTATATGAAGAGATAGTCATTCCAAAATATGACTATGACTCTATTACACTTGATCAGATAAATCTAATGCAGGAGGCATTAGAAAGGAAGAAAAAGTAGGAGATACTCAAAAATGAGTATAAACAAAAGCAAGCATTACATGAGATTAAGGACATCTTCTTAGATTCCTTTAGCTTGCAATAACCTAATGAAATAAAGCCCATTTTGGAGCAACTCTCAGAAATAGTGGACTAGGTGAAAAGTGAAGACCATGACACCAATGCAAAACTAATGGAATGGTCAGAGAAGAAATTTCAAGCAAAGGTTAATGAAAAGATATCCAGTGAAATAGCACTTTCACAAGTAGAGCTGACAAACAAAATTGAGAAGGTGAAGACAGTACTTGAGAATATATTCTCACTATACACAAAATTGTGTGACCCTTCAATCTTCACACAAGAAACTAGCCAAAGAATAATGAGCTAGAAAGAAATCTGAAAGTATTAGGCATGCAATTTCCAAAAGATCCAGCTCAAAGTAAGAAGCACTTTCATAAAATGCTTCACATACAGAAGGAACTAGCTATATTGACAGCAGAAGAGGCTAATACTAGAGCCAAATTAGTTCAAATGCAAGCCATCTAACCCCTCACATGGAGATTCTAAAAAAGGAACTAGCCTATGTAGAAAATGTATTGAAGAAAGATCCTAATCTTTCAACATTAGATGGCTTAGTTCACCTTGCAGCAGAGATAGCAATATAAATCAAATCCCTAGAAGTTGCAATACAAAACTGGGATGCTACTCTAAGAATTGTGATGGAAGTAAACAAGACCTTCTTGAAAAAATACTCAGTTAGCGTATAGACTCTTTGACATAAGTGTCAAAAAGGGGGAGAAATTGTAAAAGGGGGTTATAAATCAAAAGGCTAGAAGGAGACTTAATTTGCAAGGGGATACATGTGAAAGTGGGAGCCAAAACAAATAGAGAAAAGAAAACAAAGGGGGAGTACAAAGTAGAATAGAGAAAAGAAAACAAAGGGGGAGTACAAAGTAGAAAAGAAAAAATAGGGCATATCAGACCAGATCAAATAAAGAGTACTAGAATGAGTTATCATGAATCAAATCCAATCAAAGAGATTTTGGATATTAAAAAAGGCACATCAACTCATGGGGAGTCCTTCACAAAATTTTGAATAGTTTTGAAGTTTTGTATATATGTCAAACTATAATTGTATCATACTTAAGGGATATAGACTCATCATGCATAGTTAAGTGTTTTTTACACTCGTGTCAAAGAGGGAGATTGTTGATCTTAGAATGGTTTTGACAATTGAGTGTCAACATGCTTAAGATATTTGCTAAGTTCATGTCGATCTAGCAACATATGTTGAGTGTAATATATACAAGTGTCGAGTTGCAATATGTGTCAAGCCAAAAATATAATAAGTGTCGAGTCACTCAAGTGTTGAGCAAATAGACAGTGTCGAGCAAGTATATGTGCCGAGTGAACAATATATGTCAAGCATGTTCAGGTGTTGAGCAAGACATAATTTAAGTAAGTGTCAAGCATCAATAATCAGCAAGTGTCGAGCAACACAGAATCAACATAAGAGTTTGTGCCTTCACAAACTAAGATGTAATTTTTTTTGCATGCCAGCTAGTGGATAGATCTTGAAGCTTGGAGATAAGATCAAAACTATCTGATTCCCTATGTAATCAACATGCAAACAATTGAAAAATTGGAATGCTAAAGAGGCAAAATGGATGAATCTCAACCATAGATTCATACCTAACCCTAAATCATGAAATCTTTTTAAGGAGATTGAAGCTCCCTAATTCATGAGTATTGAATGATAAGAGTTTGATACATGTGAGTGAAGAACAGAAGGAGTAAAAGGGATGAAATGATAAGAGGACATTCAAGGTGACTTAGCAGAGTAGGACTATTGCAAGATCAGTTAGCAGAATAGAAAATTACCATTATAAGAGCTTCATTTCAGATCAATGAGGATTAGATCAAATAGAACAAGGATTTGAAATTAGCAATATCAGATTATAAGTGATCATGTCTAACATTCTACTATACTCTCCAATAATTGTTGCAGCAAAATGAAATCCTATGGACTTAGGTTGGTTTAATAGCCATTGTACAAATCCTTTAACAAGGTGGGATTCCAAGTGAATGTCTTGTAAATCCTTTAGACAGGTGCACTTCTAAAAAGGTGTAAAAGCCATTAATAGGGCAGGCCTCTTACAAGGAAGACCGTTGCTAATGGTCAAACTTATAACCTTGACAAGTTACATTATTGTTGCAGTAGTAAGTTGTGGGTGTCATCCCCACCCCAGTTTTACCTTCTCATTTTGGAGGATTTCTGGGTGACCAAATCTAGTTTCAAATTTTTTTCATGCATGCTTTTACTTTCATTTTATTTCAATATGTTTCCATGCATGTATTGATTTAAGTTAAAAGTTTTAAAGGTTAAAATTTAGTACTTCTAATTCACCGCACCCTCAAAAGTATACTTCCCACTTGTAAATTCCAATAGCTTGGCATCCACTATTAAAACACTCAGCATTAACTAAGTTTATGGGTGCTCGGCATCAACTAAACTTTACTTGACTTACACTGTATCACTCAGCAGACATTGAACTTTGACTTTTCTTGGCTCCAACTAGTTTTTTGTATGGTCTACGCTAACTTTTCTCAGCACCTACTGTGTAGATTGTTAAACTTGGCAGACATAGTTCATTTAGCTTGTTCTTCTGAACTTAATTAGTGTATCCATCCTTTGCAACCTTAAGTAGATTATCAATGCACTATAATATCACTGTAAAATTGATCTGTGTACTCCTTTTCCATATCATAACTCAACCTTTCCTCTAGGTTTTATTGTTACCTCATTTGATTGAATCCTCTTCATCAATCAAACAGATGATAGTACTCAAATCATATAAGCAATTAACTAGCAAGTGGCAGGTTTGATATCAATGACAAAATAATGATCAAAACACATTATCATACTTCTATCAATCTATTTTCAACAATCTCCCTCTTTTGCATTGATGACAAACCAAACTTAATGAGTACAACCAACAAAATATCAAAAAGAAAATAATTCTTTGTATTAAAATCCCTCCCTTTATTAGCAACTTTCATCTTCTGAATAGGTTACAAAATTTTGTTCTGATCAATCGACAATCAATCAAATCATTCTCATAGCTCCCTCTAGATCACTTCTTATATCTCCTTTGACATTAACTCCCCCTTACTAGGTATTCCATGTTTCTTCTTTGTTATCTTTCATCTCCCTATTAGACAATAATATCTCCCTTAGTAGTCAGGATTTCTCCCTCTTTGACAACAATGTCAAAGACTTGTCATATTAATATGCAAATATGAACATTTTTAGTTTCTCCCTCTATCACTTGGCTTGGGACTAATTTTTAGTTCCAACTCTTTTATTACTTTAGGCATCTCCTAAAGTAATATCCATTGCATCAATACGTAACATATGTCAATCAACTTGTTTGATGCAGGGAACTTTTCATGCTTCTTAGATAGCGTGTGATAGGGGTATCACCCCTAGTTTACCTCTTAGATACTCATGAGCATCCTTAGGTAATGCTTTCCTGAAGATGTCAACTATCTTCTCTTTTGTGTTAACATATTACATCTTCACCTCTTTATCTTGATCTAACTCTCTCAAGTAATGATACTTGATTGCAATGTTCTTAGTCTTTGTATGCATCATAGGATACTTTGATATATTTATAGCACTTGTATTATCATAATAAAGTATCACAGGTTCAATGATTCCTCCTTCATACCTTTGAGTAATTGTTTGATCCATAAAATGTTTGTACAATTTACTGCAGCAGTAACATATTCAGCTTTAGCAGTAGATTGAGAGATGCAGTTTTGTTTCTTGCTAGTCCATGTAACTAGCCTTTTTCCTAAGAAAAATGCTCCTCCACAAGTGCTCTTTCTATCATCAATATTTTCAGCCCAGACAGCATCAGTGTAGGCTCTTAATTCAAATTTCTCATTCTTCTTGTAGTATAGACCATACTCTTCTATTCCTCTTAGATATCTCATTATTCTTTTAACAGCCATCAAATGATTATCTCTAGGATTAGCAGAATCTTGCAACTATTCCAACAGATAATGCAATATCAAGTCTATTGTGTACTACATATTGTAATTTGTCAATCATAGATCCATATAATTTTTGATTCAACTCAACTAAATCATCATTCTTTGGCAATTTATGTGTTGTCACTATAGGTGTGCTTACTGGCTTGGAATCTTCCAATCCAAAAGTTTTCAATGTCTCATTTACATACTTTGACTGAGTGATGTAAATACCATATTTCATCTGATGTATTTGCAAACCCGTAAAGAACTTGATATCTCCAAACATAGACATTTCAAATTCTTTCTAATTTCATTTGCAAAAGCTTTACATAAAGTATCTTGACCTCCAAATATGATATCTTCAACAAAAATTGCAAATAGTAAAATATCTTTTTCTTTCTCTATATTTAGGTACAGATTATCGTTATCATCATTCCTCTCAAATCCAATCTTCACAAAATAATTATGAAGCCTTTCATACCATGCTCTTGTTGCTCACTTCAAACCATATAAAGATTTGTGTAATCTACATGCCATATTTTTCTTGTTAGCATCAACAAATCCTTCTGGTTGTTCTATATAAACCTCTTCCTCAAATATACCATTCAAAAATGTAGACTTAACATCCATTTGATAAAATTTGGAACCTTTGTATGTAGAGTAAGCAAGAAAAGTTCTTACTCCTCTCAATTTTGCAATAGAAGAGAATTTTTCTCTATAGTCTATCCCTTCTTCTTGTGCATATTCTTTACAAATTAATCTTGCCTTGATCCTTGTGACTTCACCATTTTTATCTAGATTGTTTCTATACACCCACTTGGTGCCAATCACATTTTTATCTTCTGGTCTAGGAACTAGACTCCATGTCTTATTTTTCTCAATTTTTTCAATCTCTTCTTTCATTGCTTTACTTCAGTCCACATCTTCTAAGGCATCTTTCACTATTTTAGGTTCATGGATGCTAAGAAAACATGTATCACTTCTCAACTTTTTCCTTGTCATTTGTCTTGCATATCTATCTCCAATGATTTGTGCAGTAGGGTGATGTCTCTTGACATACTTTGACAATATTGGCTCTACTCTATTTTCCTCATTTGGTCTCTCAACTTCTGAATCACTATGTAATTCTCTATTAGGTAGTTCAACATCTCTTTCACGTACAGTAATCTCAAAATTAGAATGTGCCTCAACTTCATTCTATAAATCAGCACCTAAATGTAGCTCAGTTCCTGAATGCAACTTGACATTCATATTATGTGACTCAGTAGTCACTAAAACTTGTTGTTGATTAGCAACTTGATTTACAACATCTTCATCAACAGGCATACCTTCATAAAAGTATACAAATGATTTGTATTCTTCTATTTTCTTCATAGGTTCAACCTTATGTACTTCTATATATTCATCAAATTTCACATTTGCACTTTTCATAACTTTGTTAGTGTTAGTATTTAAACACTTATAAGCTTTACTTCTTGTGGAATAGCCAAGGAATATTTCTTCACTTTTTTCATCTAATTTTCCATTCTTGAAATTCTTGTGAATATAACACTTGCTCCGAAATACCTTAAAATATTTTACATTGGGTGAGTATCCATACCATAGTTTAAAAGGTGTTGAATGAGTACCTTTCTTGACTTACACATGGTTCAAGGTATAGATAGTTGTACTTATAACTTCTCTCTAGTATTTCAAAGAAACATTTTTCTCCATCATGAGTGTCCTAGCATAGTCCATTACTAACATGTTCTTGCTTTCAATAATTCCATTCTGTGGAGAGGTCCAAGGAGTAGATGTCTATCTTTGATTCCTCTATCATTACAAAACATCTCAAACTCATTTGATGTAGATTCTCCTCCTCTCACTCTAGGACAACAACTTAATGTAGTACAATCATGATACATTCATTATCATGACTACTGACACTCTAGAATAGTGACTTAATGTAGTTTTTCATCATATCAGGTCTAGCTATTGATAAGATTATCACTTTATAATAGCTACCCTCCATATATATCCATATATATATATATATATATATATATATACATATATATATATATGTATATATATATATATATATATATGTATATATATATATATGTATATATATATATATGTATATATGTATATATATATATGTATATATATATATATGTATATATATATATGTATATATGTATATATATATATGTATATATGTATATATATACATATATATGTATATATATACATATATATGTATATATGTATATATATATATGTATATGTATATATATATGTAGATATGTATATATATATGTATATATATGTATGTATATATATACGTATGTATATATATACGTATGTATATATTATGTACATATGTATATATAGATATGTATGTATGTATGTATGTATATGTATGTATATATATATATATATATATATATATATATATATATATGAAAGATCATCACCTTTGATGACATATTTCACACATTCAAAATAGTAGCCACCATGAACCAAGTCAAAGGGTGGAACGAAGTCTTTCACCTCAACTTATCTCTCATAGAGAAGAATGCATTATAAAGAATTTCACTTAGAACTTCTCCCTCATAAAGAAGATATCATTCACAAGGGATTGCAGCTCAAAATTCTCCCTCTGAACAATGATCTTGGGAAGTCAGGTCCTTTAATAACTCCCTTAGAGGTTGTCTTTGCCCAAGGATGCTTGTTGGACTTGTTGAAAAGATATTGTGTTGAAGTAAAGAATCTATAATGGAACAATCATTATTTTTTCAATGATATCAAACCTACTACCTGCTGGTGAGACAATTACTTTTTGGTCTAAATGTTATCATGTGATTGATTGATGAAGAGGATTTGAAAAGAGGAGATAACAAAAGCACCTAGAGAAAAGTTGAGTTATTTGGTGTATAAAAGGAGCACTAAGACCAAGTAAGATATTGATATTATAGTATATTTTTTATCTACTTAAAGTATAAACTAAAAGATTACTTAAGTAAACACTAGAAGAAGATCAAGTACGAAAAGTGTTTGCTAAGCCTTGCCAAGTAGTTAGTGCAAGCTAAGTAGAAATTAGTAGAAGCTGAGTGAAAGTCAATAAGTGTCAAGCAAAGAAGACAAATACTTCAAGCCAAGTGAATGTTAGTATATGCAGAGTAAAGTTTAGTTGGTGTCAAGCATCAGTAGACTTTAGTGTTGGCCAAGTGACAAAATAGTATAGATGTTGAGTGACAGCAAATAGTATTAAATCAAAGATTTGACAAATCTAAGCCGACTAATTTGATTTCTTGAATTATGTGAAGCATTTGGAAGATAACTATGATGATTTGGTGGCACAGAATTCAAGGTAAACCATTTTGAAGTGAATTCAAGGAAGATTGTAGAGGAAGTTTTTAGAGGAACAAAATAGAAAAGTGGGTAGATTCATTAAATCCTACCTAATCCTAAAATGAAAGATTATGGTTAAGAGGAAAAAGATCTAAATTCTCTATTTATAGAGATACTTGGGCAAAAGCAAAGGTTGTAATGTGTAAGAACCTAAGGAAGACAAGGATTCTAGGGTATTTCTTCATCTAGTGGCCAAATAGAAGAGACTGCAATTGGCATACAAAGAAAGAAAGCTTATGAAGGATGAATGCTTGAAGGGTGAACAAGCCATTAGTGTTGAAGAGTATGAATGCCAAGTAGAATGGAGAACTATTACAATAGAGATCTGTAATCTACAAGTGAGTTGTAATTTTTTATCAGATCAAGTTCTATTATTACTTTCTAATAATTCTACCAATGTGGATAAAATAATTTGGATTAATGTTGACCTAATGGTCATTTTTAAATCCTTTAACCAGGTGACATTCTAATTGAATGATCTAAAGTCCTTGTTAGTACCTAATATGGTCACAATTTCAAAGCTTCAAGTTTAGAGTTGTTGAACCACTTTGAACTGAAGTTCAAAGTAGTTCGAAGCAGTTCAATGGTTCAGTTGATCTGTCCTGCAGGTTCAATAGAAACAAAATTTAGACTCTTAGTTCAAAATTGCAGATTTGTTAATTTAGAAAGGTTCAGAACTCTATCTCAATTCACATTTCAGGCTCAGACTTCAAAGTAGTTCAATGGTTTAAAAATGCAATATTCAGCCTTATTCAATATTTTGTTGATTTCTTCAATCATGATGGAAGATCCTTTCGAGGCAAAGCATAGAATTATAATGGATTATGGGAATTGGACATTGAGAAACCAAATTATTTAGAAGGCCAAACCAATCTCAAGTGGCATACAATGAGCTTACATTAGAATTCATCCATCTTAAAATGGAACAAACATATACAAGCAGAAGAAATCTTGGATTCTCTGATGATAGAAAAATAGTCATATTTCAGGGATCATATCTCAGAATTCAATTGTTGGATCAAGCTCAATTTTGGATATGTGTTTTCAACTCTAGTTCTCTAAATCTTCACTAAATCATTTTTTCATATTACATATGGATAAAAAGTTACAGGTTCTTGAGTGCACTATTGTCGGATCAGCAATAACAATCATAAAATGCAGATGACAGAAAATAGTCATATTTCAGGGATCATATCTCACAATATAACCATTGGATTAACCTAAATCTTGGATATGTGTTGTGAATTATAGTTCTATAAATTTTCTCCAAAGATTTTTGTAATATTCACTATGGATCAAAAGTTATGGGTTTCTGTTTGCACCTCTATCAGCTCAACAACAACAGTTACAGAATCCAGACAATCAAATTGGATCTCAGTGCGGGGAACATAACTTCCAATCGAACTGTTGGATTTGGCTCAATTTTAGATATGTTTTTAAGAAGTAAGTTATCCATGATCTGACCAAAGAGTTTCTCAAACTAATTTCTTTTTAATGAGTTACGACTGACTGAGTGGGACACTATCAAAACTGTCAATGACAGTTACAAAATCATAATAGAACTTCATCACTAGCAAATGCCACTTGTTAGCATGAGTATACCATAGGGGCCAGGAATTTAAAAAGATAAAAGACTATTTTTATAATGATATAAACACTAAAAGAAAGGGGAAAATAAAAAGTTTTTCAAGATTCAGTTAGGAAACTGAAAAGCCATGGGAAAGAACAAATTAAATAAGCCAGCAACAGAGTAAGCAAGGGGTTCCAATTCTTCCTTCTTCCAGACTGCAGACTTTGGGCTCCAGGCAGGGAGGGGATTTTATAAAATCTTTTCATTTTCTTGAGAGACAGTGAGAGGTAGAGCATGGGCAGATTTTCTTTCTTTTCAGAACTGTGTGTCTGAGATCAAGATTAAATTTTGGTGTTTGATGTAATATTGTGAAGAAAGTTTATGTTTTCTTTGAATAATCTCCAGATTGTAATGCATGAAGGAGGCTTTGTAATCTTTTACAGTCAGGGAAGGGAGGCTGAAGGTTAAACATATTATACTTTGGTGATAATTTATTTTTCCTTCCACTAAATTTGGACTTTGAGTCAATTCCAGTTTTCTCTGAAATTGTAGTCTGTTGTCATTGTTTCTTTATTACCTTGATATCCCAAATATTTTGCAAGGTTCTAATTTTAATTCTCTCAGGGAGATAAATGACACTATTTCATCTTTATCACATAATGCAATGACTGGCAAATGAACTTTGCGTCATCTATTGTTCTTTGCTTTCTTTTTATGCTGTAGTATAGATTTTCGCATCTACGTTGTACTTATGGGTAGATGTTTGATATCCTTTTATGCTTTCTAGTAAAAGCATTCATATTTGATTCATTGAATATTTCACACGGGGAGCTGTACCTGATAAAATTTAGAGGAAGGTTATTAATCTAATAATAACCTATCCAATTGTTGGTGCTAGTTTGTCTTTTTATTTGGGCATTCA
Source organism: Cupressus sempervirens (assembly GCA_028749045.1). Classification (NCBI taxonomy): domain Eukaryota; kingdom Viridiplantae; phylum Streptophyta; class Pinopsida; order Cupressales; family Cupressaceae; genus Cupressus; species Cupressus sempervirens. Next base: position 402,605,262 of record CM053787.1, on the reverse strand, counting down.
GGGTCAGATTTGCATGCATTTTCTCGAAGGACAATCTATTCACTAACAGATTTTTGGTGAATCTACTATTGAGGAAACGAAGATCATTGCCTAATATTGTTTTCTTAGTTTTATGGTTATCTCTACATGCAGGAGATTGGTGGCTCTATGGAAGAAGAATACCCAGTAACCTTCATTATACATGATGAAAACTTAAAGGATTGGGTTCCAGCAAGAAATGAAGATACCTCAGACATCTTCATCTTTATTCCACATTTCAAAGATAATCCTATTAGAGAGCTAACTGAAGAGGTTGCAAAACAAGTAGACTGGCTAAAATCCTTTTACAGTGCCATCCTCATAAAGAAGAAACCCCAAGTGCATGATCTATAAAAAGAAAGACATGCATGTGAGAAGGAAGAAATAGCTGAAGTGGAAGACAAGCAAGAAGAAGATCCTAGTAAAGAAAGAATAGGAAGCCGACAAGATGATGAAGGTCTTGATGCTTTTTAGCCGCATGTGATTCTCATCTCCACATCATCTCTAGTAAGTCCTGAAGTTGAGGTAAAGAATTTAGTTTTCCCATCATCATTTTCAGCTGATGAAAATTTTGAGTGTATTCAAAAAGATGATGATGCTTCATTTCATTTGGCTTCATTGGCTATGGATAGTTGTATCAAGTCTTTGCCTATGATTTCATGTCATGAGGATAGTTCATCTCTTGATGCCCAAGAAGTGAGTAAAGGGTCTGATTTCCCTCTTATGTGCCAAAATGAAAATGTGGACAACATTGTAGTGGTAGGGAATCAGTTAAAAGACATAAATGATGGAGGTATGCAGGACAACGAAAGTATATTATGCTCACCTATGAAAATTGTGGAAGATTTCAGCAAGGAACTATGTTCAAAGAATGACAGCCCTTCAAAGTCTTCTCCTATAAATGATTCTTGGTTATTTGAAGGAACTAAACAAGGAATGGTTAGTGGTTTCCAAGAGACTATAAAGATACGTGATGAAAACCATATCAGTTTGGCTGAGTCTGAAATAAAACCCAACCGGATGCATGTTGAGTATCATTTCTTGAATGAAAGAGAATATTATGATGAGCTATGGCTATTTGGAAAGGAATGTTGGATCAGCGTGTGTATGTACATTGCCGGTTCAAAGTTCGGCATTGAAATTGTTGTCAACAAGCAATGTTTTGAAGTTGGTCCCTTAAGGTATGATTTGTTGATCCGGAAGGGCTCCTACTTCTCCCAATCAGTAAATGGATTTGCCTAGTTTATTCTTTCTTCTAGTTCTCTTGGTAGGTTCTTTACCTACCTTTGTAAATATTGTAAATAAGTTTTTGGTGTGCATAGTAGTAGTTGGAATAATGTGCAAGCCTCGTGCTTGCTGGTAGTTTAGGTGTTGGTTTTGGTTTTGGTTTGTTGGTTTTGCCCTGCTCCCCTCCACCCTCTCTGCAAGCAGCTCCCGGTCTTCTTTTGCTGACTCTATTTTCCCAATGGATAATACACTATTCTTTTCCCAGAGATTACTAGAGTTCTCTGATTTTGCATCAAAATCAGTCCCACGATTAGAGCCCCTGTTAGTACCTGATATGGTCACAATTTCAAAGCTTCAAGTTTAGAGTTGTTGAACCACTTCGAACTAAAGTTCAAAGTAGTTCGAAGCAGTTCAATGGTTTAGTTGATTTGTCCTGTAGGTTCAATAGAAATAAAATTTAGACTCTCAGTTCAAAATTGCAAATTTGTTAATTCAAAAAGGTTCAGAACTCTGTCTCAATTCACATTTTAGGCTCAGACTTCAAAGTAGTTCAATGGTTTAAAAATGCAATATTCAGCCTTATTCAATATTTTGTTGATTTCTTCAATCATGATGGAAGATCCTTTCGAGGCAAAGCATAGAATTATAATGGATTATGGGAATTGGACATTGAGAAACCAAAGTATTTAGAAGGCCAAACCAATCTCAAGTGGCATACAATGAGCTTACATTAGAATTCATCCATCTTAAAATGGAACAAACATATACAAGCAGAAGAAATCTTGGATTCTCTGATGACAAAAAATAGTCATATTTCAGAGATCATATATCAGAATTAAATTGTTGGATTGATCTCAATTTTGGATATGTGTTGTCAACCCTAGTTTTCTAAATCTTCACTAAATATTTTTTTCATATTGCATATGGATAAAAAGTTACAGGTTCTTGAGTGCACCACTGTCGGATCAGCAATAACAGTCATAAAATGCAGATGATAGAAAATAGTTATATTTCAGGGGTCATATCTCACAATCTAACCATTAGATTGACCTAAATCTTAGATATGTGTTGTTAATTCTAGTTCTATAAATCTTTTCCAAATATTTTTTTAATATCGACTATGGATCAAAAGTTATGGGTTCCTGTTTGCACCTCTATCGGCTCAACAACAACAGTTACAAAATCTAGACAATCAAATTGGGTCTCAGTGCAGGGGGAATAACTGCCAATAGAACTATTGGATTTGTCTCAATTTAAGATATGTTTCTAATAAGTAAGTTATCCATGATCTGACCAAAGCGTTTCTAAAACTCATTTTTGGTTAATGAGTTACGACTGATTGAGTGGGACACTATCAAAACTGTCAATGACAGTTACAAAATCATAATAGAACCTCATCACTAGCAAATGCCACTTGTCAGCATGAGTATACCATAGGGGCCACAAATTTACAAAGATAAAAGACTATTTTTATAATGATATAAACACCAAAAGAAAGAGGAAAACAAAAAAAATTTCAAGATTCAGTTAAGAAACTGAAAAGCCATGGGAAAGAACAGATTAAATAAGCCAGCAACAGAGTAAGCAAGGGGTTCCAATTCTTCCTTCTTCCAGACTGCAGACTTTGGGCTCCAAGCAAGGAGGGGATTTTGTAAAATCTTTTCATTTTCTTGAGAGACAGTGAGAGGTAGAGCATGGGCAGATTTTCTTTCTTTTCAGAACTGTGTGTCTGAGATCAAGATTAAATTTTGGTGTTTGATGTAATATTGTGAAGAAAGTTTATGTTTTCTTTGAATAATGACTAGATTGTAATGCGTGAAGGAGGATTTGTAATCTTTTACAGTCAGGGAAGGGAGGCTGAAGGTTAAACATATTATACTTTGGTGATAATTTATTTTTCCTTCCACTGAATTTGGACTTTGAGTCAATTCCAATTTTCTCTGAAATTGCAGTCTGTTGTCATTGTTTCTTTATTACCTTGATATCCCAAATATTCTGCAAGGTTCTGATTTTAATTCTCTCAGGGAGATAAATGACACTGTTTCATCTTTATCACATAATTCAATGACCAGCAAATGAACTTTGCATCATCTATTGTTCTTTGCTTTCTTTTCATGCTGTAGTATAGATTTTTGCATCTACATTGTACTTATGGGTAGATGTTTGATATCCTTTTATGCTTTCTAGTAAAAGGATTCACATTTGATTCATTGAATATTTCACACAGGGACTTGTACCTGATAAAATTTAGAAGAAGGTTATTAATCTAATAATAACCTATCCAACTGTTGGTGCTAGTTTGTCCTTTCATTTGGGCATTCAGGGTCAGATTTGCATGCATTTTCTCGAAGGACAATCTGTTCACTAACAGTCCTCTAATAAGGTTCACTCCTAATAGAGTGATTGAAATCCTTTAACTAGGTTACATTTAATAGTGTGTATTGTATTATACCCACATATTTTGGAATGATGGCTCCCACTATTCCCTTTGCATTTCAAAATGCTAAAGTTCCTACCCACCATTCTCCTAGTGTTGTGTCTACTATGATTAGGTTTGATGCTCATGAGAAGACCTTGGACCATGCGGTTGCATCTCCCAGTGGGTTTTCTAGGTTATCTCAAATGGCCCTCTCTGGATCTCGAGTTGCTACTAAGAGGTCAGTGATTTATTATGCAGATGTGGCTTCTTTTGAGGCATGTCTTCATGGCCATCCTATTGGGAGAGGGGGACCCCATCCATCAAATGTGCTTGTCTCTATAAGTAAACCTATTGTGATTAATCTTGTTTTAGAAACCCTTGATGATATTTCCAAATATGTGGAGGATTACTCTTCTACTACTACTTTTCTTTTCTTTTTTAGAGGTTTTTGGCCCTCTCTTCCAAAGTTACATGCTTGGATTTCCAAACATTGGGAAACAATCATAAATCATACAGTTTAGATTTACCCTATGGCAAGGAGTTTTTTTATTGTGAAATTTGCTAATGGTGCAGATAGGAAATCCATTTTGTTTGTTTCTCTTCGGAGGAGAGGTTTCCCTTGATGGCCAATCCTTGGTATAAAAATTTTATTTGACTACCTAATTCTCTAATAAGATACTTGTATGGGTAAGATTTGAATCTTCCCCTTCAATTTTGGTTGGATTCAATCTTGGAAGTCATGGGGGAGGCCATTGGAGATTTCCAGATGGTTGATGCAAAATCTTTTGATGTGTATTAAAAGACGTATGCTTGTATTCTTGTGGAGGTTGATGTTTATAAGCATCTCCTAGAACAGATTACTTTGGCTTCTCCAAATGGTTCTTGGACCTAGAATCTTGATTATGAGGGTATTCCTTTCAGATGCAAGAAATGTCACAAGACTGGTCATCTTGTTGTGTGGTGTTCCTTTGATAAGGTTACATCAAAGAAATCACCTTCTTGGTGGTTGGGGGTTTTGGACCATCGTTATTTAGTTCAAAAAGTTTCCAAGGAATTGGACAAGGTGGATTTCTTACCTCAGAATGATCTTTCTTTGGTAAATGATATTGATGTTGTCTCGAAAGTGGCTTTCATTCAGAATGTTAAGGTTTTCCCTTATTTAGCTGTTGGATCTATCAAGAACATTATTGCTAAAGCTAGCTCAGTTTTCTTATCTCCTGGAGTTGTGGGTATTGATTTCCATGTTTCTTTTGTGAGGGTTTTGGGGGTTAGCAGTGGTGCCATTCCTTTCCCTCCTATCTATACTCTTGTGGTCTGCAATGGTTCTTAAGGTTTATCTTCAAATTAGAAAATAGTTGTTGGAATGGTGGAGGGTGGATGGACATCAATTAAAGGGAAAAAAACAAAAATTCAAATCCTTTAAACCTTCATTTGACATTTCTTTAAGTTCTCAAAAGACTGGACCAAAATGTAAATCTTGATGGTCTTTTGTTTTTTTTTTTTGGCTAGTTTTTAGCCCTCTTGTTGTGTTATATGGTGTGTCCCTCTAGTTTTTTGGATGGTGTTCCACAGTTGTGTTAAGACCCTTCATTGATTTATCTTTCCTTTCTCTTTGTACAAGATTTTGGGTCCTTTCAAAACCTATTTTTACTTAATCAAAATAGTGTGTATTGTAACTTTTAACAGGGTTGGCATTTCTCAGGGCATCACTTTAGAAGAGTGAGAATTAGTAGCATGTTACTGGTGGTTTTTCCCAAATTGGATTTTCACATAAAATCCTTGTGTCAAATTGTGTGAATGTTCTTATGTTATTTCATGTTTACATTTCTACAAAGTTATTTTGACCTAGGATAGTAATCCACTAAGTTATGATATTGTATGATCTAATAGATGCATGCATGTTAAGGTTTTATGGATATGGATATGATTAGCACTGAAAAATTTTATTTGTACATTTGGACTTGGATAGTTTATTTACCCCCCTCTCAATTATTCTAAAGAATTCAAAAAATTGGTATCAGAGCCATAGTACTTGAGAGGAAACAGTTTGAAGGTACTAAGAGCTAAAGATCAAGATGTATAAAAAGGAGGTGCCCAAAAAAAACAAGGAAAACTATCCTGTATGGAAAATTTTGATGAAGCTACACCTAAGAGGTCTTGGAGACCATGCACAATCTACCATCACCACTGAGCATGTTGATCCTATTGGATCCCTAACTGTTAATGATCTAAAAAAGGACAAAGAACGCAATTAGGCAATGTTGGAGATTTCTTCTACCCTAAGTCACTCAGAGTTTGATGACATAAAAGATTGTGACACTACAAAGAAGATGTAGAATGTTATACAAAAAATTTATGGAGGAGATACAAATGTGTTGAGAGAAAATCTAAAAGTCTAAGAGGGAAGTTCGATGACATGAGAATGCAAGAAGGTAAGAACATTACCCAATATTGCACAAGAACTAAAGATGTTGTGAACATTATTATAGAAGCTAATGGTATTACTAATGATGAGATTGTAATTAGAAAAGTACTGAGAACACTTCTGCCTATCTATGCTATTACAATTTCTACCATATAAGAACTAAGATGTATACCTGCTAGCAATCTAACCCTTGAAGGATTGATGACTAGACTCACTACCTTTGAACTCTCTAAATTTGATAATTTCAAAAATAAAAATGTTGAATCTACTTTCAAAGATAAACTTTCATTAAAGGAACCTAAAGATAAAAATAAAAAGGTCAAATATGTTTCTAGTGATAGTGATATAGATAAGGAGGATGTAGAATAGCTTGAAGCATTACTGACAGGTGTAGACACCTAAATTTGATTACACTACTTTAGTAATCCTATTTAGTTATTTCTAAAGGCATCATTAATTAAATTCCTATTTAATTAATCCTTTGCCATCCCCTAGCTGATTAATTTAATTAATCATCTATAGTCCTAATTGATAAATCAAATAACCTATTATTTATCAATTAAATCCTATCCTCCTATCTAATTCCAAAAATCCCCATTTATTAAATAAATCTGTTTGATAAATAAAAATCCTCAAATCTAAAAACCCCTAACTTATCCCTAATCCTCCATTTAGACTAATCCACCCCATCCACCCATACTAACCTAGCTTAGCCACTAACTCACCCAACCTCATTAATGCCATCCACTTGCACATCTCTAACATCCCTAATCTAATCCTAAACCCAAGCCTAATCCACCCCGTAATGTTGTCACATTCCCTAAACAAGTTTAAGACTTTTCTAAACCAAACCAAAGTCTCCCCTCAAAAATCCCAACCACCAAGTCATGAGTACTCTTACAAACCATAAAAGACTCTTACAAGCCCACTCATGACTCTTACATCCATCTTCCACACTCATTCCTCTTACATCTCTCTTACATACTCAACCTCACTCATCATGCCTTTAATCAACCCTTTACCCTACCCTCTCACACTCATCCTCCTTGTGACAAGTGTCACCTTCCCATGTGCTCTCATTTGAGTGCATCCTAGCCCTCCTTAAGCCTTCATCTCTCCTTGCATCTTAGCCCTCCATCCTTCAAACCCTTAGCCTATAAATTAAATCCCCTCCCAAGCCATTTCAATCACAATCCTTGAGCTAAAGTTATCATGCCCTTTTGAGAGCAAAAATCCATACCCATACCCTTATAATGCCAAACTGAGAGCTCAAAAAGCTACCAATTTTCTATTACCCATCTCCATTGAAGTCATTTTGGGCACTTGAGCATACATCCCCAATCCATAAATAGACACATCCCAAAAACAAGAGAACAATCTCATTGAGAGAGTCTATCCATGGCTCACATTCTCATTTGAGTTTGTCTTTTCTTTGTCTCTCATATATATTATGTTAGTTTAATGTGTAAATACTTTTATTGAATTAGTATTTCTAGCATATTAGACTAGTGTATACATTTTGGCACGCTCGGTGGGACACCCGCTATGGGTCATTTTTTTCATTCATTTCAACTTACATTTTTCTTTTACAAACTAACAATCTAATGGTTTGTTGTTGTTTGAGTGAATGCAAGGTGTTTTTGCTTTTTTTTAAAGGTTGAAAGATGCACTAGAGAGAAAGACATACTCTTTAAAATTTGAAAATAACCAAAAAAATAAAAAAATCTAGAAAAAACCCATGCCCATCGATTCATTTCATGTAGTGTCGTCTTCGTAGATTGGCGTCTCTACCTATCGTCTGCATAGAATATCGTCTGCGAAAGCTCAACTGTCGTCTCTGCTTCTCTCTTTGTCGTCTTCGCAGATTAGCATCTCTGCCTATTTTCTAGTAGTCTGCTCTGAAACCTGAACTGTCATCTGTGAATTTTGGCGTCTGCGCAGATCAGCATCTACGAGTTTCAGCATCTCCGCTTGGCTTCTATCGTCTGCACCACCTCCAAAGCTCAAACTGTCATCTCCGTTGCCGCCTCTCCTACTCTGTCATCTCTGTTGTCGCCTCTCTTGTTCTGTCATCTCCACTGCCACCAATCTAAACTGTTGTCTCCGCAAATCAGCATCTCCACTTGTCTCTTATTTTCTGTCGCCAAATCGACATGTCGTCTTCGCTTCTCTCTCTATCATCTCCGTAGATTGGCATCTCCACAGATCAGCGTCTCCGCCTGATTAACTTTCATCTCCGCCTATTTTTGTTGTATTTCTATTCTAGCATCTCAGTTCCTACACTTTTTATTTATTTTTTTTTTTTTAAAGTATAAATCAAAATTTGACTTTTAGTGGTTCTGTAGGATTTAGACCATTCTAATCATTTTTACGCGTAGGAAAAATAGCAAAAAAAGTTTTTAAAAAAATTCTCATAGTTAAGCTTTCATTTTGGAAGATTTTGGGTGACTAATCAATTTGCTTTTTTGTCTTATTGTAGGTTGGAGCAACAAACTTAATCATGTTTTTTTAGGTTATTCGTAGAATGAACTTGAATGGTTAAACACATTTTTCATTGAATGAATATTGCTCAAAACACACTCTTGAATGCCATGGATTAAAATCAATTTTCCTTGGAATGCATGCTTAAAACAAACAACTCAATCTTGAATGCAAAGATCAATTAACCATTGCAATATCTCACACTTCAATTTTTGGTGCATTAAAAAGAACAAACAAATCTCTCTTTCGCATGCAATTTAGGCAAAGTTTTATTTTTGGACAATTAAGAAACTTTGTTAAGTTAAATAAAAATTTGCAAAAATCAATTTGAGTAGTTCCTTGGACTCACCTCTTTTCTAATCATCCATTAATTCAACCATTGGTTGCAATCTCAGCACCATTTATGGGGATGGGTCTACTTGAAAAAGGTGTTAAATGTTTCACAATCTAACTAACTCACTTGGTCTTTGAATGTTTGCTTTAACTTTATCAAAATTCTTAAATGACCAAAACTCTAGACTAAATCGATCACATTTCAAAATTTGAATTTTAGAATTGAACAACTCTTGACGTGGAGGGCCTCCAGGCGCACACTTGAAATCAAATCTCACACATCTTTGTTTTGGGCTTAAAAACAAAATCACACCAACTCTTGAATGCCTTAAAAAAAATTAATCGATACTTGATGTGGAGGGCCTCCGGGCACGCGAGTTTTCTTTTGTTGACCCTAACTCTTCTTGTTTGCATTCTTCAATTGATTTACTTTTGTTGGCACTTCAAGTTGGAATTGAACATTGTCTCTTAAACATGAGTGCTTACAAAGTCTAGATTAGCACACATAAGAGTCAGTTGGTAAAAGAACAAGTATGTTTTTTAGCCCAAGGTCATCCAAGTCTTCTCTCCCCTTGTCATATTTCGAGGCCATCTTGGGTGCATAAGATTAGGATTCAAAACCTTGTTTCTTTTTAGGAGGCCTACTTGGGGATTTCATCACCCCTTGGATGACCTCAACTCCAGCGTTCTGGCAGAGTATAAGAACCGGGAGGTGAATCGAAAGAAAACTCTCTTGGGATCAAGATTTTATCACTCAGGCTAAGCCTCAAGGAACTTTATACCCTTGAGAAGTGGGTTACCGCTCCTCTCGGCTGTGTGACATCTTTTTGGTCTCATCTATGGATTTGGGCCTCACGTACCTTGGGTATATCAAGGACTCCCTTGCTAAACCAACTGTTAGCCTTGCAGACAACCATCTAGGATGTTAATGTGTTTAAAGTGACTGATCGAAACATTTTTAGAACATACACACTCCTTGGCGAAAGTATCACATTCTAAGAACCACAAACTTCTATCTAGGTGTTCCTATCTATTGCTTGATTTTATTTTACTTGTTGAATGAATGTTTGCTAAACTTGGTCAATCCTAGCTTAGGGCACACTTAGCGTAGTCACTGCCTATTTTAGAAGTTGAACAAGTTGAAGCAAAATAACTAGATCTCTCAAAGCCAAGCACATTTAGGAATTTATGCCAGAACAACCCAAACCCAAACAAAAGTTTCACAAAGTCAAACTCAAGCCATCTTTGGCATACCAAGAACTTTTAGCCAAGAGAAAAGAAATAACACCAAGCTTGCAAATTGCCAAACTCCACAAAGTAGAGGATAAAGCTATCGACGAAGCACTTCAAGAGGCTTGGTTAGAGTGCACCATCAAATTTAGCCAACATTTAGGAGTTAACCCTGCTTATGCCTTACCAACTAGGCATGATTTCTATGATTAGACAACCTTGTTTCTCCACATCTTTTTAGATAAGCTTCACTTTAGAGTCATCTTTGTAGAAAAGCCAGCCATCTTAGGTTATCCCCTTAAGCATTATTAGCTCATCCATCTCATTTAGAACCAAACCATCTAGCCAACAATCCAAAAATTGCACATCTAAGCTTTCAAAATTGTTGTCAACTTGCCAAAAGTTTTCCATTCCTAAAATCTTCCAAATCCACCAATCTCACCAAGGTTATCTCTTTGGAAAAGCTTTGTTTAGGGTAATCTAGCTTTGTCACTTGTTATTCCTCATCACCTTGAGCTAAAGGTTGGGATCCACAAGTGATCAATCTTGTGTTCTTCCTAAAGGATCATTAGTCTATCCTTAAGTTGACACAATCACCACCAAGCTCACACATAGGAAAGCAAACCTTTCATACTTTGGCAACATATCTTTGAAAGTTAGAATTCCCAACCCAATCCTCGCTTAGGTTTGGCATATAGCTTTTCTTCAACCTAGGAAATCATTTGCATAGAGAAGCCTTCCCCCTTTGCATCCATCAGCATTGTTGCATCTCATCCCTAGGAACATTCTGCATCTTCATGCCACCCGTCACTCACTTAGCCAAGAAGAAAGAAACAACAGAGCCCTATCATTTGGATTGAACAGCATCACCCCCCTTGAGCACTCAGCCATCCTTCAACCCAGAGAAAGTTATGCCATCACCTACTGATATTGAAGCTTTCATGAACCAACCAGGAAATGCAGTATTGGTAAATGCCATTATAGACAAGAATAAAGAGATAATCATGGCTAATTTTTGAAGGGAAAATGTAGGAACCTTTGACTTTGGAAGACCCCCTCCATTATCAGATCCATCTCACCCATTGTTTGGGTAGCTTCCACCACCCATAGGCTCGTATGATCCAAATTATGCTCAATATGTGCCAAAAGAAGAGCCTCAAGCCAATCCTTTTGATCCAACAGACCCAAACATACCATCCTCCACCCAAGTCGAAATCTCCATTCCGCAAGCCAATCCAGCCACTACCACTCTATCCTTGGTTCATACCTCTCCGCTCCAAACCCCCTTCGCCCAAAACACCTCACCATTCACTCCCTTCACTATTGTTGTTGCTGCTCCCCAACCCAGCCTTCCAAATCCACCCATCTCCCAAATCAGTACCAGCATCTTTGGCCAACCTCAGCAATATACAACAGGGATGCCACCCATGGGGCCAAGTAATCAACCTTTCATCACCCCCAACCTATTTACCTCAGCTCAGAGCACAATTCCATCATTTCCACTAGGTCTTGGGAGCTCAATACCATCAGCCACAAATCCACAAGCTACTACCTTCACTCCACATAGCTATCAAATCCCACAAGCTACTGCCAATTTTCTGCCAAGCTCCCAAGTGACCCCAGCTCCCACCACCACTCTACCAAGCTTCCAAATCCAGTCACAAAGCTATCAAACCCCATTAGTTCCATTCCCAAGCTTTCAATTCCCACTACCTCCACCACCAACTAATCCATTACCTCCTATTACCAACTACTTTTCAATGCCACTTCTAGGAGGAAATCCACCACCCCATCCAACCACCAATTATTTGTAGATACCATCCCAAATGGGGGCACAACCCACATATATTGATCAAACTTCTCAAATCCAAAGTCAAGTTTCACAAGCTCCCTGATCCTTTCCCCAAGCTTCACAACCATCTTATACCTTACCTCTACAAAGCAATTCATTTATCCCATAGCCAGCTTATGTCCCTCAATCCCAACCTCAAATCCCATATCAACAGAAAGCCTCGTAGCACATGCAGCAATATGTGCCACCTCCACCTCAGCAACTCGTCATCCACCATGCAACTGCCCAATCAATGTACAATCCCTATCAGCAAATACCTCACAGCCATCCATATTCAGTGGCCCCATCTAGCGCATACCTACCTCAAGGCACTCCTACATTGGGGGTACCCCAGCCATCACCTATCAATTCAGAATGGAAACAAATGAAGACAGCTCTGAAAGCCATCCAAGAAGGGAATGATCTGAAGACATTCCAGTTTGAGACTGTGTGTCCTTATCCATTTGATAGAGCCATTACTATGACTCCATTCCCCAAGCATTTTGAGGTACCTAAATTTGACAAATTTAGAGGAAAAGGAGACCCAGTCACCCACATCAAAGAATTTTACGTGCACTGCCAAGAGGTGGCATATAGTGACATCTTCCTCTTATGCCTCTTTCCCAAAAGCTTAGCCGGACCAGCTCTTGAATGGTTTTATAGAATCCCATATGGCACAATTTAAAACTTCGCTGAATTGTCTCAGGCATTTGTAGCCCAATATGCCCATCTTGTTGAAACAGAGTTATCAATAGTTGACCTTGTCCACACTAAGCAAAAAGGTGGAGAAAGCCTTGCTAAATACCTGCAAAGATGGCAAACCCTTACCACCCGCATATCCTGCACCTTGCCAGAGCACCATGTGGTGAAAATGTTTATTAATAATGCCCATCCCAGCTTGGCTCACCACATGACCATGAACTGTTTGCAGACCTATAAAGATATCAAAGAGAAAGGAATGATCCTTGAGCAAGGACCCATTAAAGATGGTGTGGTCAAGATTTACAAAGAAACCAACCAAAATCAATCACATTCCAATGACAAGTCTAGGTATTGGAACAAAAACAAGCACATTGCAACAGATGGCGTCACTGACACCAGACATGTGAATATTGTTGGTCCTTCCCAAAATCAATCTAACCCACCATATCAACCAAACAATCAACAAGCTATCAACTACCAACAGCAGAATAACCAAAGCTATCAAAACCACAATACAAGACCCAACTTTCAAGGGTCTAACAATCAAGCTAATACCATCAATGTAGCTACAGGGCAAAAACCCAGATTCCAACCCGCACCTAGAAACTATACACCCCTTGGTGAGCCATTGGATGTCATTTTTGAGAAATTGGCTAAGGAAAACCTCATTGAATTTCCTCCTACCCAGCAAATTGACCCAAGCCAATCCAAAGCTGCATGGTACAAAGACAATGAGTACTGCAAATTTTATAGGGTAAAATGTCACATCACCCTCAGATGCATGAAACTGAAATATTATGTGCAGGACCTCATTGATCAGAAAGAAATCACTGTTGGTGCCCAAACCTCTCCCAATGTAGGCTTACAGATCTATCAAAATGCTTTTCCTCCTCACAACAACCAAAATCCTAGAAAAGCACCTCTCCAAGCCAACAACAACAACATCAACAACCGCCAGCCAAACCAACAGCATGGGAAGAACAATGACCACACTTCATCCTATATAGACTATGGTAGCCTTATAGGTTGTATATCCGAGAAAGAGCCTTCTGTCAATGTTATCAATATCCAAGGACCAAACAATGAGTGTGCAATCACCACTCGAAGAGCGCAATTTAACATCGCAGGCCCACCAATTTCGTCAGCACCATCAGCTCCATCAAAAAGCTAGTACAATATCTTGGAACACCTTGGGAACATGCCAGCCCAAATCTCCATTTTACACCTTCTCCGCAGTAGTCCTGTGTACAAAGACATCTTTGACAGTGCTCTCATAGAATCTCGTGTCCCTTTTGATATCAATGCTACTGATTTTCTTAATCTTGTTAGACACCTTTCATCCTCATGTGCCCTATCTTTCAAACCCACCGACATACCCATGGTCGAGCCAGATCACACCCTTCCCCTTCGCATAGCTATCATGGTATCCAATTTTTCCATGAAAAGAGTAATGATAGATAATGGATCGGCCTTGAATATTTGCACCCTAAAATTCATAAAATAAGCTAGGTATACTAAGGTAGATATGATCAGTGAGGTTATCACCATCAAAGCTTATGACAACTTGGAAAGAGCCACAGAAGAAACTATTTTGCTGCCAATCAAGGTTTGGTCGGTCATCCAAGAGACAGTTTGCCATGTTATTGATCTAAACCTACCATTTACCATCCTCCTCAGCCACCCATGGATTCATGCCATGAAATCTGTTCCATCCACCTACCATCAGTGCATCAAATTTTTGCATTAGCGCACTGAGGTAACCATCCATGCCAATCCAAAACCCTTTGCTTACTGCAATGCAGTTGAAGCCTCATATACAAACCATTTCCCTGGAATAGACATCAGCACAACCATCGCCAGCTCATCCCATACTTGTAATGACCCAGAAACCATCCTCACCTCCACCCTATCTACCATGAAGATCAATAACAAAGGATATGGAGAATATAGTTTGTCAAATGCATTTGCTATCGAGGCACTCCCACTTGATGCACATGCCCATGGATGACCAAAATATCACAAAGCTAAGGAAATTCCACCTCCTCGATACAAACAATTTGGCCCAACAACCTTTCTATCTTCAAAAATCCCTCTTCATGAGGAGCTCACTCTAGATATCAATAATTGGTTACATAAGGATGCACCTCCAAGAAATCAAGCATGCCTTGATCACTTTAGCCAAAAGTATCCCCAAGAACATAAGCTCATTACTGAAAAATGGAACTATCAAGATGGTGGTCTAGGACTAGAAGAAAGAGGCATGCAGTGCCCCATTGAAGTTAGGTCTTGGCTTTGGCATACCCACAACTGGGGGCACCAATGAGAATGGTCACGCTTTTTTGAACATTCACCGTGACCTTTTCAAAATTGAAGACATTCCTGAGGAAGTTGAAAAGAGAGCCTACAATGATATCTCAGACCAAATCTCCCTCGGAGACTCTGTTCTCCAAGAACTATCCATCCATTTCATTGACCTACCACTCGCCCACCCACAACTCATAGATTGGGACCAACCAAGCATCATACACATTGATGAGTTCACATCAGAGTAAGCACTTCTAAGATTCATGGGAGCTAAAACACCTCACAAAAAAACAAAGCCAGATTCTGCCTATATCTATAAGCTAGATCCCAAGGGGTATTTTGGAGAAAATCCCCAACCTAGTTCTGATACACCCAAAACTGGAACTAGGGTAAATTTGAGACTAGCTAAAGCAATGAAGAAAGCCCCTCAACAAGAAAATCTAGAGTCACAAGAAAAACATGAGGATTTAGCATTGGCTCAAGATAATCGACCAGAGGTGTCTTCTATTCTAATTGAAGATACTCGAGAAGTCAACATCGATTCTTTAGAGATCCCTAGACTTGTTCACATTGTTGCATCCTTATTACAAGACCAAGCTGACCTCCTCTTTGAGGTCTTAAGAGAGAATATTGGTTGATTTGCATGGTCATATTAGGACATGCCAGGACTTGATTCAAAGCTTGTAGTTCATCATCTTGCAGTCGATCCAAAGATGAAGCCCGTCAGAGAAAAGCTTAGAAAAATGCACCCCAAGGTGGCATTATTGGTCAAAGCTGAATTAGAAAGAATGTTAGCTGCTAAGGTTACCCGACCTATCGACTACTCAGAGTGGATCTCCAACATGGTCCCTGTCACCAAGCCTTCTGGTGACATCAAAATTTGCACTGATTTCAGAGATCTTAACAAAGCTTGTCCAAAGGATGATTTTCTCTTGCCCAACATAGATATGATTGTAGATCTTACAGCTGGACATGAAATTTTGTCCCTCATGGATGGGTTTTTCGAGTATAATCAAATCAAGATTGCAGAAGAGGATCAACATAAGATAGCATTCACTACCCCTTGGGGAACCTTTTGCTACAACATGATGCCTTTTGGCCTAAAGAATGCTGGGGCTACCTATCAAAGAGCTATGATAGCCATTTTCCATGATCTTATCCATAGCATTTTGGAGGATTATGTGGACGATATCCTAGTCAAATCTCACACCTTCATGGATCATCTCGTTGACCTGGAGAAAGTCTTTGATAGGTTAACCTAATATCATCTCATGCTAAATCCCAAGAAGTGTGTCTTTGGGGTCACATCTGGCAAGCTTCTAGGCTTTATAGTTTCTAAACGAGGTATAGAGATCGATCCCAAGAAGGTCAAGGCTATCTTAGACATGCCTCCTCCCCAGACACTGCGACAACTTGACTCTCTTTAGGAAAACCTCCAATCCGTTTGGCACTTCATCTCAGAGCTTGCAGATAAGTGCAACCCCTTTTCACATTTGCTAAAGAAGAATGAGAACTTCAAGTGGGATCCTTTATGTCAACATAGCTTTAATCAACTCAAGCAGTATCTAGCCAATCCCCCTATCTTGGTTCCACCAGTTTCTGGTCGTCCCTTGATCTTGTACATATCAGCAACACCTACTACTCTAGGGGCACTTCTAGCACAACATGATGATTACAACAGAGAAAGAGCCATCTACTATATTAGTAGAACCCTAGTTGGTTATGAACTCAATTACACTCCTATGGAAAAAGCTTGTTTGGTAGTTGTTTTCTCAACTCAAAAGCTTTGCCACTACATGCTAAGTCATACCATCCAACTAGTATCCAAAATTGATCCTCTCAAGTATATGCTCTCTAGAATAGCACTCACAGGTCAGCTAGCAAAATGGGTTATGCTACTAAGTGAGTTTGTCATCCAGTATGTGGACAGAAAGGCAATCAAAGGGAAAGCTATAGCAGATCACCTAGCTGATGCACCTCTAGTAGATGCATATCCTTTGCTCACCGAATTTCCAGATGAGCATATCTGCCTAATTGAAGAACAGCCCCCATGGAAGCTTTATTTTGATGGCTCATACACATCTCATGGATTAGGGGCAAGAATATTGCTGGTCACACCTCAAGGAGATTATATTCCAAAAGCCTTCAAGCTACAATTCCCTAGTACCAACAATATAGCAGAATATGAGGCTCTCATAGCAAGATTAAAGATAGCTGTAGAATGGAATATCACTAAGTTACAAATCTTTGGTAATTCTCAGCTCATCATCAAGCAACTCCTAAATGAATATCAAACCAAAGATGAAAATCTATTACCCTACAAAGAGCTAGTTGATGAGCTAACCTAGCATTTTACAAAGCTTCAGTTTACACAAGTAACTCGAATGCAGAACAAAGCAGCAGATGCTATGGCTACTATCAGCTTGCTCTTGGAAATTCCCCAAGGAGCTACACAGTATGAGTTTTTAGTTGAGTAGCTCCTCACACCTGCCTATGTGAATGAAGATTCAAACCATGTTTGTATCTTGGTTGGTCCCCAATCCCCTTGGTACCATGAAATTCACGCTTACCTTAACGATGGTATCATATCCCCTCACCTCATACATACCCAATGCCAGAACCTCATCCAAAAATCATCTCGCTATGTTATCATAGCCAATACCCTATATCTTCAGGGTTATCATGATACTCTCTCTTGATGTTTAGATGAAAACGAGGCTGCAATGGCGTTAAAAGAAGTACACTCCAGAATTTGTGGTGCCCACACGAGTGGTATTGTCCTAGCATGAAAAATCCTTAGAGCAGGCTACTATTGGCCTACCATTGAAGAAGACTCCTTTGACTTTGTCAGAAAGTGTCTCCCATGTCAGTAGCATGCAAATCTTGTGCATGTTCCAGCACAAGATCTATAGCCTATTTACACCACCTTGGCCTTTCGCTTGTTGGGGCCTTAATCTAGTTGGAACTATCACACCTCTCTCATCTGATGGACATAAATGGATAATAACAGCTATAGACTATTTCACTAAATGGGTGGAAGCAATCCCCCTAGTCTCAGCTATAGGAGTTTAGGTCTCCAAGTTCATCTTGTACCACAATGTTTCCTGCTTCAGAATCCCATCCACCATCTTCACTGACCATGGAGGTAACTTTGAAAATCTCAACATGGAAGAATTATGCACTTCCCTCTGCATCCATCACCACTTTTTTAGCCCATATTTCCCACAAGGTAATGGCCAGGCAGAGGCAACTAATAAAACCCTTCTCAAAATCCTAAAGAGAGTTGTCAATGATTTCAGTTTTGATTGGCACCTACAAATAAATCTAGCCCTATGGGCCTATCAAACTTCCTTCCATACATCCACAGGCACAACTCCATACTCCCTAGTCTAGGTATCGAAGCGGTATTACCTGTAAAAGTTAAACTTCCCTCACTATGCATATCTTTACAAGGACAAATCTCAGATGAAGAATACAGAGTAGCTCGGCTCACCCAGCTAGATCTCTTAGACGAGAAGAGACAACAAGCCTATGACCATCTCATAGTCTACCAAACTCGTCTCAAAAGAAATTTCAACAAAAAGGTGCTTCCATGACACTTTAAGTCAGGTGATATGGTCCTCAAAGAAAACATGAAAGTCCAAGCAGATCGAGAAAAGAAAGGCAAGTTTGAACCTACATGGCTTGGTCCCTATGTGGTTACCACCTCCTTTGGCTCTGGAGCAGATCAGTTATCTACACCAAAAGGAGAACTCTTGAATGATCCTACTAACATCATTCATCTCAAAAAGTTCTATGCTTGAAGATCCTTGGTATACCCAGCTTTTGAAAAATACAAAAAAAAAAATAGTAAAGAGAAATAAATGTCCAATGGTGAAAACTTGGCAATTCAAGCACCTTGGATAGGTACCTTGGTGAAAACTTGGTAATTCAAGCATCTTGTGTACTAAGACTAATCCATTATCTATCACTATCCTATCCCTCATCCATCCACCCACCATCCCATAACACACCTGCTTGTTCCCCTGGTGTTCCAACCAAATATCCAAAATCTGATGAAGCCTGTAAATACCTCCTGTACAGCTTGTAAATCTTGTACCTCAGCTTGTAAATCTTGTATCATAGCTTTTATATCCAAAATCTTGTCCAAATATTGTACTATATTCTAGCTTGTAAATAATCTTGTATCCTAGCTTGTATCCTATCACATGCACACAAAGAACCCCATTTTCTCTTAAGATTTTCGCAAACCATCTACCTATCCACCAATCAACTATTACAGACATCCCACCCTTCATGAACATTTTCATCTCACAAAACCAAAACATGAACAAACTAGTACATTTGTAACATATCTTGGTCTGTCAGCTTGTACATCCTCTTTTTCTTAGTACCATTGTATCTATCCATCTTTCATGTCAGTTCATCCTTGATCAGCATCTTGCACACATTGCACAACCCTTGGTTAGCTATTCCAATGCATCCTTTAGCTAGATCTCCTGTCACCTAAGTGTTATCCTTCTTAGTTTAGTTTGCCAAATGCATCACTCATCCAGATCCATCAGCTTAGGTGCTCTCTGATAGATCCTTGTAAGATATAGCTTTCCTCATGTTTGATCTTGGTTCGTTAGTACCTCATCCTACCCATCTCATTGGCAAATGGTTCTCTTTTGGATTTTCGCTTTCTTTTGATTTGGGATCTTCCCTTTTGGGTCTTGAAAGTATCTTTTCCAAGCAATCTCCTTGTTCCCTCCTTGAGGTTTCCATGATCTTCCATATCATGGTATGTTGTGAATGGGGCAATCAGAGCGTAAGGTCTTGATCATGTCTTTTACTTGTTTTCTTTTTCTACTTGTGGGTTACCCAATGTTGTTTCCACGCTACTTCCTCTGGGATTCATGTGTGATACTGGGGCAATCCTTGCATGTTTGTTTCTAGTCAGTTCGTCAATCCTCTAGATAGTTGGTGCAAAGACCTTGATGTTCTTGGTAACCTTAGCAATTAACTAACAGTCCTATAGAAAATCTAGTGCTCAACTACATGGTGGTACTTCTCTTTGAAGTATCCCCCCCGCTCAAAAAAAAAGCTTCAATGGATTCCCTTCACCTCCATTATCCCCCATCCATCTCCAGCATCTATCACTCCTCCCCCAACTTATGCATCAGTATCTCTTTGAATCACTCCTCACGCTTAGCTTTAGGGATCCACAATCCTAGTCTTAGGGATCCACCAATCAAATCAATCCACCAAGCCTCATCTTTTGAGATCCACAATCCTAGTCCTAGGGATCTTCGACAACCATCTTCCATCAATCTGACTCTTTGAAATTCTGTTGCATCAGCTTTATCATTCCATCATCTGTCTCCCTACCATGGATTCCTTTTGTATTGCTCTTCCCCTCCATACTCCCCCAATCCTAGAAAGTCTTAAGCTTGCTTTACTCTTGTGCCTCTAATTCTCCTTTATCATTCTCCCATAGTGAGAGTTTGAGCTAATTCAACCCCTTCTCTTTGCCAACCTGTGTCTCAGCTCATCTCAATTTCTTGTACTTTTCAAGAAGTCGTTGAGCCTCATTTCTCTCCCCGCTGCCTTCTTTAGGGGGCATCATCTAAGTCTAGTCTCTCCTCTTCTTACTCGAGACTGGGGCAACCTTGTTGCTAAAACATCTTCCTCGTGTCTTCTTCATTCGAACTTCTTTGAAATAGTGTTGTCTCAACACTATGTCAAAGAGGGGCAAAATGTAGACACCTAAATTTGATTACACCGCTTCGGTAATCCTATTTAGTTATCTCTAAAGGAATCATTAATTAAATTCCTATTTAATTAATCCTTTTCCATCCCCTAGCTGATTAATTTAATTAATCATCTATAGTCCTAATTGATAAATCAAATAACCTATTATTTATCAATTAAATCCTATCCTCCTATCTAATTCCAAAAATCCTCATTTATTAAATAAATCTATTTGATAAATAAAAATCCTCAAATCTAAAAACCCCTAACTTATCCCTAATCCTCCATTTAGCCTAATCCACCCCATCCACCCATACTAACCTAGCTTAGCCACTAACTCACCCAACCTCATTAATGCCATCCACTTGCACATCTCTAACATCCCTAATCTAATCCTAAACCCAAGCCTAATCCACCCCCTAATGTTTTCACATTCCCTAAACAAGTTTAGGACTTTCCTAAACCAAACCAAAGTCTCCCCTCAAAAATCCCAACCACCAAGTCATGAGTACTCTTACAAACCATAAAAGACTCTTACAAGCCCACTCATGACTCTTACATCCATCTTCCACACTCTTCCCTCTTCCACACTCATTTCTCTTACATCTCTCTTACATACTCAACCCCACTCATCATGCCTTTAACCAACCCTTTACCCTACCCTCTCACACTCATCCTCCTTGTGAAAAGTGTCACCTTCCCATTGGTGCTAAATAAGCACAATCCATGTGCTCTCCTTTGAGTGCATCCTAGCCCTCCTTAAGCCTTCATCTCTCCTTGCATCTTAGCCCTCCATCCCTCAAACTCTTAGCCTATAAATTAAATCCCCTCCCAAGCCATTTCAATCACAATCCTTGAGCTAAAGTTATCATGCCCTTTTGAGAGCCAAAATCCATACCCATACCCTTATAATGCCAAATTGAGAGCTCACAAAGCTACCAATTTGCTATTACACATCTCCATTGAGGCCATTTTGAGCACTTGAGCATACATCCCCAATCCATAAATAGACACATCCCAAAAACAAGAGAACAATCTCATTGAGAAAGCCTATCCATGGCTCACATTCTCATTTGAGTTTGTCTTTTCTTTGTCTCTCATATATGTTATGTTAGTTTAATGTGTAAATGCTTTTATTGAATTAGTATTTCTAGCATATTAGATTAGTGTATACAACAGGGAGATTTCACAAAAGCAAAGGGAAATTCAAAGATAAGCTACCTATCATGTACTTTAATTGTAATGAGGTTGTTCATATTGTTGCTAGATGTCTAGAGAAGAAGAATGATAGAAGTGGAGAAAAAAATAGAAGTAAAAGAGAAGAGGATGGAAAATATTATAAAGATAAAGGAAAGAAGTCTTGCTACGTTGCTGAGGAGGAAATCAAAAATGAATTTGATGACCATGATGATGAAGTGGTGTATATTGCAATGAAGGATTATTCTAATTAGGATGAAGCACCTACACTAGTATCATATGGGAATAAGAGTGGCAGATGGATCATTGACAGTGGATGTTCACATCACATGACTGGAGATAAAAGTAAGTTCATTACCCTTGATTGTTATAATGAAAATAGTGCAATATTTGGTAATGATTCATCATGTTTGATAAAAGGTAAAGGATCAATCAAACTGACATAAAAGATCATGTGTGACAATGCTTATTATGTAAAAGGACTTAACTATAATTTGTTGAGTGTGTCACAACTGAATAGTTCAGGTTGCAAAGTTGAGTTTGAGAACAAGAAAGAAAAGATCTATGACACTAATGGGAAACTAATTGGAAAAGGTGATTAGAATAGAGGTAATCTATTTTATCTTGACATAAATGATGTTACTTGTCTTCTTGTATAATTTGATGATGTGTGGCTATGGCACAAGAGGTTATGTCATGTTAAATGTGATAACTTAGTTAGTATAAGTAACATGAAAAGAGTTAGAGGTTTTCCTAAACTTAAGAAACCTGATAATATAATTTACAAACAATGTCAGTTAGGAAAGATGACAAAATCTAGTTTTAGAAGTAAGACTCGCTCCTCTAGAGAAATTTATGGAATTAGTTCATACGTATTTGTGTGGACCAATTGATGTGCAAAGCTACAAGGTGACAAGACATTATCCTATTTGTTGATGATTATTCTAGGATGATGACTTGGCTAGAGTTGAAAAGGAGACTACCAAAAGCTTGAAATATTTGAGATCTGACAAAGGTGGTAATTTACATCAAATGAGTTTGAGATATTTTGCAATGATAAAGGAATTAAGATATAGAATTTTGCACCTAGGACTCCTTTGCAAAATGGGATTGTTGAAAGGAGCAATAGATCTATAGTGGACCATGCTAGAACACTCATGATGGAGAAGAATATTGCTTTGAAATACTGAAGAGATGTTATAAGTATAGTTGTCTATACCTTGAACCATGTACAAGTCAAGAAAGGTACTCATTCAACAACTTTTGAACTATGGTATGGATACTCACCCAATGTAAAATATTTTAAGGTATTTGGAAGTAAGTGTTATATTATTAAAGACAAAAAGAATGGTAAATTTGATGCTAAAAGTGAAGAAGGTATATTCTTAGGCTATTCAACAAGAAGTAAATCTTATAAGTGTTTCAATAATAAATACTAACCAAGTTGTGGAAAGTACCAAATGTGAAGTTTGATGAATATAGAGAGGTACATGAAGTTGAACCTATGAAGGAACCTGAAGAGTACAAATCCTTTATATACTTTTATGAAGGTATGCCTAGTGATGAAGGTGTTGTGAACCAAGTTGTAAATCAATAGTAATTATCAATAACTATCGAGTCACATACAATGAATGTTGAGTTGCATTCAGGACCCAAGTTACATTTAGGAGCTAAGTTGCAGATAAAAGATGAGGTACATTCTAATTCTAAGATAAGTGTACATGAAAGGAATGTCGATCTACCTAATAGAGAAATACATAGTGATTTTGAAATTGATAGACCAGTTGAAGAAAGAAGAGCAGAACTAGTACGTTAGAAGACATCAGCCTGTTGAACAAATTATTGGAGATAAAGAAGCTAGACCAATGACAAGGAAGAGGCTAAGAAGTGATACATGTTTGTTAAGCATTCATGAGCCTAAGGCAATGAAAGATGCTTTAGAGAATGAAGACTAGAGTAAAGCCATGAAAGAAGATTGATCAGATTGAGAAGAACAAGACATGCACTCTAGTACTCATACCAGAGAACAAGAATGTGATTGGAACAAAGTGGGTGTATAGAAAAAAAATTAGATGAGAATGGTGAAGTCACAAGGAATAAGGCACGATTAGTTTGCAAGGGTAATGCACAAGAAGAAAGAATTTACGATGAAGAAATATTTGCCCCAGTTGTAAGATTGGAAGGAGTAAGAACTCTTCTTGCTTACTCTTCATACTAAGGTTTCAAAGTTTATCAAATGGATGTGAAGTCATCATTTCTAAATGGTATGTTAGAAGAAGAGGTTTACATAGAATAGCCTAAAGGATTTGTTGATCCAAACAACAAAAACATGGTATGTAGACTACACAAAGCTTTATATGGTTTAAAGAAAGCCCTAAGAGCATGGTATGAAAGGCTTCACAATAATCTTGTGAAGATTGGTTTTGAGAAGACTAA
Organism: Cupressus sempervirens; assembly: GCA_028749045.1. Taxonomy (NCBI): domain Eukaryota; kingdom Viridiplantae; phylum Streptophyta; class Pinopsida; order Cupressales; family Cupressaceae; genus Cupressus; species Cupressus sempervirens. The sequence goes on along the minus strand of CM053787.1, from coordinate 402,580,926 downwards.
TGATAATAGAAATCTATACTTGAAGACAAAAGGAGGTAAAGGTATTTTACTAGCTGGAATTTTTGTTGATGATATCATATTTGGAGATCAAAATGCATTGTGTAAGACATTTGCAAATGAAATAAAGAAATAATTTGAGATGTGTATGTTTGGAGAGATCAAGTTCTTTTTTGGTTTGTAAGTATATCAAATGAAATATGGTATATACATCACTCAGTTTAAGTATGTGAAGGAAATATTGAAAACTTTGATTTAGAGGATTCAAAACTAGTTAGCACTCCTATGGTGATAGGACACACACTTTCAAAGATTGATGATTCTGCTGAAGTGAATCAAATATTGTATAGATGTATGATTGGAAAGTTGCAATATTTAGTACATAGGAAACTTGAAATTGCATTATTTTTTGGGATTGTCCCAATATTTTTTGCAAATCCTAAGGAGAATCATTTGATGGTTGTTAAGAGAATTATGAGATATCTAAAAGGAATAGAAGATTATGGTCTATAATACAAGAAAAATGACAAACTTGAGTTAAGAACCTATGCATATGATGATTGGGCTAGAAACATTGATGATAGAAAGAGCACAAGTGGTGGAGAATTTTTCTTAGGAAAGAGATTGATCAGCTAGACTAGTAAGCAACAAAATTGTATATCTCAATCTACTGCTAAAGTTGAATATGTGGCTACTGCAATAAATTTCACAATTGTGGTATGGATCAAATAGCCACTCAAAGGCATGAAGGAGGAAATCACTAAACCTATGGTACTTTATTGTGATAATACAAGTGTTATAAATATATCAAAGAACCCTATGACGCACACCAAGACAAAGCACATTGCAATCAAGTATCATTACTTGAGGGAGCTAGTTCAAGACAAAGAAGTGAGGATAGAAAATGTGAATATAAAAGAACAAATAGCTGATATATTCACAAATTTTTTACCTAAGGATGCACAAAAATATCTTAAAGATAGACTAGGGGTGATACTCCTATCCCAAGCTACTTAAGAAGGATGAGTAGTGTCCTGCATCAACTAAGCTAAATGTTGTATCTTACAACTTGATGTAGTGGATCTTACTTTAGGAGATGCCTAAAGTAATAAAGGAGCTCAATTAGAACATTTACAGTCACATGCAAGGTGATAGAGAGAGAACCTAAATTGATTATAGCTACACGAAAAGATGACAAGTCTTTGAAATTGCTATCAAAGAGGGAGATATAAGAAAGAGGGAGATAGAGAAAGAAAGAAAGAACCTACAGAGGGATATATAAGAGAAATAAGTTGAAGGAGATTGAAAAATCTCACATTAACCTATACAAAGGAAGGATATATACTAATAGAGGGAGAAATTTAAAAGATATTATTTACTTTTTGGTATTGTTGTTAGTATTGGTTTGCCATCAATGCCAAAGAGGGAGATTGTTGAAAAGAAATTATTTTGAAGTAAAGAACCTGTAATAGAACAATCATTATTTTGTCAATAATTTCAAACTTGCTACCTACTAGTGAGACAATTTCTTTTTGGTCTGAATGTTATCATGTGGTTGATTATGAAGAGGATTTGAAAAGAGGAGATAACAAGAGCACCTAGAGAAAGGTTGAGTTATTTGGTGCATAAAAGGAGCACTAAGACCAAGACATTGATACTATAGTGTATTTTTTATCTACTTAAAGTTTGAATTGAAAGAAAAGTGTCTATCAAGCCTTGTCGAGTAGTTAGTGCAAGCCGAGTAAAAATCAATAGAAGCCAAGTGAAAATTGCTAGGTTTCGAGCAAAGAAGACAAATAGTGCAGGCTAAGTGAATGTTAGTATATGCTAAGTAAAGTTTAGTTGGTGCCTAGCATCAGTATACTTTAGTGTTTGTCGAGTGAACTAGTGTTGGCTGAGTGACAGAATAGTATAGATGTCAAGTGATAGCAAATTGTGTCACATTGAAGATTTTATGAATCTGAGTTGACTAATTTGATTTTTTGAATTATGTGAAGCATGTGGAAGATTACTATGGTGAGCTAGTGGCACAAAATTCAATGTAAACCATTTTGAGGTGAATTCAAGGAAGATTGTAGAGGAAGTTTCTAGAGGAACAAAATGGAAAAGTGGGTAGATTCATTGAATCCTACCTAACCCTAAACTAGACAATTGTGGTTAAGTGGCAAAAGATCTAAATTCTCTATTTATAGAGATAGCTAGTCAGAAGCAAAGGTTGTCATGTGTGAGAACTTAAGGAAGACAAGGAGTCTAGAGTATTGCTTCATCTAGTGGTCGAACAGAAGAGACTGCAGTTGGCATACAAAGAAAGAAGGCTTATGAAGGATGAATGCTTAAAGGGTGAACAAGATATCAAAGCTAAAGAGTATGAATGCTAAATAGAATGGAGGATTGAAACGGAGATCTATAATCTACAAGTGAGTTGTAATTTTTTATCTGATCAAGTCCTATTGTTACTTTCTAATAAGTGCACCAGTGTGGATAAAATCCTTTGGATTAAGGTTGACCTAAAAATCATTTGTAAATCCTTTAGTTGGGTAACATTCTAATGGAATGGTCTAAATGCATCTAACAAGGCTCACTCATAACAGGGTGATTGAAATCCTTTAACCAAATCATATGTAACAGTGTGTATTGTAACCTTTAACAAGGTTGCCCTTTCACAAAGCATCACTTTAGACGAGTGCGAACTAGTAGCATGTTACTAGTGGTTTTTTCCCAAATTGGGTTTCCACATAAAATCCTCGTGTCAAATTGTGTGAATATTCTTATGGTATTTCATGTTTACATTTTTGCAAAGTTATTTTCACCTAGGATAGTAATCTACTAAGTTAAGATATTGCATGATCTCACGAATGCATGCATGTTAAGGTTTTATAGATATGAGTCTAATTAGCACTAAAAAGTTTTATTTATACATATGGACCTTGGATAACTAATTCACCCCCCCCCCCCCCACCCCCCTCATACTTATTCTAAAGAATTCCAATAGGACTCCTCAATCTGATATCGGTCTTCTAACTTTCTGGTGATAATTCATTACTTCCTAATGATGTACACAGGAGTAGACCCATAAAAATCATATAGTCATGAGTTACATTCATGAATCATAGTCCTCTTGACTACTACAATTTATTGATCTCTGGAGAATCCATCTCAATATGGTTCACTCCCTCTGAATCAATAAGACCAAGATCATCAAGGTTGATTGAATCATCCCCTCTATCTGCCCCCTCTCTTTCAAAGTTTCCTCTAATGAAATGCCAAGATCCCTCTAAATCTCAATCTCCCTCTTTTTCCTGCAAGAATTTTCTTGAAGGAAAAAATAAAGGCACATAACTCTTATAATAAGCAATGAAAAAATAATAGAGAGACTATATTGATTAAATAAATTAAATACTCAAGGACAATAAATACTTATCTACTTGGTACAAATTTCTCCAATTAGAAAATGCCCCTCAACTCCTATCAACTTCTCCATGGTGGGGGTGTATAGTTTCATGTTGCTATTGTAATTGGTCATGTTGTACTTTTAAATTATATGTTCTACAAAATTGTCCATAATTATTTGAACCCGATATTCTCCTTTTATGACTAATATATTTTGTATTATGCATTAATGGATCAAATATTTAAATATATTTCTTCCTCTACATCACTTTATTTGTTTTATTCCATGTGCTACCTTCCGATAGGTTTTCTATCCATACCTCTTATTAATTTGACATTTGTGAACCACATCACTTATCTAAATTTTATTCTTACCCACTTGCAAGTATGTCATGATATGTAATTTCACCATATGTGATTTCCTATAAACATCCTTCATTATGTTGACATCAGAGATAACACTCTTTCCTTATCAACTAGGGAGTATTCACGTAGGTGACCTATAATGACCCTAATAGGGTCTGTCTTAATTTTCTAATTTAGTCTTTATAGTGACTTTGGTGCCATAGGAATATTATTTCTTATGTAAATGAATATTAATGGTTGCATATTTAACTTTGTAATTATCCTTATATCAATTGGTGGCCATTGTAGTCTCTTAGTGATTGGGTCAATAAATTTATTGTTGCTCATGTTGTTTTTCTTGCCTTATGTATATGACATGTTGGATACTTCATCTTAATTCCTCCTTTATTTATCCTTCATGTTCTCTAGTTCTAATTAAACTCTTTTCCTTCTTTAATTGTTGCTCACTCTTTTTTCTTTTTTTTATTAAATAGAATTGGCCGCTAAACTTTTGTTCTTTCCCCTTTTAAAAGTTTGTGTCTTATATTCTTAGAGTGCAAAACTTATATTAATTTTCTAAACTTCTCATTTATTCCTTGGTTAATTCATTTTCATGTCCTTATACAACTAGCATTCTTTCATTAATTCCTTTACACAATAACAAAACTTATTGGTGGCTGCAAATTCTTATTACTACATTTAGTAGTTGGTCTTTTTGATGGCTAATTTTCCTTGTTATTATATTTATATTTATTGCTACATTTTTCAAACTCGTAAGGGGTTGTGGTGATGATTTTTGCCAATGATAGGCCTAGAGAAAGCTCTGATCCTCCACATCATCTCCATGATTCCTTTTGCAGGTTGCCAACAGTTGGAGTAATGGGATTCCCCCATTTCAATTTCATTTATGATCAATTTCCATGTGTGAAAGTTATTATCTCTCACTGATGTCCCTATCAAATTAAATTAGACATGGCTATCCTCCCTACAAATTGCACCATTGACTAAATTTCAAAAAAATGAAAACACAATGATATTTTTTTAAAATTTTCAGCATTTGATCTTCGTGATTTGTGATTGAAAACAACAAAAATTTTGAGAAAATTTCACTATATTTTATAATCATGTTTGACTCCTTTTTGTATTTGATGCATTTTGTCTAGAGATTAGTCAACCCCCACTAAATTGTTCTTAAAAATGGACCTGCATAGTAATGGGAGCTCATATAAAACCAAAAATGATTGTAATATTTTAGGAATTTTAATCAACATAGCAATAGTACAGACTTCTGCAAATAATCTCTCTGGCTTCTAACTCTGTGAGAGAGTTTTGTTTAATACTTGATATCAATTTCTTCAACTTATATGTTATCCATAGCTCAGTCATTGTTTATTTTCTGAAATACATTTATCTTATCAGGTGTTGATAACTCTATCTAGTTTCCAACATGGATATCCACCTAGGATATTTACTTCAATCATATTCTTTATTATTTTGAAACTATTTTGTAGCAGCAACTCAAATGACTAATATCAGAGATCAGTCAACCAACCAAAGAGTCTTCCTTAAACCTGTGTGTGTTGGATTGTGTAATTTCCCCTCAAACGAAATGTGAAGGTGTAATACAAGATTCTAGAAATTGGTGCATAGGGTTAGGCTCTAGAAAGCATTTATGTTTAGATAATTCTAGAAAAGTCTATTTGTCTTATGTTGGCTAATTTAGATGTTTCTGAAAACAATCAAAGACCTCTACAAAAGAGAGGCACAATGTAATGTTTTTTATCAATCAAGCAATGAAGTGATTCTATAAATTCAATAAGTGCATGTATTGTATATTTTGTGTTCAATTATCATTGTGGATCCAATCCATCCACCGCCATCAGTTTGGTATTAGATTTTTCCTAGGTTCCTACAATTGGTATCAGAGCCAGTTGAATAGAATTGTTGACTGTGATAAAAGAGAAAGCGATATTTTGTTGCAACCAATGTGTGAAGGTCATAGAGTGAAGATCATATCTGCTGAAATAGAGAACTGTTGGATTGTTTTTTTTAGCCAATGGGTCAGATCATGTGCAATTTATGAGTAAGAAAGATGTCAATTCATATTTCATTAAAGAAAAGGAACGTATTGTGTATGTTTAAGGATATCATGTCACCTTCTTTGATAAAAGAGAGTTGATCAAAATTGCATCATTGGAGGGAGAAAGACCATTATTTTTTGTAGTACACAGACATGTGTATGGCATTCATTGATATTAGTTTTGACTAAGGAATATTGGCATCACAGCTAAAGAATTGTTAGTGTATCAGAAGAAAGAGTGAGCATTGCTTTGGAGCCACCAGTTTGTGGAAGAGATCATTTTGTGAAGAAGGCATTGAGGTGTTTGTAAAGTGCATTGAGTCTATGAAAGGAGATCACAGTCAAAAATTGCTATCATAGAGGAGTGTCCATAAAAATGAATCATAGTAAGCATGAAATTTGATGTTAACAAAGTTTTTCAGCTTTATGTTTTAAAAAGGAGTTTGGATTTTCATTTGATATATTTGAGTTTATTAAAATGGGAAAAAAAGAGTGTTAAAGGAAAATATAAATTTTAATCTTGAGATGGATTGTTTAAAAGAAAAACTATTGAAACTAGAGATAGAAAAGTTTGCAATGATTAGAGAGAGGTCAGAAGAAAAATGTAGACTTTTAAATGAAATTAGTGAATATAAAGAGAGAATGGAAGAGCTAGAAGATAGGCTAAAATTTGTGGAAGAAGTACATAATTGGTAGGTGAAGGAAACATACAAGCTTAGAGAGAAATAAAGAATGAAAAGAAAAGTTAAATTTGTTTGATGATGCTAAGAAAAAGACCAAAGTTTTAAAAGAAAATGTGAAGAAATTGGAAGAGGAAAATAATATGTTAAAAAAGGAATTGTCTACTTTGAAACAAGAGAAAGAATGTTTAAATGTGAAACCATTTGTATGTGATGTATCTTGTGACAAATGATTTGAGTGATTATGGGATTGAGAAATGTGATTTTGCTGAAGTTTTTTGCAAAAAGGAGTATAATGATGAACATGAAAAATATATTGATAGAACTTCTAGCTATTATAATGACAATATTGGTTTGAAGATTATGGAAAGAATGGGTTTCAAAGGTAAAGGTCTAGGAAAGGATTAATAGGGATTAAGGAATCTAATTAAGACTATAGTCAGGCCAAAATATCTAGGTATTGGATATGATGCAAGCAGTGGAAAGATGAATTGATGTAGGAGCATCCTAGGTTGCACTGTTATCCTACAGGTTTCAGTTTTTGAGTCATTTTTACCCTACTACTAGAACTGTGTTTTCTAGATTTTGGGTGCCTGTTGCAAGTTATGTCACTAATTTTCTGCAATGAGTTAAATGATAAAAAGTTCAAGGATTAAAGAGGCCTAGATTACTATCTTTTTTTAGGGTTGCAATTCCTAATTCATTATAAGTTGGGAGATATGGAAATTCTCCTAGAGTATCATTTTTTTCCAATTTGCACGACTAGTTTCTGTACATGACTTTCGAGATGAATCCAAAGATATCCTTAATAAATCAGCCATAGAAAGCTTAAAGTGTTTTAGAGGACCTAAATTAATATCTTTGGTTAAGTTTGCAAGTCCCAATTAATTATAAGTTGGGATAGAAGGAAATTCTCCTAGAGTATCAATTTTTGGCAATTTGTGGGACTAGTTTCCGTGTGTGACTTCCAAGATGAATCCAAAGATATCATTAATGAATTAGCCTTAGCAAGCTTAAGGGGTTGTAGAGGACCTAAAGTGCTACCTTTGGTTTGAAAGCACAAGTTCTAATTCAATTGGAGCTATGACATATGATTTTTCTCGAGCATCAATTTTAGACATTTAATTTATGTTGGAGGCTGATTTGTGGCTCTTCAAGTATTTAATTTTAGTTTTTAGCATTTTGGGCCAATTTGTGGCTTAGATTGGTATAATTAGGGGATCTTAGGTAGATTCTTAATCATAACTTTGGGGTAGAGGAGTTTTAGGTGGACCAAAATAGAAAAGTCTGAATTTGCAGTTGGATCTTAGATCTTGAATGTATTTTGTAGCCGATCATAACCTAGAAGGCCTTACAGCTGGGCATGTATGAAGATTATCTGATGAATATATAAAAAATTTGTTCTCTCTCTCCTTGCTATTGTTCTTGTGTGTGTTTTCCATTGTGTTAACTCTTGCAGGGTGGTTTGGATAACTAAGTGTGCCTTTGGCCCTAGTTATTTTGTCCCTCCTTGCATCAGGTGGTATCAAAGCTTGGAAGTTCTTGAGTGTGCAAGCAAATTACCAAAGTGTGAGGTAGTTTGTACCAGGACTTTAGATCATGTAGAACCCTGATTTAGATTTGGTTGTAGGGTTGCAGATCTATAGATTTTACCTATAACTTGTAGAGGGTTACGATCTTGCAGGAACCTGATTTGTAAAGATGGTTCGTGGTAGAGGAAATGTTGATAATGCTATATTGGACCAATTCAAAAAAATTGTAGCCAAATTAGATGTTTTGGAGATAGCCTAGAGGAGAGGAGCACATCTTGATGATGTAAGTGATGATGAAGTAGTAGCACCAAACCATAATCCAAAACCTAAAGAAGATCAAGATAAAGCAAGGTTATTGAGAGTGTTGTCTAGGGAAAATTCAAAGCCTATTGTAGAAGTAGTTCTTTATGATGGAAAATTGGATAACAATGCTATGTTAGATTGAATCTCAAATATGGAGAAGTTCTTTGAGTATGAAAACACTCCTGATAATAAGAAGGTAAAGATTACAGTTACTAGGTTGAAAGGTTATGCCTCACTATGGTGGGAGCATTTGCAAACTGATAGACAAAGGAGAGGAAGGAAAAGATCAGAACTTGGGTGAAGATGGTGAACAAGTTAAAGAAAAAATTCCTTCCTATTGATTACCAAGTTAGCTTGTTGAGAAAGATGCAAAATTTGAGACAAAAGGACATGATTGTGAAAGAGTATATCGAGGAATTCTTTAGATTGGACATCAGATATGGACATGTGGATGATGATGTTGAGAAAATTGCAAGATACATAAATGGATTGAGATCTAGAATTCAAGATGAAATAAGTTTTGTGAAGTTGGAAAGTGTGGAAGAAGCATATCAATATGCTTTGAAAGTTGAGGAGATCTTGCAAAATAAGCATGAACAAAGACAAAGAGGTAGAGGTGGTAGATTCTTGAGAGGCAGAGCTAGATCTTATGGTGAAGGTGGCAGATCTGTTATTCTATGCATGATAAAAGAAAATCTAAATGGAAGAATGATGACAAAGACAAGACTAAATGGAAAGGTGGTAGTTCTTACTGAGGAGGTACTTGATCTTACCAAGGAAGAGGTAATTCCTATCCTAGAGGTGGTTTTTGTGGTAATTGTTTCATATGTGGTAAAGAGGGAAATAGATCTTTTGAATGTAGATCATTTAAAAGTGGATAGAATAATAGAAATGTTGTGATTCAATAAGACATTGAGAGTTCACCAAGTGAACCTGAGGCTAGTGAAAATTTGATGGTGAGATTAACCTTATGTAATAATGGAAGTGATGAGGAACCTATTTTGAGAAGAAGTCCTTTCAAGACCAAATGTAAGATGGCTAGAAAATGTTGCAAAGTGATCATTAATAGTGGAAGTTCAACAAATTTTTTATCATAAGAGTTAGTTACAAAGTTGTAGTTGTACAAGCTAAAATATCCCAAACCTTATCATGTATCATGGATCAAAGATGAGCATAAGATATTGGTAAGTGAGCAATGTATTGTGAAGTTCAAGATTAGGCATTACTTTGATGAAGTGTTGTGTAGTATTATGCCTATGGATTGTTGTCATATTTTGTTGGGTAGACCTTGGCAATATGATAGATATGTTGTACATGATAGAAGATTGACTCAATATACTCTTTGGGAAAATGGGAAGAAACAAATATTGCTTCCTTTGATTGAAAGTCCATATGAGGTCAATTGTACTAAATAAAAGTTTGCATGGTTAATCAAAAATAATTTGAAAAAGAAGTGAAGAAGAATCAAGTCTATTTTTCCATAATTTCTAGAGGACTGAACATTAATTGTAATGACCTAGTAATAGCAGATAGTGGTAGCCGAGTACCAAAAGGAATTACAAAATTTTTGAATGAGTATAAAGATATTGTTGCTGAGGATATTCCTGATGGTTTACTGCCAGTGAGAAGCATAAGTCATTATATGGATCTAATTCTTGAAGCTAGTTTGCCAAACAAAGCACCATATAGATTAGCACCTATAGAGAATGAAGAACTTAATAGACAAGTGCATGAATTTTTGCAAAAAGGTTTGATCAGAGAAAGTTTGAGTCCATGTGTTGTACCTACTGTATTAGCACCTAAAAAGAATGGAGAATGGAGAATGTGTATTGATTTCAGAGTTGTTAACAAGATCATAGTGAAATATAGATTTCTTATGCCAAGGATGGATGACATTATGGATTGTTTGAATGGAGAAAATTATTTTACCAAGATTGACTTAAAGATTGGCTATAATCATATTAGAATCAAAGAAGGTGATGAGTGGAAAACTAGTTTCAAGACAAAAGATTGTTTGTATGAAGGGTTGGTAATGCCTTTTGGTTTGACTAATGCACCTAGTACTTTCATGAGATTGATGAATGAAGTTCTAAAAATATTTTTGGTTAAGTTTTTAATTGTTTATTTGGATGACATTCTGATATTCGGTAAGAATAAGGAAGAACAGCTTGAGCATATTAGACAAGTATTGCAGAGATTGAAAGAGGAAAAGTAGTTGATTAATTTCAAAAAGTGTTCTTTTATGCAAGAAGAGATTGTGTATTTTGGATTTTTTATTTCAGCTGATGGTTTGAGAATGGATCTAGAGAAGTTTAAAGCAATTTTGGAGTGGTCTACACCTGAGAATGTGGGTGAGGTAAGATCATTTCATGGTTTGGCTAGTTTCAACAGGAAGTTTATAAAGAATTTCAATGTTGTTTGTAATGTTATGACGAAGACAATAAGAGGAGATAAAAAGGAATTCAACTAGACACATGGAGCTGATAAGAGTTTTGAGACTTTGAAACAAAAGGTTGTTGAGTTACCTGTGTTGGCTTTGTCTGATTTCAATAAGGTATTTCAAGTTGAATGTGATGCAAGTGGTAGTGCAATAGGAGCCATATTAAGTCAAGAAGGTAAACCTATTGCTTTCTCTAGTGAGAAGTTGAGAAGGTAAACCTGTTGCTTTCTCTAGTGCAACTTCTCTAGTGAGAAGTTGTATTCTATGTATGATCAAGAATTTTAAGCTATTGTCCAAGAATTAAAGAAGTGGAGACATTTTTTTTATTCCTAAAGATTTTGTGTTGTATACTGACCATAAAGCTTTACAATACTTGGGAAAGCAACATAAATTGCATCAAAGATGTATGAATTGGGTTGAGTATTTGCAGAGTTTTACATTTGTGATTAAACATAAGAGTGCAGTTACTAATAGAGTTGCTAATGCATTGAGTAGAAGATATTCTTTGTTGACTAAAATGAAGGTTGAAGTTCTTGGTTTTGATGAAATGAAAGAGTTGTATAATGTTGATCCTGATTTTCCTAAGGTGTGGAGAGAGTGTAGAGCACCAAACCTGACAGATCACATAAGTATGATGAGTATTTCATTCAAGAAGGTATGTTGTTCAAAGTTATTCATTGTGTATTCCTAGAAGTTCTATGAGGTTGAATCTGGTTAAGGAAAAGTATAGTGGTGGATTGGCTGGACATTTTGGAATTGATAAAACATTGAGTTTGTTAAAGGAGAAGTATTATTGGCCATAGATGTATAAGGATGTTCAAAAATTTGTGAAGAGTTGTGGAGTTTGTTAAGTTGCAAAAGGAGTAAGTCAAAATACTGGTTTATATACACCTATTGTTGTTCCTAAGAAACCTTGGAGTGACATCAGTATGGATTTTGTTCTTGGATTACTTAAGACAATGAAGGGGTATGATTCCATATTGGTTGTTGTGGATAGATTTTCAAAGATGGCTCATTTTATACCATGTAAGAAGACATCAGATATTGAGCATGTTGCTGAACTTTTCTTTAAAGAAATTGTTAGATTGCATGTATTACCAAGAAGTATTATTTCTAACAAAGTTAGTACGTTTGTTGGTTATTTTTGGAAGATTTTTGGAAGAAGATGGATATTGAGTTAAAGTTTAGTTCTACATTCCATCCACAAACTGATGGATAGAAAAAGGTTGTGAATAGAAGCTTCAATAATTTGTTGAGATTTTTATTTGGGAATAAGCCAAGTAATTGGGAGATGGTATTTGCACAAGCTAAGTTTTGTTAGTGTAGTTTTTTATTTTTTCCTATTTTGCTAGGTTTTTCCTACACTTTTAATAATCTCGCTTAGGTTAATAAAGCATGTCTTATTAGGTGAATGGTTGTGAGGTGTCACCTTCCTACATGTGAGCATCCATTAGCTATCTTGGGAAGATACTTTGCTATCTTTAGTCCGATAGATGGTTGCTCCTCATTGGTTGGTGTTGCCACCTCCTCTCTCTTCCTAGCCTATATAAGCATGCTACCTGGCTTGTATTTGGATCTCTTGTTTTTGCATCCTCTTAATGCTATTTTGCTTCCAGCATTTGCATTACTCTCTTGGAGACTAACTCTATGATGCTATTTTGATTTTATCATTTGCATTCATAGTTTAGATATTTACTCTTTGCACTAGTTTTCTGGGTTATTAATCTTTTCAGATTCTAACATGGTATCAGAGCTTTTCTATGTGCAAGAGTAGATTTTAGTTTCCTTATTTGAGAGATTCGGGGGGGGCAAATAAACTTTATTCTAATTTTTTGAAAAACGAAGTATGCTCTTCTCTTGCATCTTTGGATGATCTTGAGAATCAGAAAAGTTTTGACAAAAACAGTTTTTCTCTGGGGTTTCAATCTCAAATCTGACAACCAACTTGCATATTTGGAGTTTTCAATCAGTTTTGCAGGTTCCAGCATGCCATTGATGGACTTGAGAAGCTGATCCAGCATTTGCATGTCAAATTTTGGTTGCTGGGGTCGTTTTCTGATTTTTGGAGCCGTTTTTTACTGTTAAAAGCGTCTGATTTACACTACAGCAACATCTTTTGTTCATTAGCAAGAAAAACGCTTTCTGGGTTCTGTTCGCAGCCCCGAAAAACCATCTGGGTATCTTTTAGATTTTGCATGCAAGCTGTATATTTTTCAGAATCGAGCATGCAAATCTACAGCCATACCCCTCTCCGTTGGCAGCCGCAGATTTGAATGCAGTTTTCAAATGTCTCGTTCTTGCTCATACGGACTCCGATTTTGATGATTCTTGTTATGAACTTGGCTATTTTTTTGTGCTCTATCCACTATTGAAGTTATTTTTTGATTTTCATGCATGAATTCTTCAGAAATTGCAGATTCTCAGCCGTGACTATGCACAGTTCTTGTTTTGGAAACTTCGGAGGATCATAACTTTCTCATACGACCTCATATCGAGGCGATTCTTTTTTTGAAAGTGCATGATTTTTCGAGTAGATCGCAGTGGTGCTATTCGTTTCCTTGATTATTGTGCCCAAGTTTCACTTTTAACATATGCTCTTCATGAGGGTTTGTAATGCATTGAAATCAAGACCTACTTGTGGTTTTTTGGTCATAACTTTTGCATATGGAGGTATTTTTCCAATCCGAAAGAAGCGTCGAAAAGCTGGTTCTGAGACAGAGATACTGGTATAGGTTTTTTTGAGTTTTGATATAGTTTGGTTGCCTATTATGGCAATCAAAGTCAGATGTTCTATTTTGCACTTCGGGAGGCGTATCTTGAGCTTCCAATCTCCGTTTTTGGACTTCTTTATATCATTGGAAAGCTCTTTCTGTGCTCTTTCCAGTGATGTTGGTTGTTGTTCCAGATTCTATTCCAAACACATCCTATTCAGTCTTTTGCATTTTAGCATTCTGGTGGATATTCTGTTTGTTTTAGGTCCGGAGATCGATTTTGTTGCTTCAGTTGCTTCGTTTTGGGCTTTACCTTCTGTTGTTTCAGCCTTATGTTTTTTCTGATCATTGTTGATATTCACTGTAAGCATCTTTATGCAACGCACTGAGATAAAGTGCCACTCTCGCGATTCGGGATCCTTTTCATCATTGTGATTCGTTGTACTCGCACTATTATATAAAGTGCCATGGGGGGGATAGTTGTTTGCCTCTTATAGGCTCTCTTTCTCTAATTCCTCATGCAGTGTCGACGACACATGCCTTTATTTGTGTTTGTACCTCACTCTCGATGAGTTTGGCTCCTGTGTTGTAGGAGATTTTTTGGCCCATCTTTTCAGCTGCCTGTCACCTCACCTACCTTAAGGGGAGGTTATATTGTTGTTCTATGCTTCTTTGGTTGATGGTTCGTGCCTTCTATTTCCATGGAGGTTCCTTTGGTTGATGGTTCGTGCCTTCTATTTCCATCGAGGTTCCTTTGGTTGATGGTTCGTGCCTTCTATTTCCATGGAGGTTCCTTTGGTTGATGGTTCGTGCCTTCTATTTCCATGGGGGTTCTACAGATCAGCATTTTGACAGAGTTTTGCGGTTCTTCATGCTTCAGTGATGCTGCTTCTTCATGATCACTCATTGTTCCTATTTTAGGGGACAATTTCCCTAGCGGGAGACTTCTTCAGTTCTTCACTAGGTTCTTACCTCTTTTTGGGGGAGGGTTTTTCCCTTGTGGTTTTCTCTCTTTCCCCGCTTTCAGAGGTTGCATCTTCTTGCATTGTACTTGGGTACCTAACATGGCCTCGTTGCCAGGACCCATTTCTACATCCACCTAAGCTTCGCTTATGGGGGGGTGTTAGTGTAGTTTTTTATTTTTTCCTATTTTGCTAGGTTTTTCCTACACTTTTAATAATCTCGCTTAGGTTAATAAAGCATGTCTTATTAGGTGAATGGTTGTGAGGTGTCACCTTCCTACATGTGAGCATCCATTAGCTATCTTGGGAAGATACTTTGCTATCTTTAGTCCGATAGATGGTTGCTCCTCATTGGTTGGTGTTGCCACCTCCTCTCTCTTCCTAGCCTATATAAGCATGCTACCTGGCTTGTATTTGGATCTCTTGTTTTTGCATCCTCTTAATGCTATTTTGCTTCTAGCATTTTCATTACTCTCTTGGAGACTAACTCTATGATGCTATTTTGATTTTATCATTTGCATTCATAGTTTAGATATTTACTCTTTGCACTAGTTTTCTGGGTTATTAATCTTTTCAGATTCTAACAAGTTTGCATATAATAATTCTGTGAATAAAAGTACAAGAAAGACACCTTTTGAGAATGATACTAGAATGAAGCCTAGAGGAGTATCAAATTTAAAAGATGTTGTTGGTGAAGATAAGAGAAGTGCTACAGGTGAAGATTTTCTAATTTTGTGGAGTCTTTTTATAAAGAAGTGAAGCTGAAGTTAGAACAAAGTAATCAGAAGTATAAGGAGAATGTTGATAAGTCTAGAAGACATCATGTTTTTGAAGTTAGTGAAGAGGTGATGGTTCATTTGAAGAAAGGAATATTTCTAGTTGGAACATATAGTAAGCTGAAGATGAAGAATTTTGGACCTTATAAGATCTTGAAAAAGTTTGACAGTGGAAATGCTTATGAATTTGAGTTACCTGATGACATGGATATATCTCCTATATTCAATGTTGTTGATTTGTATAAGTATTATGAGTTATATGATGAATTTTTTGTACCTAATGATTATCCTAAGAAGCATATTGAAGAGGTTGAATAGATATTGGATCAAAGAGTTGGTAAAAGCACAAGAGGAAAGGACTATTATGAATATCTGGTGAAGTGGAAGAACAGACCTATGGAAGATGCTTCATGAATTTATTAGTCTGAGTTGGATTCAGCTTAGGTTGTGACACTTGCATGATTTAGGAGAATCGTTTCTTTTAACCCTAGTTGTTTGATGCAGGAGCATCCTGGGTTGCACTACTATCCTGCATGTTTTCAATTTTTGAGTCATTTTTACCCTGCTATTGGAACTGTGTTTTCTGCTTTCTAGGTTTCTATTGTGAGCTATGTAACTAATTTTTTGCAATGAATTAAAGGATAAAAATTTTAGGGATTCAAGAGGGCCTAGACTAATATCTTTGGTTAAGGTCCCAAGTGTTAATTCATTATAATTTGGGAGATGTGGAAATTATCTTGGAATATCCATTTCTGACAGTTTGCGCGACTAGTTTTTGTGCATGACTTCTAAGATGAATCCAAAGATATCCTTAATTAATCAGCCTTAGTGAGCTTAAGGGGTTTTCCTAAAGTACTATCTTTGGTTAAGGTTTCAAGCCTTAATTCATTATAAGTTGGGAGATATGGAAATTCTCCTAGAGTATTAATTTTTGGCAGTTTGTGCAACTAGTTTATGTGCATGACTTCTGCTTGGCCAAAGAAAGGGATCAAAATCCTACAGAAATGGATTGTTTAACCCAAGATTGGACATCTTAAGTGGTTCTTACCCAACTCTTTTGGACTCATTTAATATATCAACCAAGGACGTAAACTTGAAATGGTGTTTACAAAATATATGCTTCAAACTTATCTCACCTTAAGAACTACTCTAAGGAAATTCAAATGCTTAAGCTACAACAAATTTAAGCTAAAGCTGAGAATCAAATCTATTTTAAAAAAGAATGAAAATATAGTTGAGGATTACTTCAACTGCCTATTTTGCAGGAATAGTCCACTAATCCTATTATTAGTGGTTGCAGGAACAACAAAGTCTACCTTGGTTCTATTAACTAAATGTAAATCCTATGCTAACTAATTAGTTCACTTCCTATATGGGCCCCCACAAAGAAGTGAAGTAGAATAACTCAAAGATGAAAACCTAAAATGTTCCTTTTATTTAGAACAATGATAAAAACATACATATTGATGAACAGCAAGATTGTATTCAATACTCAGCAACTTCTTCTATTGGAAAATGACTAAAACTTAACACCCTTGGAAAATAGACTTCTAGTTATTTAAAAACACGAACTAGGAATAGAATTCCTAAATTTAAGACTCATCAACTACTGAAGAAAATGATAGTATTGATTATTACAATAGGTGCATTGATTTTGGTGCCAAAAAGAATGGTATTCTAGGAGCTCACAACCCCTGAATTTCCTCCACTCAGGGCTAGTCTAATAACATGAGTACCGCTTTGACTCTCGCTTGGTTGAGTTGACCTCATTTTTATATCTACAAAATATTAGCACTTCCAAAGAAATAACATACATCAAGACTTATTCAAAACATGCTATCTAAATTAGTTTACCCTATATCACATTGCCGCAAGAGAACTACCCAACCTAACTAAGGAAGAAAAAGCATCATTCTCACTATTTTGTAATTAAATGACATATCTTTCCTCAGTGTATTCATTTTTATCCTAAAAAGTAAAGATGCACACATTTGTCTAAAATCATTATAAACATCATGTTCTTGAACATCAAAGTCTTTAGAAAGTTTGTGAATTAACCTAAAAATGCAATGACAAAATAGACCATATTTTGGTCTCATCAACTTCCAAGATAAGTCCAAAAATATCCTTTATGAATCAGCCTTAGTGAGCTTAAGAGGTTTTAGAGCATCTAAATTAATAACTTCATTTTGAAGCAAAAGTTCTAATTCAATCAGAGCTATGAGATATCATGATTTTTCTTGGTCATCAATTTTTAGACATTTAATTTATGTTGGAGGCCGACTTGTGGCTCTTCAGGTATTTAATTTTAGTTTTTAGCATTCTAGGCTAACCTGTGGCTTAGATTGGTATAAGTAGGGGTTCTTTGGTAGAGTCTTAATCATAATTTTGGGATAGAGGATTCTTAGGTGGAGAAAAATAGGAAAGTGCAAATTTGCAACTGGATCTTAGATCTGAAATGTATTTTGTATTTGGTCGTTACCCACAAGGCCTTATAGCTGGGCATGTATGAAGATTATATGATGAATATATAAATAGTTTGTTCTTTATCTCCTTGGTGTTGTTCTTGTGTGTTTTTTCTGTTGTGTTAACTATTGTAGGATGGTTTGGATAGTTGGGTGTGCCTTTGGCCCTAGTTATTTTGTCCCTCCTTGCATCATGAATAAAGGCTCAAGAGAATCAATTGAAGGCATAAAGATTGTGCAATGTTCATACTGTAATAGGAAATGGCATACAAAGGATAGATGTTGGGATATACATCCTTGTAATATTTGTGGCTTGAAATAACATTGTTATAAGACATGTTGGAATAAAGAGTGCAATAAATATTTTATGTTAGGTTGCATCAAAATGGATTGTGGATGGAGCTATGGATCAAATTGGAAAAGAATTGCAAGAGTGATCAAAGGTTTATTTAGGTACAAATGTTCAAGTGTAAGAAGGAATGTAGCAGCATTGGGAAACATATTAGAGCAAGGCATCAAAGAGGCAAAAGTTTATTAGTGAACCCTATCACATGACATTTGTGATAGATAAGGCATGATTATGAGTGGATCCTGTGAAAAGAGGAAATCATTGGCACCCAATTGCTTACAAAATGTTTGTAGAAATTAAAGGTTGTAGCATTGGGAGACACTATTAATGAAGAATTAACAAATACAAAGATTATCAAAAAATGGCATTTTAGCATCAGGCAAAAGAAAGGATTTGGATTTGTATGCAACAACATTTGAGGTTGAAATTAGGGGGGAGTGTTGGAATGTGTAATTTCCCCTCAAATGAAATGTGAAGGTGTAATACAAGATTCTAGAAATTTTTGGATAGGGTTAGGTTCTAGAAGGCATTTGTGTTTAGATAATTCTAGAAAATTCTATTTGTCTTATGTAGGCTAATTTAGATGTTTTCGAAAACAATCAAAGACCTTTATAAAAGAAAGGCACAATATAATGTTTTATATCGAGCAAGCAGTGAAGTGATTCTATAATTTCTTTAAGTGTGTGTGTATTGTATATTTTGTGTTTAATTATCATTGTGGATCCAGTCCATCCACCCCCATCAGTTTGGTATCAAAGTTGTCATGGGTCTCTATAGTGTTCAAATATGCTATTTGATGAATTAGGTTCCCAGAGGTTCAAATTTGCTTTGATACCATGTGAAGGAAGAAAAGATCTTTGATAGAGTATCAATTATGAAGTATTCAACTAAAGTCTTTTATATATATATATATATATATATATATATATATATATATATATATACATATATATATATATATATATATATATACATATATATATGTATATATATATATATATATATATATATGTATATATATATATATATATATATATATGTATATATATATATATATATATATATATGTATATATATATATATATACATATATGTATGTATATATATATATATATATGTATGTATATATATATATATATATGTATGTATATATATATATATATATGTATGTATATATCTATATATATATATATATATGTATGTATATATCTATATATATATATATATGTATGTATATATCTATATATATATATATGTATATATCTATATATATATATATGTATATATATATATATAACAGTGCATCAATTATGAGACTGTTTGAATCTATTTACCACTATTTAAGTCTCAAAATTAATTCCAAGATATATATATATATAGTTCTTTAGATAATATTGTAACCAAGGGCAAGGTATGAACTCAAGATTGATAACAGATATATTACCGAGTTATTGTTGCAGATGATTGTTATTCATTACCATTTTTGTGGATGATGTTCATGATCAGCAGCAATCAATATAAATATGATGTAGAGGTCATGCTATCATGTCTCTACATGACTATTGCGATGTAGGGTCATGTCCCTATGTGGACTAATTACTTAGTTAAACCTATTTAGTTAAGACTCACAATGTATAAGAGTCCAATTACTATACTATGTATAATAGTAATGACATGATAATAACATGTTCAATTATAATTGACTTATATTAGTAGATATTAATTAATAAGGAGATCAACACTTAAGAAATGCACTAGTAACTTGTGTGTGTGTGTGTGTCTATGTCTGTGTCTTTGTGTGTGTGTGTGTGTGTGTGTGTGTGTTGATTGTATATAAAATGTACATATACATAGTTTACTACTAGCTTCAAATTGACTGAGAGCAAGAGAGAATGGGATAGGATGGAGAGAGTGAGAGGGGACTATATATGGATAGAGAGAGTGAGAAATATGGAGAGAATGGGTTAGGATGGAGAGAGGGGGAGAAATAAAGAGAGAGAGAGAGAGAGAGAGGGGGGGGGGGGGGTGGAGATAGAAAGAGAGAGAGGGGATAGGATAAGAGAGAGTGAGAGAGAGAGAGATGGGATAGGATGGAGAGCGAGAGAAATATGGAGAGAGAGGGAGGGGAAATAAGATGGAGAGAGAGAGAGAGAGAGAGGTGGGAGGATACGATAGAGAGAGTAAGAGAGAAAAAGGAATGTGTGTGTGTGTGTGCATGAGAGAGAGAGAGAGTGGGAGGGATAGGATAGAGAGAAAGGGGGGTTAGGAGTTGGTGTGAGGATGAGAGAAGCTAAGAGTTAGTAAAAGAGATTAGGAGTTAGTGAGTGAATGAGTGAGTGATCTTGTGTGTGAGAAGGGGATAGAGGGAGTGAGAGAGATGATAGAAAGATAAAAACTATCATAATACTCTTACCTACCTATTCGCCCCATGTTTGGAAAGTAATGAGTACTTATTTTAGACCATGATTGAATATAATGGATGGAAAATAAAGTATTGATTTCCTGCTATTATTTTAGTTATATAATTGTACCTATGAAAAGTGGGCCTCTGAACCTCATAGACACTTCAACGTGGTCATTACCTACGAAGTCATTCTTGGATAAACATTGAATTGTTCATCCAGAATGCTCGACAGAGCGACCTGTTGCCTCCTATCTAAAGTGATTTTCCCTAATTAATGTTCTTAGATTTGAGGGGTAGGTAACCAGACCCTCTAAGAATGAAGGATTGGAGAATGAGATGCAACTATTCTATGTGAATATGCAAATTAATCTAAAATGAGATATGCAAACTAGTCTAAGAAATATAAAAGAAACTTATGCTAAAGATGTATGCATATTAGATCTAGATGAATTAAGCTAACAATGAAAATCTATGAGAATGTAATAAGCTTAAATGAGTATGCAATTTGGCAGCAATTTGATGCAAATTCTAATTCATCCTCCCAAAATGAAGAGATGAGGGTCTCTTAAATAGACTTACCTGAAAATCTCTGACGGTTGAGATCGATTTCAATCAACGGTCGGGATTGAAGATGAAGTTTAGTCATAAAGGAAGATTCCCAAATCAAAGGGAGTTAACTGGCTTAGATCTGAGTGTAAGATTCAGTCAACTCAGATAGACTTTAGTGTCAGAGTAAGTGATCTGAGTCATTTCCAATTTGATCAGTAGTGAACTAGGAATTTCCCTTTTTTGAACTGAAGAGAGATTTTGGAGAGATATTTAATTTAATAAAATGAGATATGCTCTCATAATTACCTTTTCTTATTAATTAAATAATTCTATTTAATTAATTAGAGACACTTTTCTTATTTAATTAAATAACTTCATTTAATTAATTTGGAATGGCTTCCCATTTAATTAAATAATTTTGCTTAATTAATTAGAAGTAGCTTCTCCATTTAATTAAATAATTTTTTTTAATTAATTAAAATAGGCATATATTTATTAAATTAAATAAATTTAATTTTGTAGTACATTAGCCTTAGGAGATAATTTAATTTAATAAAGTATGAATACTTTAGATTAAATTAAATTGAAATCAAATAGGTTTAATGTGGCTAATATGAGTGGGTACTATAGGGATTAAATAATGAGTCTGATTAATGTAGATTAGGGTCTCAAGCATTTGAAAATTAAGTCAAGTAGCAAGTAGTAGAATAAGAATTGCCTATTAGGATAGGTCTTAGGATTGATCAGAAATAGACCAGAATTGGTATCATGGCAATGAGCCAATTTTGGGGTATTACATTTTTCCCCTCTTTGAATGAATGTGCGAGTAGCACATTCAATTCAAATAAAATCAGAAAGCATGATGTGAAGATGAGATTGGTTCCAAAGTTGATGATATGAAGACCAATTGATAAGCTTTTAAGGACTATCTCTAGAACAGAGCTTACTCCCAAGGAATCTAAGCAGAATGCCTAGATACCTAAAATTGATAAGCATTTAAAAGACTATCTCCAGAATAAAGCATAATCTTTAAGGATCCAGACAGAACATCTAGATACCTGAAATTGATAAGCATTTAAAAGGTTTCTGCAGAATGAAGTTTGACCTTTAAGGATCTAGATAGAACACCTAGATACCTGAGATTGATAGCATTTAGAAGATTATCTCCATAATGGAGCTTAACCTTCAAGGATCCAAATAGAACACCTAAATACCTAAGATTGATAGCATTTAGAAGATTATCTCCAGAATGGAGCTTAACCTTCAAGGATCTAGATAGAACACCTCGATACCCAAGATTGATAGCATTTAGAAGATTGTCTCCAAAACAGAGCTTAACCTTCAAGGATCCAGATAGAACACCTAGATACCTGAGATTGATAGCATTTAGAAGATTATCTCCAAAATGGAGCTTAACCTTCAAGGATCCAGATAGAACACCTAGATACTTGAGATTGATAAGATCCAATTATGAGTCATAGAATCATCCCTAGAATGAGGCTTGATCCTCAAGAGTCGAGGTTTAGATTGTCCTGATATCTATAATCAAATGATGAGAAGATGAAAAAGATGCCAGAAAGAGGGAAACAAGATGCCCCTAGTGGTGAGATGCCTCGAATGATGATGACATAAGATGGGAATGAGATGCCCCGAGCAATAAGTATTCAATGATGTAATCATCCTACCCCCTCAGGAGCGAAATTGAAAGATGACACACTAGAAATATGATATAGGCAACATAAAGAGATATTGGAGAAATCCAAGATTTAGTAGAATATGGAAGAGATTAGAATGATCAAAAGATGATTCAGATTCAGTTTAGCATGCTTCTGAGGTCCAAAAGACCAAGTTTGACCATTAGTTAACTAGAATTAAGGAAAGTTGACTTGACTTGAAGATTTTCAAAATGAATTTTGAAAATATGAAGAATTTAGAATTGAAAGGATTTCAGGAATCCCAAGATATCAGATAAATTCAAACTGCACAAGTGTTTGATCGCATCGGTCCCCAAAATTTTAAAATGCATTTTTGAGGCATTTGGGTGTATCAATTTTTGAATTCGATCCCAAAAATGGATCCAGAACGGTCGAATTAGCCAGGGGGTGATTTTTTGCGCAAATCTGAGCACTTTCAAAAATTAGGTCCACCCCTATATAAGGGTCCAAGGTGTCATTTTCAAACTCATTTGTGCTTTTGTCTTCTAGTGATTTTGAGCTATGAGAGAGACATGGCAGTTAATGTGAGATATCATTGATTCGAGCACTCCAGACATCATAGCCAGCCAACAGACTACGAACCACCGGTGAGTCATCGATTCCCTACCTTTGTACTTTTTTTAATGCATTTCTAGGTCATTTATTGCATTTATTAGCATTTTTTAGGAGGTCCAATTGGTCTTCGCATGAAACCTATTGTCTTTCATGCGAAGATCTTCTTTCTTCACACAAAGAAATAGGGTGCGTTGTTTCTTCGCATACGACGAGGAGGATCTTCGCACGGGAGGCACTCATCTGTCGTACGAAGAACGAGATTCTTTGCGCGGAGCCAATTCATTTCTCACATGCAAAGATCTTTTCTTGCATGATGACGTAAGTCTTCACACGAGATCTAAGGTCTTTGCGTGATACTTTGTGAACTTTGCACGAGATTTCATGAACTTCACGCAAGATTTCACAAACTTCGCATGAAATCCCATGACAGTCATGTTTAAAAGTTTCACTTTCATGCTCAAAAATTGTATTTTAATTTTTTTTGGTGTATCATTTTGACTTGATACTGATTGTTTCATTTGTCATTTTTGTTGTGTGTGCAGGAGGTCTTTGGTGATGTCACATTTAGATCACACTACCCACCTTATGGCATGTTACTCGGGAGTCTCGATGCTGTCGACCTAGCACATATTGATAGGTTGGGTTTATCTTCTTTGTGCTAGATTCCAATCGTGATGGTGAATAATGGCCTTCTTACTACTTTGGTGGAGTGTTTTCATTCGGAGATGAATACTTTTCATTTGTCGATGGGTGAGATGACGATCACCCCAAAGGATATATGGAGGATATTGAGGATCCCATTTCACATCGCCCAGGTCATTTATGATACAATGCCCCAAGTAGGGACAGAGGCACTATCCATTATGTTTGGGAGAGAGCTACTGAGGGGCAGCGCCATCAGAAGGGATGATCTGATGCACACCTATGGATCGACGCATAGGCTAGCATCTATGCTGGCTATATTTTTTAGTTGTTTCTTATGTCCTGAAGGAGGACAGCATGGTTTGGAGTTTGGGTGGGGAGTCATGCTCCACAGGATGTTGGAGGCACCCAAGATCTTTGGGTGGGGTCAGTGCATGTTGGCCCACCTTTTTCATGAGATGCACAAGGTAGTCTTCCATTAGAAGAAGACGATGGCAGCTGGAGTGTATGTCTTAAAGATATTTGTATGAGAGAACCTTCCCATATGCAAGCTGATTTATGAGGATGCCCAAGAGCCCATGGAGCCCTATATATGCAGATATCAAGGGCACATTACCCAAGTCCACCTGGTTAAGACTGAGCATTGGAGGATACATCTTGATGAGCTGGTCTCCATTATATGGCAACCCTGGCGAGAGACAGAGGACTGGGATGATTTCCCCAAAGAGCTACCATGGATGTTTAGTTCTCGACCTCTGGTGGGCAAGACCACATCAGTTATAGAGAGATTTGTGATTTCACGAGTGTGGCAACAGTATGGCTGACCACAGGACATTTCTCATGATTACTACACCTATGCTAGGTTTGCAGAAGGATGTTGAGCAGGGATGGCCACCATGGATGGATCCAGGGTGGTCCATGATATATATTCATAGCCTACCTGCAGTTTAATGGGACTACCTGTCAGAGGTAGTAGATGTAGGGATGACGCTTGTGTGTCAATCATTTTTTATCAGCCATCGGTTCCCGCACTTTACAGATCCACTGGGGATGGAAGGATGGGCAGAGAGGTAGGTGCCCCAGTAGTAGCAAGTACAGCCATAGCCGCTAGGTCAGCCACAGTAGTAGCCACGAGTCTGGCACCGAATACAGCAATTAACGATTCCCCCACAATAGATGGAATTAGACCCAAGTGCCAGGGGTAGTGGGACAAGAAAGAGTCAGAGTCATAGATAGAGGATGGAGGAGTAGGCTCCACAACAGGAGGCTCCATAGTAGCAGGTGCCACCATAGTCGTAGGCACCACCACAGTAGTAGGCACCCAAGATGCTTGATGAGGACATGCTAGATCATCTTGCAGCTAGGGTACAAGACACAGTACAATGGTATCAAGAGAAAATTCATCAAGCCTCTTGACAGTTGGGGGACTTACAGATTTCTATGGCAGTCTAGGATGCACAGCTAGTGGAGAGACAGTGAGAGATAGATTGATAGAGAGAGTGAGAGAAGACTACGAAGCAAAGATTGGAGCTGGCGTAAGATGAGATCCGCTTTTAGTCAACTCTGGTAGCTTACTATTGCGTTGCATATATGAGTGTGGTACCAAATGAGACACTTCAGGTTCAGTGCTTTGCTCAGTATGCACGAGAGTCTAGAGGTGCACAACTTCCTGCTACACCAAAGATGCCACCACTACCTCTGCCACCTTCTACTCCTGCTCCTCCTGGAGGCGAGGGTACGGGACAAAGTTAGGCGCTTTGTGCCTGACTCTAATTTTGATCTCTAGCTATGTATTGACTGGTGTGTCAGCACCACATGTATCATTTTTTATCGATTGCACTCAAGTAGCACCCATTTTTGTAC
Source organism: Cupressus sempervirens (assembly GCA_028749045.1). Lineage (NCBI taxonomy): Eukaryota > Viridiplantae > Streptophyta > Pinopsida > Cupressales > Cupressaceae > Cupressus > Cupressus sempervirens. Next base: position 402,555,168 of record CM053787.1, on the reverse strand, counting down.
TGATCCATTCTTTTGATATATATATATATATATATATATATATATATATATATACAAGATATTAAGCTGAGTATCCCTATGTACATGTCATTGTCTATTTTTCTTTACTTTGATGTACATGAGATGTCAATATGATGATGATGAGATACATGTTGTACTTTGATATGAATGCATATGTATTCTGATGTGATGTGATGTGATGTGTTTATGAGCATGTAGAGTATATATTATGAGTATATGGATGCAATGCACATGGAAATGGACTGACATCTCATGTAGTTTTGTATGTTTGTTTTTTGGCAATGATAGGTACTTCACCAAGGAACATGAATCGACAAATCGAACACTTGTGCAGCCATGGAGAAACCTAATACATGTGGAGATGCCCCCAATCCTTCATCAGAAAGGGTAGGAATAGAATGACCATCAAATTGCGTGCTTATGCAAATGCAGCATGAAATGTGAGACTACGCTAAATGCAACCCTAAGTTTGGTTACCAAGCCTCAATATTTAATCATCATCAGATATAGAACAAAGCTTATAGGTCATACAATTCCCACTAACATTGCAATCATGGAAACATGAATATAACATATGTTATTGGTTTGTTGGGATTGAATGTAAGCATTTGAGGCAAAGAAGCCAAAATGACCAAAACATTTGTCCCTTTTAATGTAGCAAGTTAACATAAGCATCAAAGCATAACCGCTAGGATGACCAGAATGTTACTTGCATGATAGACACACAAAACACACAGGAGATCCATCTTATGCTAAGTATTCAGTATTTATTCTGTCCGCAATGACCCTTGCATTTGTAACCTGAGATAGAAGTATGCTAGATATACTTGCAGTGACCCGTACGTTCACTTAGCAGGACGAGTATCAGTATTTACTATAGCATGAAGAGTTCACTCCAACAAACAAGGAGAAGAACCAATGTTATTGATGTATTTATACAAAAGGATTCGAGGTACACCCAGCCATCCAATGCGAGATGGAGGCTCTTATAGTGGACACCCCTCTTATAGGAATAGATCAATTTATTAGAACTAAACCACAGACAGAAAGCAAAGAAAAGATCATACCCCCAGTCATTACTTCTCTAGTTGAAGATGACATCATCGAGTTGCTGGAGGAGATATGATAAAGAAAAACAAAGCAAATAAAGCAAAAGCTCAGCATATCCAAACAAGTATGTTGCTTTTGAGTTCAATGTTTTTGGGATTGATGTCAAGTGTTAGTGTCCAAAACATGTGTGAAAGAAATCTCTTCAGTAGGGTGACAATAGTAGGATAGACACAGTCAAAATGACTGGTGACTAAGGTCAAAGAGGAAACTTCAAGATGAAGAACCTAAAGAGGACTAAGCAACAATAGACAGACACAGCCAAGATGACTAGTGACTGATGCAAGAGAGATCTTCCATAAAAGAATTTGGAGACATGACACAAGCAATAGCAGGCAAACACAACTGAAACAATTGGTGACTATTGCGAAAGAGATAAATGAGGAGAATCTTGAAAAGAGTGATACTAGCGACAGTAGGCAGATCCAGTGAGGACCACTAGTGACTATTGCAAAGGAGATTCTATGAAGAGAATCTCAAAAAGAGTGATACTGAAGGGGAATGCCCTCGAGCTGTAACAAGACTCAATCCATGCATACATGAGTAGAAAGTAGGAAAAGCAAGAAAGCGAAAGCGTGAAAGTGACTGTACAAAGAGCCAGAAGATGCGCTACAAGATGGAGCATTGGGAACAAGAGGCGCCTATTTACCAAATTTTCACCTTCTTGGCAGGATTTTAATTTTTTTGCTACCATGATGCCTGTTTCCATATTTTCACCAATAGCACTTTTTTTTCAATTTTTTTGGTATTTTTCTTTTTCTTTTCTTTTTTGTATTTTTGAGATTTTTCACTTTTTTTGGTGTCACCAAGGCACCTATTGCTAGGTTTTCACCAAGGTAACAAATTTTTTAAGGACTTTCTCTAATTTTTAGGTTTGTTTTAGGACATAAATATGTACAAAGAGCTTGTTGATATTAGATCAACTGTAAAACCACTTCAGGTGGAGAGTGTTGATAGGTTCTTTGAGCACTTTTCCCTTAGTTGTGGAAAGCTGATAGGCACTAGATCCATATACTGCAGTAATAATGTAAGGATCGAGCCAGTTTGGTTCAAACTTTCCTTTTTGTACTCGTTGTTGTTGATTCTTGGGATTCTCTCTCAGGATGAGATCACCCAGCTAGAAGTCATGTGGCTTGACCCTTTGATTGTAGCTTCTGGCCATTCTTTTTTTATATGCTCGCAGATGATCACATGCCACTTGTTGTTGTTCATCCATTAATACAAGTTCTTGAAGCTGAGCTATCCTATAGTCATCATCAGTGATAAGGCCCTTCATAGAGATTCTCAAGGTAGGAATCTCAACCTCTATTAGAAGCATAGCATCCGCTCCATACACCAAAGAAAAGGGAGTCATGTCCATTGGAGTTCTGATGCTTTTCCTATATGCCCATAGGGCTAGGTTGATCTGGAGATGCCAGTCTCTCCTTGACTTGCTAACTATGCGATGAAGAATTTTGAGGATCACCTTATTGGATGCCTCAGCTTGGCCATTACCTTGGGGGTAATAAATGGAAGACCAACATTGTGTGATCTTGAATTTCTTGCACAGTTCCTTGAGGTCTTTATTCTTGAATTTTCCTCCATTGTCAGTAATGATTGAGGATGGTACACCATATCTGCAGATGATGTAGTTTGTGATGAAAAGTGCTACAGTTTTTCCATCAGCAACTATGAGAGGTACTGCCTCTACCCATTTCATGAAGTAATATGTAGCTATGATAATGAACTTATGTCCATTAGAGGAGGTTGGGTGGATCTGTCCCACCAAGTCGAAGGGCCATTGTTGAAATGGCCATGTTGTAGTAGAAGGAATCAACTCTCTAGCTGGAGTGTGAATTAGATTCTCGTGTAGCTGACACTGCTTGCAGGACCTAGCATACTTGATAACTTCTTCCTCCATTTTGGGCCAATAGTAACCAGCACAAAGGAGTTTGTGAGCTAGTGTCAGGCCATTGGAATGAGATCTACAAATGCCCTTGTGAATGTCAATTAGTGCACATTTGAACTCTTCGAGTTCTAAACACCTAAGGAGTGTTTCATCGAGACCTCTCCTATATAGATCGTCAACAATAATGACATAATGTGAAGCATTACAGATTAGGTAAGGTTTCTCATTCTAGGTTAGACCTTCTGGAATGATTTGATTATGAAGGTAGGAATAGATCTAATGGTAGCAAGATGATTCTTGTCCTATAATGGATCAGATCATCTTAGAATTAGGGGTGTCATAGTCTAGGTAGTGTAACACTTCCACCAAAAACTCATGTTGGAGATCATTTTTAGGCATTTGTAGCAGGGAGGCTAGAGTAGCCATGGCATCAACTGCTTTATTATCTGCTTGTGGAACTTGCTGGAAGGTGATGTGTGAAAAATACTTCTTTAAGTCATCAACCATGTGATTGTAAGGAATTAGTTTCTCATCCTTTGTTTGGTACACATAATTAACTTGGTTGATGACAAGCTAAGAGTCACCAAATACATCTAACTGATCCACTCTCCATTCAGCTGCAATTTTCATTCCATTGATCAAAGCCTCATATTTAGCAATGTTGTTTGTACAAGGAAACAGAATCTTGTATGCTTTGGGAAATGAGTATCTTTGTGGTCTAATAAAGAGTAATCTAGCACCTGATCCTTGTTGTGTGAAGGACCCATTAAAGAACATAACCCATGTGTGCTGCATGAGTGTTAGAATTGACTCATCTAGGAAATCAATGTTCATTGGTAGAAGACTCTGTATGGGTGCCTCGGCTAGCTGGTCTACAATTGCCTGTCCCTTAATAGCCTTGCATTCAACGTATTGGATGTCAAACTCACTGAGTATCATAACCCATTTAGCCAATCTTCCTGTGAGAGTTTCCTTACTGAGCTAGTACTTTAGTGGATTTATTTTAGCTGCAAGCCTCATAGTGTGGGCAAGCATGTAGTGTCTCAACTTCTAGGAAGCAAAGACAACTACCAAGCAAGCTTTCTCAATAATGCTATAGTTCTTCTCATAAGAGACCATTGTTCGGCTCAAGTAATAAATAGCTCTTTCTTTTTTGTCCTTATCTTCTTGAGCCAACAGAATGCCCAGAGATGTTTCAGTGGCTGAAATGTATAAAAGCAAAGGCTTCCCATGAATAAGAGGCATCAAGATGGGTGGATTGAAAAGATATTGTTTCATCTGTGTTAATATTTTCTCACAATCCTGGCTCCAATTGAATTTCACACCCTTATGTAAGGTCTTTGTGAAGGGTTGTGATCTATTCGCCAATTGTGAAATAAACCTGCGAATAGATTGAAGCCTTCCCTATAGTCCTCTCATCTAACTAATGTTCTGAGGTGGTGGCATATCCATTATTACTTGTACTTTCTTTAGATCTACCTCAATTCCTTTTGTAGAAATAATGTATCCCAGCAACTTCCTTGATGTGACACCAAATGCACATTTCTTAGGATTGATTCGAAGACTAAATTTTTCCATATGATCTAGGATGGGCCCCAAATTTTGCAAATGAGTATTGCATTTAGCACTTTTGACCAAGGTATCATCAACATAGTCCTCCATGGTTCTATGCATCATATCATGGAAAATTATAGTAACAGCTCACTGATATGTAGCACTAGCATTCTTCAAACCAAGTGGCATCACATTCCAACAAAAGGTTCCCCATGCACATGTGAAAGTCATTTTCTCTTGGTCTTCTGGTGCAATTTTTATCTGATTGTATCTAGAAAAGCCATCCATAAGTGAGTACATCTCATATCCAGCCATCATATCCACGATCATATCAATATTAGGAAGTAGAAAGTCATCTTTAGGACATTCCAAGTTAAGATCATAGAAGTTGGTACAAACCCTAATAGATTTATCATGCTTGGAAACTGGAACAATATTGGATATCCATTCGACATAATCAATTGCACAGATGAAACCAACCTTTAGAAGTTTCTCCAATTCTGCTTTGACGAGAAATGCAATGTGAGGGTGCATTTTTTGAAGCTTTTGTTTAACTAGTTTGATACCTGATGCTATGGAAAAATGATGCATGATAAGATCAGGATCCAATCCTAGCATGTCAGAGTATATCCAAGAAAAAATTATTTTCTTTTTTTTGAAAAAGGCAATGAATTATTCCTTCTCTTTAGGTGATAGTGACTGTGCCAGATGTATCATATGAGGATGTTCTTCTATGCTGAGGTTAATTGGCTACGTTAGCTCTATCAACACTGATGATCTCTCCTAAAAGTGATTAGGAAGTACATCAAATATCTCATCCGCATGCACCTCAGAGAGGTTTTCACCCTTGGATACATCTTTTGTTTTTACTTTTTTGGGTTCTGACACTACCACAATGTGGTTTTCACCATCAAACCTTTTGCATTTTTTCTTTTTAATTGTGTGACTAAGATATTTGATGTCATCCTCAATCATGTTGATGCTCTGCTCATTGGTGGAAGATGTTATAGGTTTGATAGCGTTTAGGTAACAGGCGAGAGCATAGTCATTTTGGAACATGGGGACTTCACTAGATGCATTGGGGTTCCAGTCTATAAGCTCAAGATGTGTGAGTGAGAGAGTAGTGGCTGGTTCAATTGCATTCATAGTATAGTCATTAAGTGATTGGACCAAAAATTCAAAACCTATGGTGACCTCATCCATAGGTGTTTTCAAATGCCTCAAAGTACAAACGTTAGTAATTGACAATTCTAGGACACTAGTTGGATTCGACCCATGTGACCTAACCTTAGACGTTTCACCCACTTCACTTTGGTTTTCATAGACATGCACTTGGTCAATGTCTTTATCAGTAGTCACTTCTGAAAGAGATTCAAACTCATATTCCTTAGAATCAGTGCTACATGGCTAGAGATTATAGAACTCCCCAACAGTGATAGGGACATAGTCACCTTCATCCTCTAGGTTCTTACACAAATACTCAACATGGCATGACTGACTAGATTCTCCCTTTTCTGAATGATATTTGAATTGCTCAGTATTGTCCTCAGAAGAATCACTAGTATCATCCATAGTGCTAACATGTGCCACAAAGTCATCTGGCTTAGTAAAGAATTTAGCTAGATCATAAGGGATAGGATGAGGATAGGAATCCTCATCATCATATTCTTCCTCTTGAGTATTTGACTCAGCTTGTGACTCATTTTTAGATGAACTCTAAGGTGTTGGTATGAATTTATTTGGTCCCAAATGAAAAGGAATCTTCTTAAATCCTAGGCCATTTGTATCACAGTTGCTTTGAGCTCTTGCTTTGATAGGATCAATTAGGCCATTGTTATTACACCCAATAGGGCCAGTTCCCTTGTAATTAAATTGCTTCATAAGCCTAAGACCAAGCCCATATTTCTTAAGAGTAATTTCTCAAACTTGTTCTGTTAGGTCCACTAGAGCCTCTTCTCTATAAAGCCATGTAGCAATGGCTCTGTTTTCACTTTCATCTTCTAAGGGAACTGTAGCTTTGACAAAAGCGCCATTATACTTGGTTTGAGGTGTCAACACGAATGACTTCTTTGCCTCTGAGGGTCTCCCATAATGTCGAGGAGACTCTGGGAGAGACATAAATGACAGCACTGGTTCAATGTGGTACTCTCCCATACCAATTTCTTTTAGTTTGAATGACTGCTCAATTTGTTTCAGCTTATTGTTGTGATAATCAGTGGACTTACAGTTAGCAAGGATGAAAGTTTCAGTAGCTTTGAGCATATTGCAGGTATAGCTAGTAGTGGCAAGAATAGTAACTTCGGAGCCATGAAATGGGAACTTTATGCATTGGTGGTATGTGGATGGCACAGCACACATATCATGTATCCATGGTCATCCTAACAGAATGTTGTAGGCCAAGGGAATGTCAAGCACTTGACAGGTGACATCCCTTTCGACAAGACCGACATGAATTGGTAAAACCACAAGACCTAGAGACTTTCATTCCACTTCGTCGTATGCTTTGATAGTGATCTTTCGTCAAGGATCAATAGAGTCCTCAAAATAATTCAATTGTCTAAGTAGAGCAGTAGAGACAATATTTAGGTCAGCACCATTATCAATGAGTACCCAACAAACATGTGTTTGGTGGATCATAACCTCGATGTGTAGAGGTTGATTGTGTAGGTGACTCAACGAGTTTTCATCTTCCTCAGAAAAGGTCATAAGGTAAGGTCAGGTCAGGTGACCCACCATGGATTGGAATCGCTCAAGATTAAGATCTTGAGGAACATTTTCCTTAGCGAGGGCTTTATCCAAAATCTTCCTATGAGCAGGCGAGATTTTAAGTAGCTCAAAGATGGAAATCTAAGCATTAGTTCATTTCAATTGATCGAGAACACTATAACTAGTTGCTGTCAAGTTCATTGTGGGTTTTGCACCTTTGCCAGATGGACCAGCAAGGGCTTTGTCTTTGTGTTGTTCAAGATCTGAAGTAGGAGGCACAAGGCCTTTGAGCACCAACTTGGTGCGAGAGCGAGTGATAGAATTAGCGCAATGTTGCAAAGGCATATTATCCATTTCATTGGAAGTAGGGCCCCTCAAGACAAATGACATCTTGGGTTTGTCGTTATCTTGCTTTCCCTTAATAGTAATAACGTCGCAGTATTCAGAATCTATAGGTTCAACCATGTGAATGGCATTTTCATCATTGGAATATGTATAGTTGACCTTGTTGTAGCATTGTGGTTTCGAAGTCTCTCCTTTTTCATAAGATATGAAAGGTTCCTTCAATGCCTTTTGATCTGAGTTTTTGTTATGTCCATCTACCACAAGATCACCAGCATCAATCATGTCCTGGACTTTATGGCACAAGTTTATAAAATTGCTATTTTTGTGTCCCTTTTTTTGGTGATACTTACAGAATGAGGTCTCATTCCACCATGGTGGACATGGTTGTGAATCATAGGGACGAGGGTTATCCATTGGTGAAATAAGCTTATGTTGTAGCAATGTTTTGTAAACCACATCCAAAGGTTCTCCCAAAGGTGTATACTCTCGTTTGGGGCATGTTGTCCAAGAGTTTCTCGGTTTGTTCTTGGATGTCTTATTGTCAAGAGGAGGCTTCTCAGCATTTTTGGCTGCTTTGAGGCCATCTGTGAGATTAAATATAGCTTTAGTAGGTTTGGGCATGACATTGTCAACAACTCCATCATGTACAATTTTTTGGTTCTTGTTGCCATGTTTGGTTTCATCCCTATTGGAAGTGGAACCTTATTTTATGTCTCTCTGAAGAGTGAGTTCACCTTTCTTGACCATAAATTTTTTGATACGGATAGCCTATGTAATCATGTCTTCAAAGGTACATGGATTTTGTAGTCTGACTCTATATCCAAAATCAAGTAAGAGGTTATCAATGAAAATGTCAAGCTTCTCCATTTCTGGAATTTTATGGGAATACTTAGTGTATGTCTCCACCTTTGGAGGAAAGTGAGAAAAGGTTCTCCACCTTTTTGTTTAAGGTTGTATAGATCTCAAATATTGATAGGGTGGATTATGTTATGAGAATATTGCTGAACAAATAGATTGGCAATTTCGTCAAACATCTTGATACTAGGAGGTAAATGTGAGAACCACTCCAAAGCCTGACCACTTGGGCTTCTAGGGAATAAACACATGAGGTAGGTTTGATCATGTATAAACTCCATAGACAAAGCACCAAATTCCTGCAAGTGATCTTGGGGATCAGTAGTACCAAAGTACTTGTCATATTTGGGTAGTTCTATGCCTTGTGGGAAAGGTGGCATGTTTATGCTTTTGTCAAATGGAAATGGACAAAGAGAATTCAATGTGTATGTATTTGTGGGTTTCTCTTTCTAATGCATCATCTAAGCTAATTGGTCTTGCATAATTTTCAGTCATTTTTGGAGTTTAGAAGTCTCATTTTCTTCTTTAGGTGTGATAATGGTTTCCACATTGAAATGAGAGGGCAATTTAGCTCCCTCTTGGGCAAGTTTGAGAAAGTACTTTTCTTTCTCTTCATTGAGTAGGATTCCCATGAATTTTTGGAAGTTTTTGTCTCTTCGACATTTTGCTATGTGTTCAAGGAGTATTTCCACCTCTTCCTATTCCTCATCGATTTCATAGTCTTTCTCTTTCTCTTTGTCATTCCTAGGTGGTTCTTGATGTCAACTATGACTACTATGTTCAGGTTCACAATTAGTCATTATAGGAACATGTTCAGTTTCAGTGTGTTGTGTTTCAAAAGGTCTTCCAAAAAAAGGATCAGACATCGTGTTTGGTAATACAAGACCTCTACCTATCTTAGTATCCTCTTGGTACAAAGCATTCCTAATTTGTTGCAGGTTTATGGAAATTTTTTGCTGAACTCGAGATGACCTGGCAAGTGAGAGAGATCATGAAGATGCCTCACTAGCCGAACTAGATATAGATTGCATAATGAAAGGTAAGTGGCCTCTGCCATGATTACGACACCTAGCATGACCATGTCTAAGTCTGAGAGGATAAAACACATTGTCGCTTCTGGTCGTGACAGTCATAGAAAAGGACAAGAAGCTAGAACCTGGACAAGGACTACACTAAGACTGAGTCTCAAAAAGGAACAAGATAATAGCAAGAATGTTGTCCACCAAGGCACAAATGGTCTGATTTAAAGGCTAGAACAGCTAGAGATTATGACCAATGTGACACAAAGTATGACAAACATTAAGATGAGGACAAAAAATAACTTATGAGACGAGACTAGTCAAAGTGCAAGATACAAGCCCTTAGCAAAGCAAAGTGCCACTATTTTAGGAATATTCATAAACAGAGAGTGACAAATGAATGTAGAAAAGGGGAGCATGCAGGCCGCAAACAGCTAAAATAGATAAAAAAGTGGAAATGTTGACACAAGATCTCGCATAGAAACTTGTACAGGCTGCGCGAGGAAGTTTTCTGAGCTGCGTGAAGAAGTTTCATGGATCGCGCAAAAGTAAGTGACAGTAATTTAATTTTGTGCAAGGAAGTTCAGAGGGTCATGCGAAGACTCATGACAGAAATTTAATTTCACGCAAGGACAAAATGATTTCGCATGAGACTAAAAAAGTTTTCACGCAAGAAGGTAGACCACTTTTACAATAGTGACTAATTTCGACAAGATTTTTGGACTTTTTAGACAGAGTGGAAAAATTTCTAAGACAGGTTCAATTGGACAGATAGTGAGATTGACCTCACAAGATGTTTGGACAAATTTTCAAGTTTTCAATCCAGGCAAAGTATTTAAACAAGACAGTGGGAAGCAAGTAGTAGTCGAAAATAGTCCTGTCGAGGACAAAGCAACTCGACAGGATAGGGGAGTCTTGACCTTTGTTTATTGTAACTGGTTTGGACTTTGTTGATGACTCGATAACAAACATGCTTTATCCCTAGAAATAAAAATTGGTAGAGAAGGCAAAACCTTTGTCCCACATCTTATGCACATGCATGAACCTCACATAGCTGTGTCACCCCCTAGAGCGTGCCCGTGTTTTTGGTATATTCAAAGGACTCAATAGTATATGTTGAATAAGTGCCCTTGTGGCAAGGGATGAGCATGTATACCACCTTCAAATGTCGAGTAGCATGCCTATGGTGAGTTCTATAGGAGAGATTCTTCCCCTTCCTTGCACAAAGATTATGCCTCCTTTTCGAGGTGAACTAGGTGGCTTCTAACTAAGATGTTTTTAATTGGTTTCCATTTGTATTAATTCCTGGTGGCTCCACAAGTGAAGTTGAGACCAGCAGCCCACACCAGCATCTGAAAGTGTACACTACTTTCTTAGCAATCTAGGGGCCAGTGTCGACCAGTGCAAAAATAGAGCTTCCCCATGATATGCGATATCAAGAATCAAGGGGAAGAAATTAATTTGTCTTTGGAGTCTTTCACTCTACAAAGCATCTTGATTATAGTGAGTTGGAATCTCTGGCAAAAGGAGTGTGCTCACTTGGGTCATTCCCGGAGGTTGGATCACTCTGGCAGGCCCTCTAAAGGATAGACACAGACTGGTGGTTTAGATCTAAGGGTCCGAGTTTTTTATTTCCCTCAATGTGAAAGATTATAATCCTCTACCTTATTTCCTCACCCAAACAGGCCAAACAAGTTAATTACCAACTTGGCTTAATCAATCCAAACTCATTCTTCCTTAAAGATTTTGATTCCCTTAAAGGAAATCATTGTCTCATCATAGAAGAGAACAAGCCTTGGAGAACCACCAAGCTGCTTGCCTCCCTTGAAATGTTGTCTTTCAGAAGCATCTAAGGTTTCTGATTTACTCTTGGTCATGACCTCCAAGAAGTGAAGAACATATTCTCCTATTCTTCCATCTTGCATCCTAAGAAGTTCACAAGCCCTAGTTATCTAGTTTTGAAAGCAGGAAAAGAAGACACACATTATTTTATGGGTTTGAAATATGGTCTTTGATAAGTGTATCTTCAACAAGCATCCTGCAAGCAAATAGTCAGTCTATTTTTAAGTGGGTTTTAAAAGGAGTCTTTGGAAAATGTCCTACAAATAATGATTAAGCTGCAAGAAATCTAGAGAAACAGATCAAGAAAAGCACATTAGTGAAATCAAACAATCTGAAGATCAAAAAATAAAGTTTAAAATTGAAACTGTTGTCACAAGATTTCATGCAAAATCTCTGTCAGAGCTATGTGAAATTGTTTGGAGCCTGCACAAAATTGTTTTACAGCCCGCGCGAAGAAAACAGGTGCCGCACAAAGTTTCACACGCTCAAGCACTTTCTCATGCAACCCAAAAAGAATCCTCGCATGAAGATTCAGAATTCTCACGCGAAAATGAACTGTCTCGCACAAATATTCCTAAATCTGTATGGAACTGTACTGATAGAGAGCTTGAAATTTGATAAAAATATGCAGAGAAGCATTGAGAAATTGATTTCTTAGGCCCCATTGTGGGCGCCAGAATTGTACCTGTGAAAAGTGGGCCTTTGAACCTCACAAACACTTCAACGTGGTCATTACCTGCAAAGTCATCTTGGGATAAACATTGGATTGTTCATCCAAAATGCCCAACAAAGTGACTTGTTGCCTCCTATCTAAAGGGATTTTGCCTAATTAATCTCCTCAAATTTGAGGGGTAGGAAACCAAACCCTCTAAGAATGAAGGATTTGAGAATGAGATGCAACTATTCTATATGAATATGCAAATTAATCTAAAATGAGATATGCAACCTAGTCTAAGAACATATAAAAGAAACTTATGCTAAAGATGTATGCATATTAGATCTAGATGAGAATTAAGCTAACAATGAAAATCTATGAGAATGTAATAAGCTTAAATGAGTATGCAATTTGGCAGCAATTCGATGCAAATTATAATTCATCCTCCCAAAATGAAGAGATGAGGGTCTCTTAAATAGACTTACCTGAAAACCTTTGATGGTTGAGATCGATTTCAATCAACGGTCAGGATTGAAGATGAAGTTTAGCCATAAAGGAAGATTCCCAAATCAAAGGGAGTTAACTAGCTCAGATCTAAGTGTAAGAGTCAGTGAACTCAGATAGACTTTAGTGTCATAGTAAGTGATCTGAGTCATTTCCAATTTGATCAGTAGTGAACTAGGAATTTCCCTTTTTTGAACTAAAGAGAGATTTTGGAGAGATATTTAATTTAATAAAATGAGATATGCTATCATAATTACCTTTTCTTATTAATTAAATAATTCTATTTAATTAATTAGAGACACTTTTCTTATTTAATTAAATAACTTCATTTAATTAATTTGGAATGGCTTCCCCTTTAATTAAATAATTTTTCTTAATTAATTAGACGTAGCTTCTCCATTTAATTAAATAATTTTGTTTAATTAATTAAAATAGGCATATTTATTAAATTAAATAAATTCAATTTCGTAGTACATTAGCCTTAGGAGATCATTTAATTTAATAAATTATGAATACTTTAGATTAAATCAAATGATCAATTCTGTGGATTTTTTCAGAGGATAATGTGGAGAAGCGTTGGCTGCCGGTTGGGCTAGGGTTTTTCCCCTAGCCTGTTCTTGGTGTTTGATCTTTACTATTTTTCTGTTCTATTTGGATTGCTAGCTACTAGACATAATTTGTGTCGGTGTTTTTGAAAATCTTCTGCAGTCAATTTTGGATTGGGGTTTTATTGTTTGCATGGCAGGGCCTGGGATTTCTTCTTCGTTGGTGAGAACAGATGGTTCTTCTCCAACTGTGCATGCAATGCGATCTGAATCATTTTATTCAGGGGAGAGCTCCAAGTTGAAAAAAGTTAATGGTTGTTTTCTGCATAGCCACGATCGCCCTGTTCTGGTTATTCCTCCAACGGCTATAATGGAGGACATTGATTATTGGACCAAGCATGCTTTGATATGAAAATTTCTTGGAATTCGAATTTCCCTATCCGCTCTTGAGGCATGGATCCGCCGCTCATGGTAGGTGGAAGGTGATATGGATATTATGTTGGCGGGGAATAGTTTTTTTTTTGTTGTATTCTCTTGCATGTCTGATCGGGATCGTGTTTTTGAAGGAGGCCCTTATTTCTACAACCATGTGGGGTTATTTGTCAAACCTTGGCATTCAGGTTTTAATTTTGCTGAGGATCTCCCTTCAACAGTGCCAGTTTGGGTTCGCTTGCCTCGTCTTCCCTTGGAATTTTGGCGTGAAGACATCCTTTGACAAATTGCTGCTTTGTTGGGGAAGTCGGCTTGGATCGCACATCAATCCCTCGATAAAAAGGTTATTTCTTATGGTAGAATTTGTGTTGAAATTAATTTGAATAACCCATTACCAAATTCTTTGGAAATTTGTATGGGGTATTTTTCTTGGGTGCAGCAGTTAGATTATGAATCTCTCCCTTTTCGTTGCCGTATTTGTCATGAGTATGGTCATTTACTGCGTTAGTGCCCCTGTAACTCAAGTTTCAAAGGAGTGGATGGTTCTACAGCTGGCAATACTGGTGGTTTGGCAGATACTACAGGGAAAGGACAATCTCAAATGGCTAATACTACCAAGGGGATGAATCCGCAAGATGCTACAGGTAAGGGTAAGGCTCAAATGTAGGATAAGGATGGATTTACCCCTGTTCGCCCTCATGCTAAGGGTCGTGGTCAAAAGAGGCCTTTGAAAGAAAGATTATCTGATTCAGGTTTTAACCGCTTTGAGGTGCTGGATAGTATGGTTCTAGAGGAGGGTATTCCTCCTCCTATCTCTTCTGATCCAGTTTGCCCAAATGAGAGATTTGTTCCTAATGATGCTTGTGGGGCATCCCAAGTTGTAGTATATTAGAACTATGAGGGCCCTATAGCTCCTGTGATAGAGGCTCTGGTGACTCCTGCAGTGTTGGAGGATAATGATGTTGTTTTCGCTTACTTGATTAAGGATGTGCTACCATCAGGTAAGGGCAATGGTTCTCCTCTCCCCTTGGGGTTGATGTCTCGACCCTTTAAGTGGGCTTCTTCTACTCCTCTAAGGAGTGGGTGCAAAAAAAACCAAGAGAAGATTAAACTCACAGGCGATATATTGATTGAGTCTGGTTCAGTGAAACCTTTAGATTCTCATTTTCCCAATTCTACCCAATGATGATTATTCTCTCATGGAATGTAAGGGGGTTGAATAGCATCCCTAGACAAAAGGCTATTCATAACTTGGTGGTTGATCATAGCCCTGATGTTTTTTGTATCCAAGAGACTAAGCTCTCTGTGGAGTCTATGGTCCAACATGCCTCTAGTATTTGGTCTCGTGGCCAATGCCAGTGTGTTGGGGCAACAGGTAATGCGGGTGGTTTAGCTATATTTTGGGATCCTCAAAAAATTTCTCCTCTTGGCTGGAACTTTGGGAACATATTCAATATGTTAGAAATTTTCATCCTTATCATCCTTGGGTGTTAGTAGGGGACTTCAATTCAGTTTTAAGTCTGGAGGAGAAGCATGGTGGTTTGGCTAGATTGGGGCCTTCTTCTGCTCTTCTTCGGCAACATATATCTCTTTTGCATCTCTCTGATGTTAAGCCTTCTAATGGTCTCTATACCTGGAATAATTGCAGGACTGGTGTTGCTGCTATCTCAGAACGTCTGGATAGATTTCTTGTTTCTTGCTTCTGGGTTAGTGGCACCCTTACTATCTCTTTAGAAATCCTTGATTGGAGGGGTTCAGATCATTGGCCAATCAAATTTTCTGCTATAGGGGCTTATGTTTTGAAGCATCCTCCTTTTAAGTTCCAGTTGATGTGGCTTCGGGACTCCTCTCTTCATGATTATGTTTTCTGTTGGTGGAAAGATGGTGCTCCTACATATGGTACTGCAATGTTCTCATTTTCTAAAAGGCTTCAATATGTTAAAAGGCAGCTCAAGATATGGAATAGGGAATGCTTTGGGAACCTTCACTTTATGAAAAGGCTTGCTCAAGAAGATCTTGATGTCATCACAAGGGAGATTAGAGATCGAGGTTTCTCAGAGGCTCTTGGCAAGGCTGAACCCCTTGCTTCTAGAGCTCTAGAAGAATGGGAACTTCGAGAGGAAATTTTTTGGAAGCAAAAGGCTAGAGTTGATTGGCTCCAGGAAGGTGATCGTAACACTGCCTTTTTCCATAAAACAGTGCAATCTCACCAGAATCAGAGCACTATCTCTTCTTTGGTTAATTCTTAAGGTATCCAACTGAATTCCTTGCCAGCTTTGTTCCAGGAGGCTATTTGGTACTTCTCTACCCTCTTCTCTGAGGACTCTCCTCCTGCTAATAATGAAGAAAATCTTATTTAGTCCTGTATTCCTTCCCTTATCACTCAAGAAATGAATGATTATCTCATGCATCCTATTTCTTTGGAAGAGGTGGAGGAGGTGGTCTTTGGCATGCCTAAGGGGAAGGCTCCTAGTCCTGATGGCTTTCCAATTGAATTCTTTCAGAAATTTTGGGACATCATTAATCATGATTTGTTGGAGGTGGTTAAAGAATCCTATGCTAGCAAGCAGATGCTTCGAGCTTTGAACTCTACATTCTTGACTCTTGTTCTTAAGAGAGAGGGTGCTAATCAATTGGAGTGTTTTAGACCAATTGCCTTATGTAATGTGGTTTACAAAGTTATTACTAAGTTGATTGCTAAGAGATTGAAAAGGTGGCTTCCCATTATTATCTCAGAAGAACAAGGTGGTTTTGTTGCTGGTAGACAAATTTTGGATGGGGTGGTTATTGCTACTAAGGCTATTCACTCTATGGCTACTTCCAGGGAGAGAGCCATGTTTGTTAAGTTGGATATGGCTAAGGCCTATGATAGAGTTAAATGGAGCTTCCTAAGGAGTATTCTTGTTTCTTTTGGATTTAGCTCTGACTGTGTGAGTTGGATTATGAGTTGTGTTACTTCTGCCTCTTTTTCAGTTCTTATTAATGGTCAACCTTCTCAACTATTTGGTGCTTCTAGAGGCCTCCACCAGGGTGACCCTCTCTCCCCATATCTATTCATCATCATGGCTGAAGTCTTGGGCAGATTCATTAAGCATCAAGTGTCCCAAAATTCTATTCAAGGCTGGTGGTGGGGTAATGGCTTACCTTCTCTTTCCCATCTTCAATTTTTTGATGATTCTGCTCTTTTTGGTCTTGCTAGGATCAAGGAAGCTAAAGCCTTTCGACATGCTTTGGACGTTTATTTGGCAGCTTCAGGCCAAAAAGTTAATGATCACAAATCTTCCATTTACTTTTTTAACACTCTTGATTCTATTCAGCACAGGATTGTTGGTATCCTACGATTTCAGATAGGATCACTTCCTTTGACTTATCTTGGCATCCCTATTGCTGTTTCTAAGCAGCCACGTCTCTTCTGGAAAAATTTGATTACCAAGCTTCAAGATAAGGTAAATCATTGGACTCATAGATGGCTTTCTACTGCTGCCCGGGTTACTCTTCTTCAAGCTATTATCCAAGCTCTTCCTACTTATCAAAGCATGGTTCACGCTGCACCTATTTACTTTCTCAAGGAGTTTGATGCTCTTTCTCGACAATTCCTTTGGAGTGGTAATTTGTGTAGTACTAAATGGAGCTTGGTTAATTGGGCAACTGTTTGTAGGCCTAAAAAGGAGGGTGGTCTTGGTCTTCGATCTGCTCTATTGAGTAGTCAAGCTTTGGCTGCTAAACTTTATTGGTGATGGTGCTCTGGACAACATCAACTTTGGGCTCGTATTACCACTCATAAATATTTTCATGGTACTGATCCTTGCTCTGTTTCTGCACTTCCTCTTGAAGGTCGTGGCTCAATGGTTCGGCATACTTTGAAGACAGGTGCGATGTTGGTAAAGAGGGGTCTGTTTTGGATATGTAAAGGAGGTTCTCAGGCTTTGTTTTGGTCTGATGCTTGGGATGGATTCCCTTCCATTTTATCCATATACCCTCATCTTCAGCCTCTTTGTGACTCATTTCTTGCCGCCGGATGGGATAAAGTGGCTCATTACAAGACTCCTTATCAATTGGGACCTGTTGTTGGTTAAAGATAGAAGCATTCTTCTGATTGGCCTCCTGGAGGTACAGACATGGATCATCAGGAGCTTTCTCAAATTTTGGCCTCTAGAGAGTGTTCTTCTTTGCTTGGTCCAGATGTTTTGGCTTGGGGCGGTACCTTGTCTGGTAAATACCATGTCTCTGCTGGGTATCAGGAGATAACTAGACAATTATTTGGGGATGCTGAGGTCCCTTGGTGGAAGCAAGTTTGGAATAAAGTTTCTTGGTCCAAGTGCAATTTTTTCATGTGGCTAGTGGCTCACAACCGTTGTCTTACCTGGGATAATCTTTGTAAACGTGGATTTCAGGGCCCCTCTTATTGTGTTTTGTGTGGTAATGGAGAGGAATCTGTCTCCCATCTATTCTTCCATTGATCCTATTCTACTCAGATATGGCACCTTTGGTGGAGTGCTTGGGGTTGCTCTTGTCGGCATGCTTCCTCTTTGCCTGAGTTTTGGGCCCGCTTGGGTACTGCTCCCTCCAAGTCTTCTTTTCTCCATGCTACTTGGATTGCTAGCCCATCTTTCATGCTTTGACATATTTGGTTGGAGAGGAATCGTCACATATTCCAAGATGTTCGGCTTGGTGTTTTGCATCTTTGGTGAAAAATATCACATTCTCTTCAAGAAAATATTCTTGTGAAGTGTGAGCTTGATGGGAGTATGGATCCGGTTGATCTTGCTATCTGTAATCGCCTCAATTTTCCTCTGCAAGATGGGGCTGCAACTCATAGGTTTCCTTCTATGTCCAGGAAGCTTCACCATCAGAGGAAGGGTCAGGTTAACCGGGATGGGCACTAGACTCCTCCTCCCTGTGGAGTTCTGAAAATTAACACTGATGGTTCTTCTCGTGGGAATCCTGGTCCGGCTAGTATTGGCGGAGTGGCTCGTTGTAGTTCTGGGGATGTTAAATTTTTCTTCTCAATTCATAAGGGTGATTATACTAACAATCTCATGGAAGCTCAGGCTATTTTATATGTTGTGGAACAGTGTTGCTTGCGGGGATGGAGTAAGATTATCTGTGAGTTTGATTCCCAGGTGGTGGTGAACATGCTTTCTTCGCAAGAGCTTGAGGATGTTAGTTGGCAGCTGGCCACTATTGTTAAGCAGATTCTTTTCTTCTCTTCCTCTTTTTAGTTCATTAGGTTCATGTATATTCCTCGTGAATGGAATAGAACTATTGATTGTTTAGCCAAATGGGCATCTAGTCATGATCCGGGTTGGAATATTAGGGATAGGAGGCAACTGTCCTTTGAGACGGTGCAAGAATTTGATGATCTTGTTGCTCAGGATCGAGCTCCTTGTTGAGCTCTCCTTGTTGTATTTCTTTCTGTCTTAATAAATTTTTACTCTCTTTTTGCATTAGATTAAATTAAATTGAAATTAAATAGGTTTAATGTGGCTAATATGAGTGCATACTATAGGGATTAAATAACAAGTCTGATTAATGCAGATTAGTGTCTCAAGCATTTGACAATAAAGTCAAGTAGCGAGTAGCAGAATAAGAATTGCCTATTAGGATAGGTCTTAGGATTGATCAGAAATAGACCAAAATTGGTATCATGGCAATGAGCCAATTTTGGGGTATTACAATAATGTTGTAGATCTCTCCAATATCATTCCAATGCATTTCAAACAAATTCAATCGGAGTTTGGATGTGAAAGTTATGGCTTCTGAAGTGAAGCCTATTTTTATTTCTTCAAAACCTGATCATGTTTTGAATAGCATAACCTGATTGGGTTTTGAATAGATTTTTCATCTTAGAAACCCAATTGGGTTTCAAAAACCGATCAATTTTTTTAATGTATTTTTTCTAGGCTTAGTAACCAAGCCTAGCCACTTTTTGAAATTTCATATAACCTGATCAGGTTATTGAAATTTTCACTTTTTTTGGGGGGGGGGGAGGGGGGGTAGGTGTCCACTTTTCCGTACACCATCTTGGTGTACTTACCCTTATATTGAGATAGGTTTTGTAGTCATATCTCCTCATTTTTCCATAGGATTATATATGGATGGTTGTGCATCTTCACAAATCTCTCAAATGTGAATGTTGGTTGTAGATGTAATTCATCTAAGGTCTTCACTCTGGAAAAAGTTGTAAATGTTAATCCTTGTCTTTCAGTACTCCCAATGTCGACTATTGCTTTATTAAGTGTTAAGCCTTAAGATTTGTGTATGGTGATTGCCCAAGCCATTGCAATTGGTATTTGTCTTCTACTACCTAAACATATTGGGAATATTGGTACCAATTTAGGGTCTTACTCATTCCATGGTGGTCCTATGTAATTGTCTATCCATGTTACTATATATAGTGGTACCTCATGTGGCTTTGATCCATTACTATAAATTATGTCCACTATCTCACCCAATGGCCCATTTACAAGTCTTGCCTATGTCCAAATGTTTGATGTAAGCATGATCTATTGGCCTTGGTAGATTAATACTTGAGCATCAAGTTGTTCCTCATCTATTACCATATTTTTTTATATGGGGATTGCAAATCTAGTTTCTATGCTTAGCGCAATTGGCTTATTAAGGCTTTTAAGCATGTTCTTGTTGTGTAGGTTGACTTGGGTGTTGGTGGAGAAAAGGTGGGTTGCATTTTCAAACACCTCTTGTTCAACCAGTGTTATGAAGATGGATGTGTGTGTCATTAGTAGCTCCTAGTCCAACTGTGTTGGCTTAGCATTATGTATGTTGTGTAGAGTTGCACGAAACAATCATTATGGTGTCAAGTCCCCTTGATGTCGAAACAAAGTGTCCAAACTAATTACTGTTCTAAACTTCTCCCATAGTAGCTTCATTGCGGTATGTGTTGTGTAGATAGGTGTATCCATTATAGCTGGTAACTATGCGATTTCACCTACCAAGATTGTAGAGATTCCTCCAAAATATAGGTGTTGGTTGTATGGGAATGCTTAGAGAAGCTTGTTGTCTATTTTGAGTAGCAACTTTGGTCCAATGAAACTCATTTCATAAATGAGGACATATCTAGTGTTCTTTAATTTCTCCTAAAATGTTGTTAATTCCTAAGCTTCTAATGGTTTCAATTCTTTGATTGGTATTCATAATGTTGAGTGTATTATTGTAGTATGGGTGTTAAATGCAGCTACACATGTTGGGGCTAGTGCAAGTAGTTTTGATGTATGTTGTAAATTTTCGTTGTTGAGAGCATCTTAGATTTAATTGATCATATATGATTTTCTAGTGCCTAATGTTCCTCGAATAATCATGTATAATGGTGAGAAGTTGGTGCTTTTTCTATGAAAGATAATTGTATGTAAGGCCAATTCTTGTTTTTCTGATAATGCAGATTTAGGGTTGTTATACATGGTGGTGTGTGTTCAGCCCATGGAGCTCTTTTTTTGGATATCCACAAACCTAGTCATTATCTCGTGGAGGTGTTGGGGATACTAAATTTTGGTCCATGTTGTGTTGCTATCGAAATCACATTTTCTGAGCATGTCAAGTTCATTTTTACTGGCACTATTTGTTGGTCCCATCTGTGACAAGAGCTACCATTCACTAGTTTGTTGTGTGAATTTTTTGTTGGTAATGTTGTCTTCTTCATCACTTTCTAATGTTGAGATTATTGGTGTGAGGCACTCTTCACACATTGTATTTTGTAGCATTCATTTCATTCCAATTTTCTTCAATTGTATCCTTTGTCATGCCTATATCTTGTTCAATACTTTGAAAGTGCTTATATAAGAGAAGTTTAGTCTAGCAAAATAATTCAAATTCTTCAGAGAATTCCTCTGGTATACTGTTGAAACAAGGATATACATTGACTATTGCATCCACTAGTCGTTGTTTCCACTTTCTTTGCTTTCACTTTTTAGAGTAGGAATATGATCTAGCTTATTCCAATAATGTAATGATATCAAGTTTAGGTGGTTGTTTTGTGTATGTATGAATGTACATGTCCTGTATGTTGCTCTCAGAAGTTTCCCTTCCAATTCTTTGAAGTACCTTATGACCTACATTTAGTGATGTGAAAGGGTGCATGCAATCTACAAGTGGCAATTTTAGTAGTTAGTGGGATGTTTCTTGTGCCCCTATGTCATGCTCTACAATCATCTCAGTCATGGATTTTCTATATGCTACAATTTTTGGATAACTTGCCTCTTGACTTGGGCATATTCTTTTTAGCATATTATTACATGTCTCTTATTTCCTCTTTGCTTTAGTTGCATATTTTTCTATGTACTTAAGGACATGCATGTGTGATATAATAGGTTGGCAATCGATGTTAGCTCTCCAAATCTATAGCATACCACGGTGATGAATGGTATTCTTTCATCATTCCTCGTTGGTGCATACTTAGATTGTTTCCTTTATCATTGCATGTTAGTGAAGATTCTTGTTGCTCTTTTTATGGTGCTTTGTAACGGCATTCCAGTTTGCTTCCTTTTCGTCATAGGCATGTTCCTTCTCGGCATTTCGTGTGCCTCTAGATACAATTCACAATTTCTTCATAGTCTAAAGAGGGATCTACTACAAATATTTCATTTTTGTCTAGAAGGCATGGATCATCATTTACTGATCGAAATATAGAGTTTTTGCACTTGTTGGATGCCCTGGGATTCCAAGCAATGACCAATGTATCATAGAATGATCTTGCTACTGTAAGCTCATGTATTTTTTCCCATTCAAGTTTGTCAACATCTAGTGCATTTTGAAGCCAAATGACCCCTTGTATGTGTCTGGTGCCCCTGCTCTGTCACTCAGTTCTACACCAATAGTCTTTTACACCGAGTAGTTTTTCAATGATTTCTTCCTTGAAGATAGTGAACCTTTGTTGTAGGTAGAGGGCTTTTGTATGTGGGTTGTTGAAAAATATTGTCTAATTTTTGTTTTCTTTTTTGTATCCTACTAAGTACTCCTCCTATTAGAATGTGTTGCAAGTTTGGCCATTTTGTATCAATTGCACTTAAGAGTAAAGAATAGTGTTGGTGGGCCTAGTTGGGTTACCAAATTCTTTAGTTCTAGGTAGTGTTTGTTCCAATATGGTCTTGTACCTCTAATTGTAGCCCCAAAGAGCATCATTTGTTCTACAAGTTTGGCATTTGGAAGACCTTGGAGATGTGCTCATAGGTTTTCAATTGTCCTTGGTATGTTGTCCTCTACATTTTTCTTCATGAAAATGCTGGTAAGTCATTGTGTATGATGTTGTAGCATAAGATTATGAACAAAGTATAGGAAGAGAGAGTGCCTTCCAAATCTTTGGTCATTAAGCTTTAGCAAGTGTGGGATGTACTCATGAGACTGCACATTTTGTGGCCGCGCTTGCATGTGTTGTGGTTGTTCATTAGGGAACAGTGTAGGAAATGCCATATTTAGTAGTCTCTCTGTGTTGTATTCTTTGATTGGAAATGATTCCATTTGTGGTCATTCGATGGTTCCTTCTAGACTGGTATATAGTTGTAAAGCATCCCTTACCTTTTCAAGTTCACAGGTTCCACTTGGTAGTTTGGAGATGAATGACGATGTATGTGGTCCACCATCTTCATTATAGTGTTCATCATTGTCTACTTCATAGTCATTTATTTCCATCTGCTCCTTTGTCTCCATGGTATTTAGCATTACAGAGACATTTGTTCTTTGTTACAGTAGTGCCCATAAACATGACTCATCTATAAGTACATTTGAATAGTACAGGTCATGTAGAATTTTTTACTCTAAAGCATCTCTTACATGTATTTGGCTTACATAGAAATCATAGTGTTGAAATTGATTATGTGCCCATCGTACAATAAGACCATCCATTTCTAGTATCCTATGTGGGAGAGCTTTAGCAACACTTCTAATGTCTTTGGTGAAGCTTATGGTGCGGACATGGTATTTATATTGTCCACCAAATACTTGGGTGACTTGGATTGTTGGGTTCACCCTAGCAATGAGCATTTCCTCAACTTGCATTAACTAATTTAGAATGTGTGGTTGTTCTCTTGGGTCCATGATTTTTGTTGCTAAGAACCGTGGTATGTCTTTATCACTGGAGGATCTTCTACACTTTGTTTGTATGGAAACTTTTAGCAGCAACATACCTGGGAAACGTTCTCTACAAATTGTGCATGTTTGTAGATTCGACAATTCATTGATCCTTTTTTGAAATCTTCTTGTTATTGTCATGGTATTCATAGAGCATTCCTGGAGTTGTATTGTTGGTGAATGTGGAACATTGTTCTGGGTCAATCCTATTAATTGGGTTTTTTTGTGGGCCTCTATTTCATCTTGGCGAGATGCGTATATTTCTTAATGTCTCGTTAGTCTTTCGACAGCTTATTGTTCTTTTTTTCTGGATGAGTTTGATTTTGGTTGTCTCTCTTAGTACACCTTCGAGCCAGGATTTGATCTCTATGATGCACATAGTACTCATGACAATTTTTCATTTTTTTCTCATGCAAGAGCATCTTGGTTGCATGCCTCATATTGAACATTGGTCACATCCATTATTTGCAATTATACGTAAGTAGGCATTTTCTTTATTAGTAATCATAAAATTACAAAGTCACAAGTTGTAGCAATGGACTCCCAAACATTCTAGTCCTAACAATCCAATTGTAACACCAATTTGTAAAACTTGAATACAATGATAACTTTTTTGCTTAGTACGTAAATTAGATAATAAAATAAGCTATGATTATTAGATTACTTGGCATAAGAAATGTCATAATCATAGTCGAGTTGAGTAGATCTTATTAGTGTGTCTTTCTTCATATTCCTTAATAGATTTTTCTAGGTTGATATTGTCAATGGTACATATATTTTAATTGAGAATGGACACTCAGAACATAGGGTAATTTAATTTGTTTATGTAAAATTAAATTAGCTGAGTATTGTGTAAAAAAACATGCAAACAAAAATTTTCATATTATTTTAGGAAAAATTCAACTGAGGTTTATGGAAGAGAATATAGACCTCATATTATATGTCAGATACTCATTTATTAAGTTGTGAAATACTAGCCATTTACAAGTCAACAATAATAGAAATGAGGAGGAAGAAGATTTATAGTTTTGAGAGAACAATTGGAAAGATTGTATAGTTTCATTTCTCAAAAAGTTTGGAGCTTTACAAGATATACAGTAACAGTCATGTATGAAGGCTTGGATACCATCCCAAGTGTTGAAGGTTTATGTGTCTCCTATGTACTCTAACTATCACAAATCCCCTTAATTTGTTCAAGGAGTTTGTTACTCTCAGCAATGAACTCTATTGGTTTTGCATGCTCTATAATTACGTTTAGCCTCTCAACATCATTGCACGTTTCTTTCTTACAAACCATGCTGAACAGAAAACACTTATTCAACACTTTCATATAACCCAACGAGGGTTTCCCTCATCTTCTACATCAAGATCTCTGGTGCTTAGTTCTTTTGCAAAGATTCTTAGTAGTTGTGCACCTACATCACCAAATGCAACTCCCCAAAGTGTATCTGTATGATCTTCCAACATGATTTGCATCAAGTATCTATAGTTATAGTTCTCATGTTGTAAGTCACATTTTGTGCATTTCCACTTGTCTTCCTTCTCCTCGGGGAGGCATTTGTTGTAATCCCTTCTAGTGTATTTGTTGGGGCAAGCTAGATAATACATATCATCCTCTTTGATAGTTATTATTGTAGCCTTTAAAGTGCAATGTATTAGCACAGTTATGTTTTGAACTCTCTCTTTAATATCTGAGATTGTCATTCTTATCAAATCAGACACGTTTGGTTGCATGTTAATCCCACTCTCAATGTACCAACTTTTTAGTTTAGTTGTCTCTTCAATGTCTAGGTCTATTGTTACACTGGTTGAGATTGACGTGGTGACAACCTTACCATTGTATTCACTAAGACATCCATTCTTGATTGTGACGACCACTTCTTGATGTTCTTCAAATTGTTGATATATAAGGTTGCCCTCTTTGGTAGTCATCTAGCCCTACAAGGTTACATTGATTGTGGCTCCTGACTTGTCTAAAAGGTGTATGCCATGACGTAGTACTTATGTACCATTGTGTCTCCTTATAGTTGATGTGAGGGCTACAAACTTGACAACTTCAATTACG
Source organism: Cupressus sempervirens (assembly GCA_028749045.1). Taxonomy (NCBI): domain Eukaryota; kingdom Viridiplantae; phylum Streptophyta; class Pinopsida; order Cupressales; family Cupressaceae; genus Cupressus; species Cupressus sempervirens. The sequence continues at coordinate 402,529,550 of CM053787.1, read as the reverse complement.
TCAACAACTACGTTATTGGTCATGTTCAAAATATCTATAATCGGTGTCAAGTTGAACTAATGCTTTGGTATGCTATGGTCATCCTCACATGGTTCAACTTTTGACTGCATAGATAGTATAATCTCAATTCCACTATTTAGTTTGTTGTAGGTTGTATTTGTTGGTCATACATCTCCCCCAGATATGATTTACATTGCGCCTTCCTTGATGTTTGGGTATTGTATCTCCAAATCATCATTAAAGAAAGTAAGACGTGTTTCAATTCTTTCCATGTCCACTACATCAAAGCTGAATACTTGCCCTGGACCTCTTTGATTTGTATATTGCCTTGTATCACCCTTTTTAGTGCATCGGCATTTCACTCTCCACCTCGTTTGGTACAGATTTAAGCTCTTAAGCTTAGTGATAGCATTGGGTATTTGAGTAGTACTAGATGGTGTGCGTATACCAAACCAAGCTCATTGATGCTTGGTTACACTTTGCATCCTTGATTGAGCTACACTTGGGGTGTTGATGGTGATGGTGTCTACAAAAGTCAATATTTTCGATCCTACCCCATTTGGCAACGAAAAAGGATAACCAATGAGCACGTGTTGCACAACAACAATCTCAAGTTCTCGTATCACAATCCATCTAGACAATTACAATGGCTCCAATTATTCATGTTCACCTATCGCAGCAAATTCAAAAAAAGAAACAAGGGCCCGATGGATTATTGTGGCCCTCTGTAATACCTTGCTAAAGTAAAGGAATGATGGGTACTCATGCTGACCTTTTTTGTGTTGTCGGATACGTATAATTGGTAAGTTTGATTATGGAACCAAGAATTACTTGTTGATCATCTACGAAATGATTTAACCTTGTTGTAAAGATGCCCTTTGGGAGTGTTCTCCATCGGACAAGTCCATGTAGAAACATTTGATCTGCTCGTGTCCAAGAAAGAAGTCGAAAATTTCCACGACCTACATCATAGGTTTGTGCATCGGGTTGCCCTTATACATACATTCGATTGCATCTTGAGTCAAAGTTGTCTCCATATTATTTATGAACTGTGTACTCCTGCACAATTTTTTTGTTGTAAATTCATATAGAAGTTATCATACTTGTTTTAATAATAAACTAATACGTTTCTTTTCCATAGATCAAATATCTCAGTGAGAGGTGTATGAAAAATTCAACCAACATGCTTGAACTTGATTGACTCAAACCAAACCTATTTAGCTCTATGTTGTTATAGCCATTGTAGCATTATTCGACATAGGAATCAATTGAGGAAAGTAGAAGTTGATCGATTTGTAGATGAGAACAGTCAAGCAATTTGCAAGTGAGAAGAGAGAACCAATACAATAATTTCATGGGCATAATATTAAATTCTTAACCACAAGTGTAGTATTAAAAAAATAAAGACCATGAATTTGAGGTTCAAAATATTGTATCAAATGAAGCAAATTATCTAAAGAAGCATTCAGCAAATAATTAAGTTCCAAATCACATTTCCTTGCATCTAAAATTAAATACAATAAACTATATTTTCCTATTTACTTTGACCTCTTGATCAATTAGTTATTAGTCATAAAATATTCTCTTTTGGTATTCTAACTAAAATAAAAGAGTAACATAATGTTTTACAATTTATCTCACACTTTTCATATGTTTAGAGTACTTCAGATAACCTCAATAAATCTTGGTAGCATAGCACGTGTTTAAAGTACATCAGATATCCTTAAGAAGACATGATAACTAAGCACATGCCTTACATGATCAATAACATAAAGAACATAGCATGACTATTCAAATAACACCTATATGTATAACAATCGTACAACATATGCTCTAGTTAAAAATTTCCTGTTCATTTAGTATATTATACACTCGTATAAGTTTTACAACTCCAGTATAGATTTACATGGTCATATAATACACTACGAGTTGTGCTAGTTTATACAGGTACATTATGCACTCATAAAACGGTTAGATCACCTATACAGATTAACACAATCATCTAATACATTATTGAATTATGTCACCATATAGTTGTGTCATTTTACACAAGCGACTTTTGTAGTACAGTTCTTTGGCTTTTGGTTTTATGAGCTCCCGGCATATGGAGGCCAGATGTTGTCTACTGTCATGCCCAAAATATAAGGGCAAAACACACACAAATTTTTTTTTGTTTTTTATAAATAATAATAAGGTTCTCAAAGGTTTAAGAGATTGATTCGCAAGGATGCATCTACTATGTTCATCTTAAGTTTATGCTCATGAGAAGAAATACATTGATAAGTTAAATTCTTGTTATTAAATTGGTATCAACATTTGGTTTTTCATTACATTAAGATTTCAACAATATAAATGAAATTATTCAAACAACAATATAAATTGTTCTTAAATTTAACTACGCAAAACAAATTACATTATCATATTGATCTAACATAACTTGTTATGTTTACAACATAATGATTAACTTTCTTAACAATTAAACTAAATTCACATTTAATCAAATTTCTACTAAACATTAATTAAGAGTGTAACCTTTATTGATTTCAAAAGAATGTCACTAACTACACTTTACTAATCTAATCATCATACTATGATACAAAAAAAAAATTTAAAATTATGACCAAGATAAAACTTAATTAAGTTTAAAACTTTAGCTAAAATTAATATACAGAACTAGCCAATATTATTCATGATTAAAAATATATATATATAAATTCTAACAACTTTAAAACTAAATTCTAGCTTGACAAGACTAACTACTATTTAAACTAACTTAATTCAAGAATCTAACTAGCCTTTAATATACATACCATAGAGATAAACATTATTATCAATTATACTATCTACATTTTAATTCAATTTAACTCCTACGTTCTCATAACAATCTAATTTATATTAATCTATTATTTACAATAAAAATTGAGACTAGAATTAATTCAAATAAATCTATAAGTTAAACTAAATTTTATTCAAAACTATTATAAAATTAAGTCCAATATTAAGGTGTCAATATTACGATTAATCTAACTAATTCACAATAGTATAAAACTAATTAATAAAACACTAAAATTATTTTAATTAAAATATACAAATTTCAAATTAAAACTTTTAAATTAGAACTAATAATTAATCTAACAACTAAGTCTCTATTCTATACTAACATCTATACTTATATATAACTATTATGTCACTCCCTAAATTACATACTAATCTAATAAACAAATTAATGTTGTTCCTATCAAAATTAACATACATCTAAATCCTAACTAACATCTACCAAACTATACATGCTAACTAATTCTAACAACTATACTAACAACAAAATAATATTAATAACTACTAACCTAAGAACCCCTATCCTAAAACCTACCCTCAACTCCACCGAGGCCAAGTGGCATGTCCCCATGCGTGACCCCCACTTCCCAAAGGACAAGTGCTGCCCAAGGTACTGCGTGCTGTAGACCTGGTCCCCTCCTTGCCTTGCATGAGTGATGCTCATGCCTTGGATCAAGTGCATGGGGTATAAAGTGCAAGGGGGGGTAAGGTATGAGTCTTATAAGCTTTAAACTTTCTTGCTCCCTTATTTGTTGATAAGACAGGGTCATTAGTTCTTAAGTACTCATGCTGACAAGTGGTTGGATGAAGTCCACGCCTAGCCCTTAAAGGGGTAGAAGAAAATGGTAAGAGGATGGGGGGGGAGAATTTAATTTAGTGGGTAGCTTAAATTTTTTTGGATTTATAGTTTAAAATTTACATGAAGTCCTAGGCAAGTACTTGCCTTTTGTCACGTGGAGTTTAATGCTAAAGAGGACTGCGCCCAAATTTGGCAGGAGATGATTTGAAGCTAGATTTAGTGATGGCTATCTAGCCATAGGAGTAAATGCTAAAAGTTTTATGGTTGAGAGAAGACCATAAGATTGCAAAAACTTATACATTTATATGTTTTATTTTAGAAACTATTTAATTTATATTGTTTAAAGAATTAGCAAATGATTATTTTTGAAATTCAAAGAGAAATAACTCAAAGAATATTCTCTGTGACTTGGGGGAATTAAATTTTTTCCCCATACATTTTCCAGAGAGGTTTTTAGACCTGGAGATGCAAATTTTTTTGAAGAGTATTTTCTGAGTGTTGATGTATATATATATATATAATTTTTATTTTTATTTTGTGATATTCAAGGAATGATTTTTATCTTAATGGCAACATTGATTCTCTTTCTCAAGCATACTATTACAAAGATGTGTATAAGGTTATTCTTTTTATAACATATGTTTTATAATTCATCATACAACAAGGGTATATGAACCTTTCATTAGAATATAAGGAGATGCATAATTCTTAACCAAATTTGATTTTGTCCATTATGAAATTTATCAAGGAAAGAGATAACTTTGTGACCACAATGTAGGATTTTTGTTTCCTCTTGATACGTAAACATTGAATTGGAAACTTCAACATATCAAATTACTTTTCATTACATAATTGAAACTTGAGAATTCATAATTTGAAGACATAATATTTTAACCTACTTCTTCACATACATATGCATAATTTGAATTCGCATAAAAGCAATGCAAGAAGTTTTTTTTTCATCATCTTTTTCTTTCTCTATCATTCATCTTGGTTCTAGGCTCCATCGGGAAAGAACCAGTAAGAAAACTCGATATCTTTGCCAATACATCAAAATTCAAATACATTTTACATAATATTACAATTCAAATGAAATCTCTTCTAAATCCTTCGCAAGTGCTTTCTTCCAATAACTTCAATTCTTCAAGGAAAAAAAAGGAGAAGACAAGAGCTGACTCAAGGTAAAACATCACAACATCAAGAGCAATTCAAGCATAAACCCCAACCCGTTTTTTTCACAATAGGTCCAAATATAGAACCTGACTAGGGAGGAGGTGGATTTTCCCAATGGGAGACGTCAATCACCATACCATAACATAGCCCTTTCAAGGCTAAAACTTCAAGAACTTTTGTTCTTCTACAAGGCCCTTTCGAGGCTATTACCACAAGGATTTTCATTCCTTTCCATATCAAGAATTTTCAATATCAAACAAGGTATGTGATGACAAGTAGGGGCCCATACACCCTACCCTCTTTCCCTCCTCTCACCATGAGAGGAGACTCTACACCATTGAGGTCCAACTAAGGCCCTTCCCTCGTACATGGCCACTTCTTCCCTATCCAAAGGTGAGTAATGCCAAAACAATCCCCATGAAATCCCCTCAAAACAAAACATCAAGACAAGCATAAGAACAACATCAAAAACAAATTAAGATCCCTCCAAATCAAACCCAACATACAAGCAAGCAAAACAAAGAACAACACAATGCCTTATGCATGATTCAAGCATGAACAATATGAAAGAAAACAAATTCAAGGAGTGAAGAACTCCTACCTTCACAAAAAGTTATGGTAAGATGGTAAGTTGAAAAGAGCTTTTCCTTTTCTCCCTTCAATCTTCAAACTTTCTCCAAATCTAGAGATTGGGTAACAACCCCAAAACTACTCCAAAATGCCTCTAAGTATGATCCCTAACTCAACTAGACTTCAAGTAACTCAAGATGGAGTTTGAGTCACCAACTCATGTAGGATACAATCAATTTTCGCAATCAACCAAAAGTAGGGTTTTTGAGTGACCCTAACTTGCCACCCATACCCTTACCCCTAGGACACTTAAATTTAATGTTTTTAAGCCTTAAAGACTTATTATGAACCAAACAAAAGCTAGGAAAATTTTATGACCAATTAACAACCTGCAAAGAAGACAATGTAAAGATAGCACAAATTAGCAAGGGGTTTTAGTTTCGTCTTTCCATTAGGTTTCCTGGCTACATATCCTGCACGCTCATTGCACACATCAGTAGGCTCAAGAAATCACATGCATTATGTAATTTATGTATCAGAAAAATCATATAAATTAAAACATCCATTTTTCTAATAATTAATTATTTATCTAATTCTACTCATATTTTCGACTATTAAATTGCATAATCAAAATGTTAGTTTTGCATTCATTTACTTCATCATCGCACATATTCATAAAGCATTAAATGACGAAATCAAATATCTGAAAGTAAAGCATCACACATCATAAATAGCATAGTAATGTTCAGTGCATCAAATAATATTTTGACATATCAAGTCATGAGTATCAAAATAATAATGTATCATCGATGCTAGGATGGGTCAGGGTGAGGCCTCACATCTACAAATTTGAGGAATGAAGCTTTAGATGCAATTGAATCATCAAGCTTGTATATTTGGGAATATGTCATATCTTTGAATGCATTGTATAATTTTTCCAACACTTTTTACATACCATCAATTGTATCCATTGTATTTTGTATATGTTCCATATCATCACTATCAACTCTTCCAACATGGTGGCATACCTAATGCAGATTTCTCACCCCAAAATGGCAATCTACAATAATAGTTTTGGTAACAACCTCAAGGTTTCGCATGTCTTGTCCAACCCAGTCAAAGGAGAAAGAGTTTGTCTCAGAATCTAGGACATTGTTGCTTGTGGAATGTCTTTTAATAATATCACTAGTTAGCTCCATATCTTGAGGGTAACAATAGCACATGCACAAACTTTCCCAAAGATTATGCTACTAGAACTATTTTATTTTGAATCCATGGCTACTCTATCGTAATATTTCAATTCTAAGATTATTTAGCATTGCGTTTAGATCAACCTATGGATCAATACCTCATATGTACAAATTCATGTTTCTCAAGCCATAATATGCCAAAGGGATCGATATATCAAAAAGTTTGTTCAACATATAGCAAAGACAATAGTAAAATATTTGCATATATGAATAAACAACCAAAGAAGAAAATTGTAACATAAATGAGGTTCAAAATTAAATGAATCTCAGCAACAACTCACATTGTGTTTCATTTTTTGGCCAAATGGAGCAGAATACTTTAAAACGCTTTCTGGATTTTTTCTGGAGCGAGGTGATTTCAATTTGTAAGCGAGTAGAATCTTCAATAGATGATCGAGCAAAGAGATGTCAATGTATTTTTAATGGAAACACTTTGATTATGAAAGAAATGAAGATACAATGATGGCTAGGATAATATATGCAACGATTTGATTTGAGCCAAAATTAATCAAAGTTATAGGAAAAGGTATGAGTAGAAAATAGAATGTTTGTGATCAAATGGAGGTTAAGAGATAATAAGACCAACGAGATTTCAGCATAGTAACAGTAATCCATCAAGATAATATATTGTGTATCAATCTTAAAAGATGCCACCTACGTTTGCTCCCGCTTCTACTTCTACCTCTGTGTCGGCCTCTGCATTTGCTTCATCCATGTAGGCCTCTTCCAAAGGTAGTGTTGATGTTGGTTTTGGCTTGGTGCCTCCTGCGTTGGCTTCATTCGCTCTAGGCTCAGTCTTCCACGGTGCTGCCCTAGCTTGGGTTTAGATATTGTCTTCTCCCACCCTCTTGCATGCGACCAATAGGGCTTTTGTCAGCCCCTATGTGGTTTCTATGCACGTGATTCCTACAGGGGTGGCTCTTTCCCCTGTTGCTCTGCCTCGTGGTGCTGTGGGTAGATCTACCATCTCTTACGCAAATGCGGCCGCTTATGAGGCTGGCATTAGAGGTCAAGTTGTGTGTTTGAGGCTCTGTGATGCTATGCCTATCACTGTAAGTTACCCAATAATGATTGATTTAGAGTCTGATATTGTTGATGAGAGCTCCATTTATGTGGAGGACTTCTCTTCCCCCGCTACTATTTTTTGTTTTAAGGGAATTTGACCTTCTCTTTCGAATCTGCACACTTGGACCTCCTGAGTTTGGGAGCCCTTCATTTCAGAATTAGCTCAGATTTACCCTGTGGCAAGGGATTATTTCATTGTGAAATTTTCTACTACTAAAGATATAAATACCATCATGTGTCGTGGTTCCTCTTGGGAGAAGAAGTGCCCCTTGATGGCTAAACCTTGGTATAAGGATTTTGACCCGTCGATGGAATCCTTTAATAATATTCCTCTGTGGCTCAGGTTGTCGAATCTCCCCCTTCACCTATGGTTGGATTTAGTCCTGGAGATGGTGGGGGAAGCCCTCGAGGACTTCCTACTGGTTGATACTGCATCTCCCAACGTGTTCCAGACAATGTATGCTCACATTCTTGTGGAGATCAACTTCTCCAAGAGGCTCCCTGAAAATATTAAGTTGGCCTCCCCTCTTGGCTCTTGAATTCGGCTTCTTGATTATGAGGGTATCCCCTTCAGATGTAGGAAATGCCATAAGATTGGCCACTTTGTTGCGTGTTGCTCCTCTGAAAAGTCTAGACCGAAAAAGTCTCCTTCTTGGTAGAAAGGGGTTTCGGATGATCACTACATGGTTCAAAAAGCCCCCTCTGTTGGGGATAGTGGCTCTTCTTAGGACTCTTTGTTGGTGGATTCAATTTTTGTCCCTGATGGTACAAATGTTGCCCCAACGGTGGTGACCTCTTATATTCCCCCTCCTTCAGATTCTGTCATTGGTGATTGGATTGTAGCCCCTCTTGTGGCTCTATTTCGAGATGTTTTTGTTGTCCCTTCTTCTGCTATAGTCCCGTTGTCACGTGGTGGTGGTTCTCCTCCTATCGCAGGGGTTTTGGGGGTCAGTTTTGGTGTTGTTGACTTTGTGTGGCAGTAGGTTGTTGGTTTGGTGGAGGATGGATAGACAATTGTAAAAGGAAAAAAGGTCAAGCCCTCCACTCCATCTTTTGATATGGCATTACGCTCTCAAAAGATAGGACTGAAAGGTAAATCTTGAGACCCAACCTGTTGGTGGTTGTCTCATTTTTTTTTCTCCTAGCTCTTTTGGCCTGTTGTTCTTTGTAGTTTGATATGGTTAGGGACTAATTGTCTATTTCTTTTGTAACCATGGGGTTTTAAGTGCCCGTTCAAAACCTATTTTGGTGGTTGGAGAGTATTGTGTTATCTATGATGCCACCCTAGTCACCTTGTTTTGTTTGGTGACTTGTTTCACCTATGGGCTATAGTATTTCTCGGTTTGGGCTTCATTGAAAATATTTCGATATGTAAAGAGTTTCAGGCACCCTTCAAGACCTATTTTTCTTAACCAAAAATAGTCCATTAAGATAAAAAGAATAGTGGTTACCAGAGCTTCCAGATATACAGTGATATGGTATTTCATCTATTCATATAAATTCAATTGGAAACAAAACAATAGACTCTATAAAAAATAAGTGATATGCTATTTCATCTATTCATATAAATTCAATTGGCAACAAAACAATAGACTATATAACAAACAAATAATGATAGTACATTTACTAAAAGGCTCACAGTAGCCATCAAAGTATTGAAGCATTAAATCCTCTTCATGATGACAGTCCCAACATAAGTAACATTCCATACTAAGAAGTTAAGTCTATGAAACTATGCAGAGTTCATTAACACAAATTTTATCAAAAAAAAAATGCATGAGAATACAGCAAACCCAATTTGGTGGTTGAGCATGAAAAATGATGAAAATAGCAAGGCATGTTTCGCATCAACAAAATAGCATATATCAATGTTGAACTTCAAAAAATATAGTTATGAAAATTTGGGATGATCTTAAATTGAAAAAGAAAAGAATTAAGATTTGGTGTTTTTTTTCCCTATTCAGGTACGCAACTTCTAATAAGGTGGTTGTAGCCCAACTAATAAGGAGATTTTTCTGGCATCTAGAGAAGGAAAAGGTGTTTTAAATGTAAATTTGTTGGTAATGGAAGACTTGAATGCTTTTCGCTTGGAAGAAAATTATAATTGGTTAATTTTCATTCTTTAATTACCCTCATTTACATCTTTACAAAGTTTGAGGCATTTGACAATAGGTAAATTTGAAGAGCCTTTATTAGAATTCAATTTACCTATCTACTTTTGTGCCAAGAAAATACCCAAGTGGTTATTCCTATTGCTCATCATCACTTTTCTAGTTTCAACTAATACAGCTACCAATCTTCATGTCAATTTTAGATTCTGATTTATGCATATGATTAATTGCATCCATTGATAAGGTTTTCGAAGTTGATATGTTTTGTGATATAGATATGAGAGATTGTTCGGGATGACACACATTATCTGAATATAAATTTGCAGACAAAGTGTTAGAGGCTATTTTGAAAATTGGTATCTATGATTGTCAGATTGTTGGAGAGATCTCTCTGTTGTAGTGAATAGTAAACCCCTTAATGTCAAGAACTCTGTTTTTCCCTCTTTTCAGATAGTCTGCAAATGTACGGGTCAAAAATTCGCATCTTATTGCTTTGTTTCTCATTTTTATATTCGAAATGAGGCTCGTCTTCTATCTCTACTACAAGTGTATATATAGGTCAATCAAATTCCAATCCTCTTATTGAATTTACTTTTGTTTCTGTGGACCTGGAAACTGGGGGTGTTATTTATATATGAATTTAGAGAAAAAAACAAGAGAGTACAAGATGCATTTCAAATATAATTTTTCTAATAATCCAAAATAGACCAGCCTAATGTTTTATATTTTCTAAATTATCAAATTTGGTAACCAGGTTGTAGCAAGACTAACAAAATCAATTGGAAAAATTCAAACAACCATTACAAACTTAAATAAGCTGGAGAAATTCAAACAAATTCTTAAGGTCCAAAGTAAAGCACACTTGTAAGCCTGTTTTTTTTTGTTTTGGTTTTTCGTGGTAGACAGCTCCAGACGCAACAAGTTGCAAAATCGCAAGCACTTAAATGGTTGACAATTTTCTCTCTAAATAACTTTGCTAGTATAAGCATGCATCACTGTAGATTTGGTACAATAAAAATAAAAAACTATGCCCCACAAATCCTTTATATGTGTTCTACTAAACAAGGCAAACACCTTCGTGTACAAGGTGGAAAGCCAATCTTACAGCAATGCAAATGGATGGGCATAAGTCTAGTGCATGAGATTCGTGGCAACATACAAGGTGGACAAGCTAGTCGGGGGATCTTTCCCTCCAAGCATCTCAATGGGGAAGGCATAATAGTGGCTCCACAGTAGGGCCAAGCACGAACAGGTATCAACAAGAGGCAAAGGAGCATGTGCGTGTTGAGGGGCTCTGCCAGGGTAACCGAGTAGCCTGATCAGCTAGATTAATTTTCTTATGTTGAAGTATTTGCCCTTTTGTATTTAATATAAAAGTTACGTATATAACAAATATTATGATTATTAATAATTATTTGCTTCATGAGTTGCATATATGTTACATTTATATAATTATGCAATATTCTATTAACAACAAATAATATTTGGTAGAATGACACATTTCACTAGGTCACACCTTCAAACCTTATATCCTATGCAACAACTAAGTTAGCTCTTAGAACTACTAATCCCTCTCCCCTACAAGGCCTTTCATGCAAATCACTAGAGAGCTTTCATTTACAAATATTTTTATGCTTAACTTACCAAATCACTAGTAAGACAAAAGATCAATAACACTCTCAACATAAACAAACAGTTTTGACAGAGATTGTTCACAAACAATAGTAAAAAACAATCATTATGAAAATAAAATGAGTTTATTTTCGACCCAAACTAACTTTGTGCACTTACAATTCTTAATGGCGAGATAGCCTAAAAGAAGTTGATTTTTGTTGACATGTTTGTGGAAAGTACATGCGAATATGCTTACATGTACGGCAATTGAATCATTCCCTAGCGAAACTAAAAACTTATACCTTCAATATAATGATCATCAAGATCAATCCTAATATTAATTAGGATAAGACGATCAATTTTAAAACATCCTAAATATCACGCCTTATAATATTTGTATAAATTGTCTACATTTCATTAGTAGTTAAAAAATGCACCCCCTTAAAGGCCCATTTGTTTCTTCAAATTGAGCTGTAATTGGATATTACCTAAGTTGCCGGTCCAAATTCTGATTTGGATGCAAGTGCAACATTCATGCAACATTCGGGTTCAAAATTCGCTCAAAATAAATTTGAACTAGATTCAGGTTTGTTTTGGTTCGTCCGTGCATGAATTTTTTTTTTAAATATATATATTTTATATATACGTAAAAATATGCTGCAACAAATAAGTTCATACACCACTATGCTAATATAAAACAATTTAGCAAAATACAACACATTATTAACAATGTCAAAATACACTACCATATGAATGTTTGGGTTGAAAAACTTTAAAACACCAGGCAAGAGCTTACAACACAACAGTAAGAGAGATCTTGTGTTTGAATCAGATGAAAGAGATCTTGTGTTTGAATCAAATGAAAGCTTCATCCGTTCCTATAAAAAAAAAACTATAAAACACCAATGTCAACAATAGTAGTAGTCATAGACTCATACGTGATCAAATATCAATGTATCATCAAAAATCAGCTCCTTCCAAAGGACCAGACCAAGCCAACAAGGATCAGACCAAGCCAACAACAAACATACGCATCTAGACTGCCCCTGCCAAAAATCCCAACTGTCGCTGCCAAACGCAGGTTACAATATGGAAAAATTCCAAACAAAGTCATTTTAGTTTTTAATATGTAAATCACTACCTAAAACTAAGTTGACAAGTACATTTTAAGTTTATAATATGTAAATCGCTACCCAAACTAAGTTGACAAGTACATAATATGACATGGCCTCAAAATCCGTCCAAATACATTTCACATTACCAGTCAAATTTGTAATGATTTCGAACCAAAGCGAATTTCGAATTTCCTGGATTTTGAGCGTGGTAACTTAGGATTTTACAAATAAGATAATTTTCAAATTCTATACTTGTTTTAAAAAAATGAAAAAGCAATAAAAATCCTAAATATTAATTTAAATCCAAAATAAGGATAAGGATATTCCACCTAACAACTTGAAATTGGAAATTGGAACTGAAATTGGAATTGGAAATTGGGACGAATTTTTCAGAATTCATGATGGCAGAAATAGATTTGAACAGATATAGATTTTGAACTTTCCAGAATTCATAGCACTCAGCATGGAGAGTGTTGCAGGACCTCGCCAACACTTCTAACATGTTCAATATGGGTGGGTAGTAGATTTATTTCTGCAGTCGAGCTCCGCATCATACTTGCAAAGTTGTTAAGAGGTTGCAGGGATATTAAAAATATTTAATGAAAAGGCTCCAGAGGCTTTCATACGAATTGCCCAAATGTGTTTTTAGTCTGTATAAATTTGATGGATATGCTCAAAAATCATTTGGTAAATCACCAAATCTAATTCTAAGAACCAAATGCCAAAAATGCATCTCCTCACTCTTGAAGTGATCCAAATGATTCCAGTAAAACAGCAGGCCATACATGAATAACCATTCCAATACTACTACAACACATATAAGCTTAACCATGAAGTTTCCTCCACGGTTAGCACACTCAAGCTTGCAATCCCATCTGCTCAACAAATTCAGTGTAACAAAAATTTACAGTCTCAGATGATTTTTGACATATCAAGATGAACCTCGAATGTTTCCACCTGAAATATTTTGAGATGCCATTCTACAACTAACATAGTTTTAAGTCAATTTAAACTCAACAAATAAGAATGATTCTAAGAAATGGAGTTAAGCAAGATTATCCTATAAACTAATGCTATAAACTATAAACATGAGAATCATTCCTTAGGAATCAAATGCTACTTTAAACTGGCAACAGCCATAAATATCAACTGGGTACATCAATTAAAAGATTAACATTGAAGTGCACTAATTAACAAACTAATTACAGCTCACTTGTCAAAAATGCCCCTTCGTCATTGGGAGATGAATTAACCTTTAGCATTTGGTTAACCTTTCTAATATTACTCCAACTCAAAACACACTTACCAAAAAGTTTCCTCCACAATTAAACTCACAAAGCTTGCAACCAAATTTACAAGACAAATTCAATGTAACAAAAAACTGCAACAGTTCCAGAAGAATTTGACAGATCAAAATTAGCCTCAAATGTTTTCACCTAACATGTTTTAACATGTTTTCATCTACTGTAAGTGAATGTCAAATTCGACAAACAATTATTTGCATCTACTGTGAGTGAATGTCAAATTCGACAAACAATTATTTGCATCTACTGTGAGTGAATGTCAAATTCGACAAACAATTATTTGCATCTACTGTGAGTGAATATCAAATTTGACAAACAATTATTTGCATCTACTGTGAGTGAATGTCAATTTGGACAACCAATTATTTGCATCTACTGTAAGTGAATGTCAAATTCGACAAGCAATAACAAATAAGAATGAAACTTAGGAAAGAGTTATTTCAAGGATGTCCCATTCTATCTAATGCTATATACTACAAAATGTGGAAACCGTTCATTAGGATTAAATCAGCCATGTCTAACTGGACACATTAATTAAATCATTATCATTGAATCGCACATCAAATGAAGGATGCGACAGACCATCAACAAACTAATTACAATTCGATTTCTCAATAATGGCTTCTGACAGACCATACATAAAGAGACCAGTAATTTTCAACATGTCAATGAGCAACTGATATAAGCAACATCTGAAACTACACCAACAAGACATTAAGCTATGACCCAGTCAGCCATTTCTACATTCAAAATTAACTTTCACAACGAAATGTACAGCAAAGAGCAGTGCAAAGAAGGTGAGAAAAAGTCAACTACAGATATACAGGCACCTCCCATTACTAAATTGATAACTAATTTTCCATGAAAATGAAACTCAAATGGTAGGCACACACATGTTAAATAAATTCTATTACAACTTCAATTAGCCACTTAGAATTAACATTTATGTTCCCATGAAAATACAGAGTAAATAAGAGATGCAAAACCCAAATTTCATATGACATCAAGATTGTTTTTGCAATATGGATAGTTATTGCAAACTTTAAAAAGCGTGCATCCAAATAAGATGACAGAAGAAAGTATTATATCTGAATTATATGTACCTCAAGTCTGAATTTGAAATACTACTTGCCTCAAGACTAATTTGAATGTCAATAGGTTTAAAACCGATTGACAGACATCCAACTATCTATAAGCCTAAAAAAGTAACTTCTCGACAAATATCAAATATCATTGGCATCCCTTTGACAGTAGATAGTAGACACAGTTAATGCCTAGAACGCGATGCTGCACGACTAGCTTCCTCGCGGGTTGATGGGAAAAGCTCCACGTACCTGCTGCCAATTGTCATTTTATCCTTGCACATGGCAGCTTTTGAATCATCGGTGTTAGAAAATTCCACAAATGCTTCACCAGTTGCCCTTCCATCCGAATTTGTTACTATATGAATATTTGACTCAGAGAGATCATAATCCCCAAAAAAGTCAATGATGTCCCTTTTTGTTACTGAAAAGGGAAGGCCTCTGAGTTTCAAAATTCCGGTATGTTCCATATGGTCCTTGTCTGTTGATCCCTTTGAATAGCTCGGAGGAGGAGGAGCAGCATCATCCGCCTTGGGCTCATTCACTTCATTTGCAATGGCATTATAGTAATCTTGCTTCTTGCATCGGAAAACCTCAACATACCGCCTTCCCATATTCTGTCTATCCCTCTGAAGAGCAAAGTCAACTTGCATCGGAGCTCCGAAAACAACATAAGCCTCGCCAGAGAACCGTCCCTGCTTGTGCACTAACAATACATCAACAACATCCAGCCCAGCAAAGAACTCGAACACATCACTCTCACTGCAATTGAAAGGAAGGCCTCGCAGACGAACCACAGGAAAAGATCGAGGCTGACCAAGATAAGGCATTCCTGTGCCGTAAGTATAGGGCCCAAACGCACCAGGACCCCCAGCAAAGTATGGATCAGGATCTATCATCCGTTGTCTCTTTGTGCTGACCTCGTACCCGTCGGACATACCCCCGCCTCCCAACATGGCCCTTCAGACATATACATCCCAAACATACAAAAACCCCCCACACTCAGCCCATCAATAACCAAACCCAAACCCACCCTACCAATTCCTACCCTATTCACCATCTTTAGTCCTTTAAAATCATTAAATTTCCAACAACAAATAATTTTAAATAACAAAAATGAAACCCACAACGCCCAAGAATATTGAGTATAAGCAAATGAAGAACAGGAAGACAAGCGCATGTTAAGCTTAATTAAACAACCACTTCAGTATTTTATTCCCTAATACCACAATAGCCAGAGGTCTCAAAATTCCAACAAAATACAAATCCCGGCGACAACAGAAAGACAGCTGGCTAGGGTTCTAAGTCAAAATGAATAAGAAGATCATGGTAATGCAAGATAATTTCAGATTCACAATAACATATTGGTACAATAACTTAGTTAAAGGCACGGGGTTGGATCTTGCAAAGGAAAAAGTAGAGCTCGTCTGACTCCTGATTTTGGTCTAGTACGCCAAAAGGCCTGTAGATTTCAGTTACGAAGATTTATGCCACTAGTCTCAAGATCTCAAAAGCAGGAAACATCATCTAACCCCTACAACAGTACAAGGATCCAACAAAGGAAAGGTGATATAAACCGTAGGATAAGAATGAAAACAAAACCCTACAGCCCTGAGCCAAAAAGAGGACTAAAAGGAGCTAATAACCCTATGAAAGACAGAAAAAGGGTGGCCATTGGATGCAGGAAATTAAACTTAGAGCAATCTAACATATAACAGATTTGCAGCCGATTTCTTTATAAAAGAAAAAATTTCGAAAAAAAAGAGAGCATAAGATTGAAAGAAGCCCGGGCTTACCCTCTCGAATACATATTTGCAACCGCTGCCCGCCCACGCCCACGCCCACGCCCCACGCCCAGAGAAGAAGAAGAAGAAGAAACGGTAGAAACCTTGAAATTTCCCCTTCCCGCCAGTCCAATGGTTCTAGACAAACCGAATGACAGCCGATTAGGGTTTCCGAATTTTAGAAATAATTACTTGTTCTTCTGTAGCGCATGCCAAGATGATAGCAACGAGCTACACTGAGTATGTAAACTTTATTGTGATTGTCAGTTGCCCTAAAACTCTCCTAACCAAATCCCGTCCATATAACCGCTCGCTTAACCACGGTTACTCTACCTTGTAGGATATTCTAGAGGAGTGATTTATATCTTAGGAAAGCGCCTCAACTACGATAATCGTCGGCTCGTCTCGCAAAATTTTCCAACCTTATCTTAGAATAATTAATTACTTTTCTAATGAATCACAAGGAAGGATAATTAAGACAGATTATAGTGTTTTCTATTTTTAATTATATAACTAGCACTTGTACCTTTGAGAGGTTAAAGGGATAAGCCCATAGATAACTTAAGAAAATTATCATTATATGAAATTGCATAGAATAGGAAAGGGTTAAACATAATTTTTTGATGATATATAGCATTATTTGTCAAGAAAGTATGATGTTTAGGGTGGTCCAATAATGCATAACAACAATGGTATTTTAGAAGCAGAAGAGTAGTTTACAATAAAATTGTAACTTAACATTAGAAACATGCAAAATGTTTGATAAAAGTGTTTACCAAGTAAGTTATTTGTGGAGCTAAATAGTAGTCAAAAACATAATTGTAAATTGCCATTTGAAACATACATGATATTTGATAGAAGTGTTGTTCGTAAGTAAAAGTAAGTGTGCCAAATTTGAGTATAATGTATTTGTATAGTTTTCATAATTATCAATGCAGTTGACCATAATTGCAAATGACTAAAATTTGACCACTACATAAATACGACAGTTTTCAAAGGTATAAACTTATTTTTGAAAGGATAGTCTCCCAGGTTGGGAAAGATACAGTAAATCTACGAAGATTGAGCAGATGAGCAAAGGTCGGAGAAAAACCAGCTAACAATTGCATATAATCTGTTGCCCATGGATTAAACGACGTTGAATCGAATTCCATATCACTGAACACAAAGAGTTGTTTTATCATCTTCTCTGGCTTTAGCTAGCATTTCCAAGCCCTTGTGAGAATCTCGTCAAACACTCTCTGAAAATCAATGATCATGTTCCACTCCATATGTTGGGTAAATCTGTATTTCTCTGCCAGTGTGTTGCCCTGGACCAAGTGTAGCTTTGGGTTTTTTGTTGAAGTTGATTACGTGGATAGAGGGAGTAGAATGTGCATGATCAACAAAATGCTACAAAATATACAACAAATAATAATTAATGCATAGTCAGCTGTGATCCAAATGGTGACTAAAATGAATAATTTAACAAAGTGTTGTGATCCAATTATCCATAATTTAAAATTAGGTATGGCTGAAAAGATTCAACTATCATAGGTAACAGGAAAGAACAATAAGGTACGAACAAGCAAATACGCGAAAAGCACTGCCCAAAGCCACTAATCTTACGGTAGGCGCTCTTGTCCACTCTTCTTTGAAATATTTCCTCTGTTATCACACAAAAGCTTAACAAATAAATTGCTCCACACCACTTTGAATCGCCATTGCTCGCATTTAATTTGAAGTGTCACTGTTGTGATCCAATTATCCATCATAATTTACCTGTGAGACAGTCAACGCATTTAATTTGGATCATCGCTCCATAGGAGAAGCCTATCAGCTTAAATATTTTTTTGTACTACATGGTGTTTAATATGTCACCCTTTTCCTTGGTCTATTGGTGAAGTTGAATGGCTCACAAAGAGCCCACTAGGGATCAAGTCTTGTTGAGTGCAAGGCTCAAAGACATCATAAGGGATGAGGTCGGGATCGTGTCCTGAGCAAATTTGGCAATGTGGATGCTCCCTAGTCCTTTGCTCTTAGCTGAAGAGGTTTCAAGTATGCATGGGCCCGTATCAGGTACCTAAAACTTGTTTGTGGATGACCTCCATCAAAAAAAAAAAAATCTTTAACAAAAAAGAAAAAAAAATCACTTCTTTTCTAAATTCTTCCTAACTAATTTGGCCACTATAATCATTTATCTAACCACGGTTACACTAGCTTTTAGTATACTTTAGACAAGAGTGAAGGAAAGCACTTCATCTAAAATTGTGGGCTTATATTAGAATGTTTTTCCATATTTAATTTAGGAATTGCACCTTTTTGTCTAATGGGCATGTAAAGATGTTTGAAAGGTCTATTAGAAATAAAAGGGTCTACATTCTGTATATAATTATATAGTTGGTTTAAAGAATGATGTTTTTGTGAATTTAATTCCTTTACCAAACCCTAGAATGCATGAATTAATGAAAGAAGGAATTTATTGAATCACATATTGAAAAGTACAAAGAAGCCAAGTACAACAAAACATCTAGTCAATCACTGAAACAACATTTAGTGATCTCCTAAACTACCTAGATACTTTCTCATGTCCTCCTTGACAAGATCTTCCAATACATGGGAACACTCAAAAGACAACTAAATCCAACCCTTGACATCTCATGTCTCCATGTGCTCGGAAGCCCATTTAACCAAATTGTTTGCTACCTTGTTCCATTCTCAAGGGATATGACAAAATTTAACACCATCTAAATGTCTACTCTATCTGATAATATGGTTGACCATGCAAGCTAATTTTATGTTCTTCCCCTCTGTCTCTTGTTGATTTAACACATTGATTACAACATGTCAAACATATTCACAAATCATCTTTTGTCATCCCAAAGCACCAAAAACTCCAAAGCATAGAGGATAGCTAGTGTCTCCAAAAAATTATTAGTATAATGATTGTTAGCCATTTTAGGCCCCTTGTTTGTTCCAAATGTTTCCATCTTCGCAAACACCTAGGGTGATAGCCATGCCCTACGTTCTTTGAATTATTCATGATTGTCATGCAAACATAAAAGGGATACGTAAAAACCTTGGTTATATGTTCTTTCTTTGATATTCCTAGGTCCTTTAATCTTTTTTATATTGTATGTCATATCTTATGAGTTTCAATTTGCGACGATGTGAATCCCTTCATCGCCCTGTTGCTCCAGTTTATGATCTAACTATTTGATAGGTTGCAAGGATGTGAAACAATCAGGTTTACAGTTATCACAGCTTCGCAATTGTTTATGCTAAACTCCAGTTTCAGCTTGTGAGAAAGCGACGAGATGACATATGTCTTGGTGGGCCCGATTCATAAAAGATCCTTCATCATGTCGTCACAGGGTTATGAGGCAATTTAATGTTCATCAATTTCGAAGGAGTGTCTTTTTGATAAATGCAGACAGGCTTTAATAGATATCACTCCATCAATAAACTTCAGAGTTTTAAGTTGTGATGGCACGAAAGCTAACCATAGTAGTCCATTTAAGTGTTTTTGCATCATCACAAGTGATCAAGGTTAACCCAAAGTCAAGATGGTGAGGTTGTGAAATACATTGTAATTGCATTGTCGTAGGAGCTTCAAAGTAAACCCTAGTTTAGGCTGTAAAGTGGTGAAAGTCTTTGTTCGCACAATCGCAAGGTTAATTGTTGAGTTAAGAACTTAAGTTACAATTGTGTGATGGCAGTCAAGTGGCTATCGATGTTTCACAATGATTAGGAAAAGGAAATAGTTTGTAGTTGTGAAGTAGCAATCAATAGTTGAGGATGTCTTCACAGCTTCGCATGTCAACTGGGTCAATGAAGAAATGCAGTTGTGAGGTTGTGATGACATGAAACAGTTAAGTTTAGCAATTATCACAATGTCACAAGTAAAAGAGCATTGAAGACATTGTAAGTTGCGAAGGTGTGAATGGTGATCATTGTAGTTAAGGAACAAAGGGCGTTGCAGCATCGCATGGAATTAAGGTTAACCTGAGATCAAGGTTGCGAAGTGGTAATGCTTTGTTTGCACCTTCATAGGATTAAAAATGTAGTCAAGTTCAAGGGTTGCGAAGTGGAGGCATGGTTAAAGATACAAGCATCGTAGCATCGTAGAGAAATGAAAAGTTAAGTTATTAGTTGCTATGAAGTTGCGATGCAATCAGTTTGATGTTCGCAAGGTCGCAACGGTTAGCAAGCTAAAGAAATTTCAAGCTACGAAGTAGTGATAAAGCATAAATGAAGGTGTCACAACTTTGCAAGGCTAAATAGTCAATGAAGAAAATGAGTTGAGGTTGTGAACAAGTGCAGCTTATCAAGAGAAGAAGAACAAGTGAGGTGGCAAAATGTTTCGAGGATATGAGGCCATGTGGTAGAGTTATCTATTGAATGATGACATGGCTGACCTAGCACTATTGTGAACACAAAATCAAGTAGCTCTTTGATGGCAAACAGTTCCTTTTGATCATCCACAACCACCTTTTGGTGTTCTCCATGCCTAGTAAGTGTAGTTTTCTTCCTTCCGCCACCTTGTTTATCCATCTACCAACTAGAGCAATTATGGTCACCATTTTTGTCTCTTCAAGGCTTGATTTGTACGTAAGGATCAAATTTTTTGCATTGAGATGTGCATCTGATCAGATTTCCCTTTTGATTCTTAATTATTGCTCTCCTCTGCACTCTCAACTCCACCTAGTTGAGGTTTGAACTCAATGTAAACATCAGATTTATGCCTGAACTCTATAAAAGGCATTTGCAAATATTTGTTAGGGGTTTTTATCTATCTGTATTTTGTAGCAGCATTGCGCTCTACAACTTTTACCTTCCATTATGAAGTCTCTATTTCTTACCTCTTCTTGTCGTTCATTATTCGTGCATGTCTATTGCTTTGTGGTGAATGTTGTCTTTTTGTTTTCTTGATTCATATGTGGTGTCAAGTCTGCTAACAGTTGTTGCATAGTGAAATTCATTTTCCTTTCAACAATGCAATCAATGCCAAACCTTCATGTCATTTTGGGAGATAGATTGGAGTCAAGATTAGTGTATTTTGGGTTTTCATTGATGTTTTGGGTAGTTATAGGTAGAGTTGTAACCACATTCTATCTTGGTGCATCACCCCCTTTCCCTTTAGCAATTTAATTTTATGTTTTCCTTCTCCCTTTTCCTCTCAAGTGGTAGTTTTGGTGCATCTTGATTATAAGGAAGTCAACCTTCTCTAGAGACTCAATCTCACAGTTCAAGTCCCACAACTTGGAGATTGTTTCCATGTTACACAATATCGCTTGAGGGTCATACCTCAAGAAAGGGTGCAAACTTTTCTGTCAATAATGACCCTTATAAATAAAAAGGAAAAAATCAATCACCCTAGAAGAAGCTCTACTAGCTCCTCTAATCTCAACATCCCCAAGGTTGCCTCTAAAGGAACCATTTATATTTGTACCATCTTAAAATGGAAGCACCCATCATTTAATACCTTTTAGCACCTACCCTTTAGTGACCTTATGGACCACTAATGGATTCAGGCTCAATCATCTTTTTCTCTTATTATGTCTCGTATCCTTCACTTTCATTAATGCAATTTCTAAGACCTAAGAGGTAGCTCCTTGTAGGCCAACCCTAGAATAGGTTAATTCAAGTTGACCTATTCTCGAGGGATTTTAAATTTTGTGCTACTTTTGTCTTGAGGCTACAAATTATAATATCAAGTGACCTCATCTTCTTGCCTTGCTTTCGTGCTTGAAAACTAGTATAAAAGGAAGCCTAGGCACCTCATTTTCACGTCACATGACAACCATGAACATCAAGAGACATCCAAACAACAGCAAGGCATAATTTCAAGAATTCAAGGAAGAAATTTTTCATCAAGCATTCGAGGCATTCAAAGATTCAAGTGCCCTTTGTGTGCATTTCCTCTTCAAGGTATAGCATTTTTTTTGTCATCAAGGGAGAATATTTGCATTGAGACATTAATCATCTTCTTTATTGATGCAAATCTACAGACATGGCTCCATGATGTAGTTTAGTAGGTCCATTGGATTTGTGGAGATTTCCTACATCCTTCATTGTAAATTCAATATCTATAACATACAAGCATTGCATATCCTTATTAACAAGGGTTTCTACAAGCAAGGTGAATTATTACATTTTTCTTTCTTTCCTTGCATATTTAGATTTCAATTTCAAGGTTCACTTTTTCAGTGAAAATAGTAATATACAATTATCTAGGTGCAATTGTATGTTATTTATGGTAAAGTTGTTAATATTTATGGTGAGACTACAATCACATATTAATGGTTCAGTTGCATGGTAAGCTAAATAAGGAGTTCTTATTTTTTACTCCTTTCTCTTCCCAAAATTCATATATTTAGTACATGATTTCTCCTCGCTTCTTTATATATTCATTATAATCTATACATTCATGTGTGTGTGATCAATATAATTTTATTTATTCCTAGTTTTGTTTATTTTTGAATTCTTGAAAAGACAAATTTCTTCATTTTCTAGCTAGATCTATTATTTGTATTGCAACATTAGTTGCAAAATTCTATAGATTCCTCAATCTAGGGCTTCACTAAGGCAAGCTATCATCCACCCAAAACAAAAGCCAATTCTTATTGTATGCAGGTGCATGATAGATAGAAAACGACCATAGATCTAGAAACTAATTGTCGAAACACTTCCAAAGAAGTTGGGTCAACATTGCTATTGTGTCCCATGAACATGTCCATCTTCTTGTAAAGTGTCCAAACACTTTACCACCAGGTCAATGTCTTCTTGGAGGTTTGAGAAAAATAATATTTTATGGGTTTTCTATTGTGACTGTGAATTTAGAGTCAAAAGTTTTGTCATGCGTTCATATCCATGATTTTTAGAGTGAAAAGACATGTTTCACTACATATTTCAAGGTGAGTACTTTATCATTCATTTTACCTTTTAGTCTAGACCTATTTTCATATCTTAATTAGGTTTACTGCAGATGTATCTTACATTTCTTATTTAGTCAATTAGTTTAATTACACATCTACATTTACACATTTTTAATCAACCTTTACATTGCATTATAGAGGACGTGCTTGTGTACTTCCTTTATATACTTTGGATCTAACATTGGTGTCTATGTATGTCCTTGGGTTTTGGTAATCTAACTTGGGTTATATTCAGAGTAATGTTTGGAAGCCCCTCTTTCTCTTGTGTTAAATATTAGTGTGGAAGTGGTTAGTTAATAAATTCATCTCACATAATTTATATTGCTAGATTCACTAGCCTCGATTTTTCACCTAAACAATAGAAATCTTCAAAACCTCATTAGGGGTACACTTCCAACAACCATCTTGTTGGAGTTTGTTTCTACTATGTCAACCCACAAGAGATGGACGAAGTTGACTCCTACAACCTTCCAAACCAAGGTGAGCTTCATGGATCAACACTACAAGATAAATCATACTTATCTAAGAGGGTTTCCTATAACCCACTAATAAATTGCATCCATAATTAAGAAGTTTTCATTTTCTTATCATGAAAAATCCTTATATTCCTTTCTAACAAAAAATTTCAAAGAATAAATGTAGGGCCAATATTCTATGCAATGTGCAAAAAAGAGGTATAACTAGAAGAGGGCCACAACTGCTCCCAAAACTCCACCAACGTAGAAACTTGAAAATAAATCTTATACCACATCCCTCACAAATGATGTCATATTTGAGTATGGAGAGAGTATTCAAGAAGAATCTTGTTGAGGCCAAACACTTTTTGACTATTCTAGGTAATTGCACAAGAAAACATCATATTGATCAAGGCAATGATCAAAAGTGTATTAGGTACATAGGGATATGTGAATTACTTATGCTATGAGCGCAAAAAGTTTATAATATCAATAGATAATGAAAATTAAGCAACAAAAAAGATATAGTATTATATGATATTGTTTGAAGAGAAATGTATCAGTAAGAATATTGTGTGATGAATGTGTCTAATTATAGAGAGTAAAATTGTGTTGCAAAGTAGAGATTGAGAAAAGAGAAGCTACAAAGTGAATAGAGAAGAAATGATCTAATAGATAAGAAGTGTTATGGACAGATCATTCAACTTGTTGTTTCCAATAGTTATAGTGAGGAAAATCCCTTAACTAAGTGGACCTTAACCAATCTCTGTGTATAAATCCTTTAAAATGATGGACTCTTTGAAGGGGTTTTAAATCCTCTAATGAGGTATATCATATTAGATCTTTTTTGTACTCCTTGTTGTGTACAAATCACTCCCAATAGGGTGAACCCACAAAAAGTGTACTAGTATCATTTAATAGGAAAAACCTTTTTGCTATAGTGGAAGGCATGTAGGTATTATCCCCATCATTATTTTCACCCTATGACAAGGGTTCCCATGATACTAAAATAATATGTTATGTGTATTTCTTTTGTGATTGACCAATGTATTTACTGTATTTAATTTTAGTAGTTATTTGATATGTGTTTTGGAAGTAAAGTTGGAGATTGCCAAATTGATTTGAAATTGTGGTTTGCATTTTTGTATTGATTCATCCCCTCTCTTAGTACCACTTCATACCAAGAGGTTGTGATTTACCTAACATGCTTTCTAAATATCTTATGGGTGAGTGCAAGAAGTTGGGTCTCACTTTTGGGCAAAAAGTGGAATTTTTTTCCCTATTTTGAAATTTCTTGATGTCAAAATTTGAGGCATTTAGAGATTGAACCTTGGAAAAAGAGTCTATTTAATACCAACATGACAAAAACTATTTTTTTGGTATGAATCTTTCAAAACTACTTTTTCAAAGTGGATGTTTCATGACCATACCACACTCATGTATGACACCATATTTTGACACAAATAAATGATTTTTGTGAATCTTTTTTTGGGAAGACACCTAAAACACCAAATAATAATGGGAATATTTTTTCTTGATTTTTTATTGAATTTGTTTTTTATCAATTTTAATTTGACTATGAAGATTTTTTTTTAAACCTCTAGTGCATGACACCAATAATTTGATCAAAATTTGACATTTTTTTTTTTAAAGAATTATATGTAGATTGATGACATATAAATTAATTTCAAAAATCCCAAAATTAAAAAAATTATTAAAGTTTTTGTGAATCTTATTTTTTTACACTTAATTACCATTTCTGAAAAATATATAATGCAAAAAAAATTTTAAAAATCATAACACTATGAAATTTACATTTGTGAAATTAGTACAGTGAGAACCATAATGGGTTTTTGTTTTGTCAAAAAAATTGACCAATAGGGCCCTCTAAAAATCATGGCAATGATAAAATTTGATAATCCAATGGCATATCAAAAAA
The DNA here is from genome assembly GCA_028749045.1 of Cupressus sempervirens. Taxonomy (NCBI): domain Eukaryota; kingdom Viridiplantae; phylum Streptophyta; class Pinopsida; order Cupressales; family Cupressaceae; genus Cupressus; species Cupressus sempervirens. The sequence continues at coordinate 402,503,537 of CM053787.1, read as the reverse complement.
AATTAGAAGTCAAGGCATAGGTTTGGTGGAACTTTCTCTGAGCCTAAATCTGAGGTCAAGCAATGATTATTTGCCATGTCTTAAGAAATGAGCGTCTATTACTTAAAATTCAAATAATGGGCACCCATTTTGTTTTATCCCACTAAGAACAAAATGAGCACTGGATTTATAAATCAGGCACCTAAATTTTTCTATTGCACATCAAGAAAGAAACGAAGGAGTTTACAATATCAAAATGCCAAAAATACCCCAGAGCTACTACTATAAATATTTTACCCGCCCATAGTACAAATATCAGTCAACTATGACTGCCATGAAGAGTTTAAATTTTAATACATATCACATATGAAAATAAAACATATTTTGAAGTTGTGAAATGCATTGGTGAGGACACGAAAAGGTTGCCTAGGGCCTCTCCATCAACAACTTGCCTCCTCTAATTGCATTCATCTTTGAGCTTTTGGATGAATTCAGCCAAGGGGTGTTGAACTCATCTATGTCCTTTAGAGTAGTGTATCCATGTACCAAGTCTTCCTTGTTTAATAAGGCTTTACTATCCTAAAGCAGATGAAGGAATTGACTTTCCTTGAGTTTGAAGACTGGGATAACTTAAAACTCAATATCAAAAAAAAAGAGTTTCCTTAGAGACAAAATAAAGCATCTAATGTTACCCTGAAATATGTCATTATTCTTATATTTCCAAAGAAACTAGAGCACAATAGAAGAAAGAATAAACTAGAAAACATTACACCATTTGTTGCTATCATTGATTTTACCAAAGATAATATGTTCTAAAGGAAAATTACTACCAAGATTAAGCCCATATATGTTCAAAAATTCTTGAGAAAAGAGAGAATAAAATAAGACATGAAGAATAGATTTAGGTTGCTTGCAAATGGAGTAGATATTACAATCCCTAGTTTTTTGAAGGGCAATTTATGAATCAACATTCTCCACAAGAAGCAAGTTATCTTATGCTCAATAGGTCTAGCCCATAAATTGGTAAGAATATTTTTCCATTTATCATGTACAAGAGATAAGTTCCAACAAGAGTTTAGATAGTCAAGGATAACAACACTAGAGGAGAGGATAGAGTACACATATTTGGCTTTCACAAGCTGCAGAGTGGAAGAGTCAGGCTACCACAACTAGGCGAAATAAGAATCAAGAGAACAACATTGAAGTTTAACACTAGAGCCTTCTAATTTACTCTTGATAAGACAATAGGTTCTCCTATGGTAGGCTAAAATGCTTAATTTATGTCTCAAGTTTGCCCATTGCATTAGCTCCCCATTGCAAAGGAAATTATTGAAAGTACAAATGAATATGCACTATTTTCCTGAATTAGACTTAGACATTTTTCTTTACTAAAATATATCAAACCATACATTTACCATAAGAGAACTTAACCTTGTATAATGTTGCCATAAATGACAACATCCATGATCTTACCTCAACCAACTTTCTAATAGAAGTTACTGGATAATAATATTGGGCTCATTGTTTAGTGGATGCAGCCCAGAGATTGGGTGAAACATATTAACTCTTTATGTCTTCTAATCACTTATGTGTGCTTTATTCCTTTTGTAATATTGATTATATTTGCATGTAATTTTCTCTCTCTCTAATCCTAGTATCATGACCTCTATGAAATTATCTAACTCTCAATGCCTCCTCCCCATTTAGGTTGGCAAAGTATTTCACTTTTAAGATTATTGCCCATTTAATGTGGCTCATGATGAATTCACAATAAATGGTTTACCCCTAAATCTTGGTTTTGATGTAGCTAATTTTTGACAACAATTTTTCCATATCACAATGGTTTTTAAAATTTCCCCAAGCTATTAACACTTATTTATTCTTGGTATATGTTCCTTTCAAAAGTAATTTTCTTGTTTCTTTATTATATCCATACAACTACCTATTGGTAATAAGATGCATGACATTAGGTATATCAAGATTTTTTTCAGTGTGGATTTTAGCATAATTATTCTACCTGCCTAGGATAACCATTTAGATTTTAAAGACTCCATCCTCATGTCCAATCTTCCTCCAATTGGTTTCCATGCTTGAGTATATCTCAGTATCTTATCAATTGAAACCCCTAAGCAAGTGCATTGTAGCTTACCCTCATTGAATCTCAGAGTGTCTAGTATGCACTTTTGTATCCTTTATTTGACAAAGAAGAAGAAAATTTATGACCTCTTCGTGTTTACTTCTAGAATCAAGGCCTTTGCATTTTTTAATAGTAGTTTCTTCAACTACTTTTCTTTGGCTATAGTCCCTTTTCCAAATAGCATTGTATTATCTACAAATTGTTCAGATACTAATGGTCTCATTAAGGATGTGACTTCCATGCCTTATAGTATGCCCTGATTCTCATCCTCCTACTAAGAGCTTCTCCCATTATGATGAAGAAGAAGTTGAAAATTGGTCACCTTGCCTAATTTGTCTAGAGCTTTCAAAGTTGTCATGGGGAGAGCTATTGATCATCATTAAGAACATTAGCGTCAATATGAAATAAAAAATTAAAGCTATCCATGATCCAGAGAAGCTAATTTTTTCCATACACTTAGCTAAAAATCTCCAATCCACCTTGTTATGCGTCTTTTTTTAATGTGTAGTTTTATCATCATCCTAGGGTTTTTATTCTCCTAGATTAAATTAATGAACTATTGATCTATGATGAAACCATCAAATATTGATCTACCTGGGTCAAAAGCTATCTACTCTTCTCTAATAATTTTCCCTAGAATATTTTTCAGTTTGTTAACAAGAGTTTTTGTGAGAAGTTTGTATATGGTGTTTCAGAGAGTAATGGGCCTAAATTCATCCAAATTAGTCACACATTTCTTCTTTGATATGAGATAAATGAATGTTTTACTGACTTATACCAATAATTTGTCTAAATATCTTGTATAATCTAGTGCTTTTATCAATTTTGATCCCAAGCATGCCAACATTTTTGAAAGAAACTAGTTAGGAATCCATTTGGTCTTGGGACTTTATCCAAGGGCATTTGATAAACTACATTGTGTCATTCTTACTATGAGAAACTTTCCATGAGCTTATGATTGTCCTCAAATGATATTACTTAGGGCATGTCTTCTAACATCGCTTGTTGAGAATTAAAATGTAAACCTTCAAAATAGTTTAGGATTTTAGTATAGTAGTTTAGAATATCTGTTTGAAACTCCTTATGGTTGTCTATAATCTTACCCTCTATGTTGGTGATTGTGTTGATCCTATTAGAGCTTCTTGCCTATTTAGTGCTATTGTGAAAGAACTTAGTAGTTTTATCCCCTTCGATCAACTAGATTTCTCTTGATTTTTGTCTCCAATATGTCTCATTCTTATCCAAGATGTCTTTGTATTCTTTGAGGAGATCTTTTTCCTTGATGTAGCATTCATCATTCATTCCTTGCTGAAGAGCCTTCTCATTGATATCTTTGATGTTCTATTCTAATTCCATTTTGGTTGTAAAGATATTATTAAAGTGGACTCTATTCCATTATATGAGATTATATTTGATCTCATTAGTTTGGATGAGAAGAAAAAATGTTTTAATCCTTTAGCTTTGGTCTCTTTCCACCATTGGTCAATTAATTTGGTGAAATCCTTATCGTTAATCCACACACAATCAAATTTGAATGGGAAAAGTAGTGGTTTGTTTTCTCCTAGTATACCCAACTATATTGGAAAGTAGTTTGACCTCTATATAGGACAGATTGAAGCTTTGAAATCAAATGGTAAATAATCGAATCTACTTTAAAGAAGTAGTCTAATTTCTTTGAAACATTACTAAATTCTAACCTCCTATCATTCCAGGTGAAAGCCATATTCTTTACTTCAATTTTCAAGAGGTTTTACTTGTAGATCTAGTTTTAAGAGAAATTTGCACTCATTTCTCTCTTTGAATCCCCCTATTCTTATATGAAAGGTGGACAATCACACATTGAAATATCTAGATAAATTAAAGTTTGTATCCAACCATGCTTTGATACTTTCCCACAACTCCAATTTTTTCCAAGTGGAGATTAAACCACAAAAGTTTGTAACTAAAAACTATAAATTAGAATTTAAAGTCTTGATGTCCCATCAATATGTCTTCTAGCTCAGTGAAAACCACTCTTCTTTGGATTCCACATAATAAATAATCCCTTTGATGATCTAATAGATTCCACACATTCCATGGAGTAGGAACCTATGACCTTTATAAATATCTCCATTTGTTATGTGGTCATTTTTGTCTCTTGTAGCATTATTATTTCTAATTTAAATGAATATATAAAATGTTAATCAAATATTGTTTGTTAAGGATATTCAGCCCCTAATATTATAAGATATAATCTTCAAAGCAACTTGGAAAGGAATTTCCCCTTCCCTACTTTTAGGTATGTTGTGATTTTTTTTTTAAAGATTCTTTCCACACTTCTGATACGAGGGTCGAAGATGATTTGCGACCTTTCTTATATTTATTTACTTATTCTACAATCAAATATGTTTTATTTGGTTTAAATCTCTCTAAACCTAGATTAGTGTTAAATTCTTGGTTGAAGATATGAGAAAGTGAATCTCTAACCAAATTCATTACTCATTGACTGTTTGAATCTTTCTAATGTGATTTTTAAAATAATGTATTCTCTAGTTCCTTCATCCTTTGGAATTTTTGAATCTAGTAATAGTTCTACAAAGGCCTGGTGGGGTGGGGGTGTTGTGTAATATAATCTTCTTTAGATGGATTGGGATATTGGAACATACCAAATAGGTTATAAACTCCTTGAATCTAAGAAGGAATAGATTGATTATGGCTATTCACTCTTGAATTTATCAATTGAGTATTCTACTTTCATCCTCCTTCATGCTTCATATTTCTTGAGTAATTTTTTAGAGTAGTTATGCCTCCTTCAATTTTATCCTCTGAAGAATTTATGTAGTTATTAATTTCTCCTAAGTAGCAACTACCATCATTCTTTTTTCTCCCAAATCCATGTGAATTTCCTTCATCCATTGCTTGCCTCTTATGAATGTTGTGGGTACAAATTATCATCTCTATACTTTTTTGAGGTTCCCCTAAGAGTCTTGCGAGAGAGTGAGAGAGAGTTGATGTCTTGCATTGCCTCTCTAGTGGGCTTCCTTCCAGTCTGTTTGTTTGTGGCTATCCTTGTCATATCAATCAATTTTGTTTGTAGAATATCATCTATTTTCTCTAAGCTTGTCTTCTTTGATCCATTTGAGAAATCTTATGTTATGGATTCTTGAGGTGCCTTATGAGATTCCCAATCCTCATTATTGGGAAGGTTAAACCTATCTCTTATCAAATTCTTGTGGATGTAATTATTTGAATTGTTTGAGTTTCCATTATCACATCCCAAGGCCTAATCTTAACACCTTCTCAATTGAGATGGCTACGATGAACCTTATGCCAGAACTTAGTCTGCAATTTTTTATATCAATTTTATTTTGACTTCATACAATCTTCTTAGAAAGAGTACTTCTAATTTGTTGTTTGGTTGTGGTTAATATGGTATGTTACCTCATGTTAGCCTTGTTGAGAAGATTTTGAGTAGATCCATTTTTTAATTTGGAGATACTATTTAAGTTATCACCTCCTAGGTAATTATATATATTTTGTATGATTTGAATATTGTGTTGTCCTCTCTTAACAATCCTTAGCATTGTTGATACATGTCCTACCTGTATCAAAGACAAAATTTGACTTGGCAAGATTGGTAGCTCCATTGTGACCCTACCCAAGACGTATCCTTGGACTTACCAACATTAATTATTAGTTTGGTTGTTCTTCAAATTGTTATGATAAGTTATAGACATTGTTTCCTTTTCCTCCTTAAAGTAATATATTAATTTCCAATTTTTTTTAGGATCACTACAAATGTAATAGAACTGTCATTTATGTTGGTATCTATGTTCCAAATGGAAGTGACTTCTTATATTTATAAAGAGCACAAGATATGAAGAGACATGTACCTTCATGGGACATGTCTATTGATTAATTATATAATTAATATAATAACCTATATATCATTATTATATTAATTTATCTCATATAATAATAAACTCACAATGAAACACACACACACACACACATATTCATCAATTTATCCAATAGAATCTACCAAACATCAACACTCCCTCTTAGCTAGGGATGATAAACAGTAGACATTATTACACCATTGGTAATATTTATCTTTGATAAAAAAAATCCACTATTTTGATTTCATATTTGATATCATGAGTATTGATCTTCCAAAAAATTGACACTTGATATTCACCAAGTACTTAAAAGATGTTTCATAACACATTCCAAAATACATGATATTCACCAATTTTTCTTGAGAAAGGTTTAATATTGTTGAAGTTAATGTAAGATCAACCCCACAACTCCCAAGAATCACCTGCATGCAAACACTTGTCACAAAAAGAGAGAAGCACAAGCTAAGGAGGTTGGAATTCCCAGATCCATAGATGAGACATTCTTGATGAGAAAAAAAGAAATTGCTATTATCAAAAGTGAATTAATTAATAATTACAAAGAGAGATCATCCTTATAAAGGAGATTGAAACCCTAAAAATGTCTAACCTAGGTTGCATCATAATAATTAATAAAAGAATTAATTATCAGATGCCTAAAGTTTAGCATAAGTAAACTAGAGTTAGTTAGGAAATATATAATTACTCTAACACCCCCCTAAAGATAAACTCAAGGAGTAGCTAAAAACCTAGAAACTACTATTGAAAGTAAATTTAGGTCCTGACAACAAAGCCTGACTAGGTACCCAAGCACAACCAAATTTCTCAAAAGAGAAGAAATAGAGAAAACCACATGGGAAAAACTCTACTCCAAAAAGAGATGGAAATAATGTTGGAAAGAACTAGTGAAGGAATAGAGAAGCCTCCAAACTAGGGAATGTCCTAGAAGATAGGAACAAAATATGACCATGAAGAACACCACTAAAGTGTGTAGAAGTTGCAAAGCTCTGTCAAAAGTAACTGTTGATTCGAAGAACCTCCACTAAAATAGAACTTGACCAGGTAGAGATTGTTGACCTGATGGTCAAATCATTTGTCTATTAATGACTTAAAACTTAGTCAGTTGGTTACATTGCTACTGATCTTATCATACTACTAGCAATGCAAACCAAGTATTTCAGTTGCTACCAAGCCATCAGTTTGATTATAGTTCATGCCGAGCTTCATAATGTCTATCAAGAATATGAGACATAATATAGTATTTTTTGATGTTTACAATGCCTACCGAACATCTAAGGGAAAGTATAGTGTTGACTAAGTATTTTAGTGTCAACTGAGTCTACTGGGTTCTTTAGTTTTCACCGAGTCATCTAGTGTTGACCAAGTTTCTCTTGCCCTAAGTGATCAATATGGACCGAGCATCTACATCAATCAAGTGCTAGAGTTTGTAGAGTTTTGACAAGTGTTACACAGTGTCAAAACATCATTTGAGTAGTCTTTAGAACTCGAGTTATAACAGTGAGCCAACTTTGTGAAGATTGTTTGAATTTGGTATTGTAACCAACTCTAGAAGGTAATTTATTGGATTGGTATCATATGTAATATATTTTTTCATATCCATAGGAATAATATTAAAGAAGCAAGAAGTAGATGAGTGTGAATTAAGAAGGCCACACAAAGTACAAGGAAAAGTAGAGTCTTATCTATCGCAGTCAAGTGATCATTGTATTTCAAAGGAATCTCATTTAGCAAATCAAGTTGCAAATTAAAGATCAACCACTAATTCATCCTAACAAGTGTATTAGCCAAATCCTCTAACCAGGTGGATTAATAGTCTTTTCCAAATCTCCTAACAGAGTGCATACTTCATTGAATGTTGTAAATCCTTTCATAAGGTGGACGTAGTTTAGTCCTTATTTCTCCTAACAAGGAAAATCATTAGACGTGATCAATTGTAATCTTTAACAAGATAATTTTATACTACAGGAATAAAGCTTTTGGGTATCATCCCCACCCTAATTTTACTTTCTATTTTGGAAGGTTTATAGGTTACCAAATATTGTGTCAAGTGTTATGAATGCTTTATTGCTTTTAGTCTTTCATACATGCAATTAGATCAAATTACATGATGAATGTTTAATTGGTGAAATAAAGTATAAGTTGTATTGGTTCTTGATTCAACCCCCCCTTAGTTACTCAATCTATACTAAATTTCCAACAATTGGTATCAGAAGTTTAGGTGCTTGAGAAAAGAACAGAGATAATAGAAGTCTCTAGACTGGAGAAAGCTATTGAAAATGAAAAGTTGGATCTACAATTGGCTATGGATCAATTCAAGAGAATGAAATAGCAACTCTTTGAATCACGAAAAAGAAGAAAAGATCTTGTAGCATAGATGAATTACAATATCTAGATTGAAGAAAGAATTGAAGACATTTGTGAACAAATAAATTTAGTGAAGTTGATATAACAATCACAAATTTACTTGAAAAGAATCTTACTCTTCATAAAGAAGTCAGAAAGTTGAAAAGAGAACAAGAAATTAAATCAGTCAGAATGTGTGAAGTCATGTAACAAAAGGACAAATCCAAAGAAGAAATAGAAGAAAAGGACAATAAAATTCAACAACTATCTCCTCAACAAACAGATCTGATTGATCAACTCAATGATTCAAATCAAGTGCTCATCAACTTGAGGATAAAGAATGAAAGATTGTAGAATGATCTCAACATAGAGAAGAAAACCAATGAGAGGATGATGAAATCTCATGAAAGTATGAATCAATTGAATCAAAAAAATCAATTTAGACACAAAGGTAAAGAAGGATTAGAATACATAGAAGAAGGTGAATCATCTCACCAAGAGGCTCAAAAGAACAAAACACCTACTTGTAATCATTGTGCAAAGGTAGGACATACATCAAATAAGTGTTAGAGCAATGGTAAATCAAAGCTCAATGGAAAGTGTTATAATTGTAACAAAATAGGACATAAAGCAAGTGAATGCACAGAAAAACCTAAGTCTAAAAGAAAGTGTCACAATTGTAACAATCAACGACACAAATCTTCAGAATGCAAAACCAAGAAATTGAACCGTATAGAACAAATTGTCAAAGCTATGTTTAGTTGGGATTACAACACATGGTGTAGATGTGACTATTGTGGTGAGTATGGGAACATTAAAGCAAATTGCATAAAACATCACACAGGGAAGAGAGACACTACAAAGAGATGTTTTGTATGTACAGAACTTGGACATCTTATTAAGAATTATATGAATCGAGGAAGAATTGAAGATGAAAAGAAAGCAAAGGATGACAATATTAGAAGTCAGATGAGGTAGAAATGGGTAAGGAAATCTCCCGAGGATGAAAATCAGAGTAATGAAAATGTTGACACCCAAGTCAATGAGTTGGGTGACTCAACCATTTCAAACTAGTTATTTATGGAGATTACTGGAACTATGACTTAGAAGGAGATATGTCACATCAGTTCTTGTCAGCAAGTAGAAGATCCATAACAACATTCCATATGCACAAGGATCACCAAGTTGGATGACAGTTGAAGTTACCTTATCGAGTGTGGTTGGGTTGTAAGACCTAACTGAGCTTGGATGTAGATGGTGAGATCGAAGTTCATACCGAGTAGAAGACATTGCTGAGTTGATGACTCTACCAAGTTTAAAGTTCTTACTAAGTTGAAGGTACCTTCCAAGCATTGAAGACTTAGCCAAGTGGAGGACAACCTGTCACTGAGCCAGCTATTGTACGATGCATTTATGGTGACTTGAAAACTAAATTTTATTAAAAAGGGGAAATTGAAGGTTATTGTTTCACCATGATTTCTAGAGCAAATAGAGAGAGGAGCATTCCAGAGCCCCTGAGCGATTCATAGTAATTTCATTGAATTTCTTTCCAACACTTGAATTTTTACCAAGCAGTATGGCATCCTCTAGCGACAAAGTTAAGAAAGGTTCATAGATTTTAGTTTGAGGAGTTGATTGCAATTCCCTAGGTGTAATGCCCACCCATAGTTTGTTTTTCCATTATATTTACCAAACTCATTTATACCTATTTCATGCATGTGTTAGTTTCAAGGAGATTGGATTTATAATTATGACATTATTTCATGACTTGGATTACATGCACAATAACAAAGAATTACTTAGTTTATTATATTTTACATGTTGATTGTTGATTATGATTACTAATGCATTAATAATGCTTTAATGGTTCTTAGTTTATAAATGTAATTTCTTTCAAGAGGATGTCAAATGATGAGTTTTCATGTTTCAATATGTGATGATTTATACCCAAGATTTATTATAGTACTTACCCCATACTTGCATGTGTATGGTGTGCATGTTTATATTTGTCATGTTTGATGTGGTTAAGGGAGGGAGTCGTAGTCATCTGGTAGTCAAGATCTACACGATGTATCATTCCCTAGCATTGCCTATTTAGTTTAGATATATTTATAAACATGTACATGCTCGTCTTTTATGCAGGATTGCAGGTACCAGGCATTGACTTCCTTGAATTGTCAGGATGAGCATGCCCTATCACAATAGCTCTATGGTGAGAATGGGGAGATAATGTTCAGGTCCAATCCAAACCATAGCCTAAATACTTGTCTTGCAAGGAGGACTCGTAACTAACTCTCCACCCTTTTTAAAACCCATGAGTTTATCTTTGCCTATGTTGTTTGATTTTGAGTCTTGGTCTATTTTGGTAATGTTGCTTTTATGTGGATTTCACTATGTGATTTATTAGGTAAATGATTTAATCATAATATTTGGGTTAATCATATAATTAAATATTATTTGTTAAAAAAGAAAATATTAAAGCATGAGAATATTTAAATAATTAATTTTTTTTTTAATAAAAGTCTTAATTTAGAAGTCTAAATTTAGAAAAATGGTTTAAAGAGAAATTAGAATATGATGATATTTAATTAATTATAAATTAATTAAATATGTATTTCAGTTTAAAAGATTTAATTTAAAAGTCTAATTTAAGAAGTTGGACAAAAAGAGAATTTAAAATATTAAAATATTAAAGATTTAATATTGCTTTATTATAATTTTTTATTTAATAATAATTAAATTAGAGTTGCATTTAAACAATGAGCTTTGATTATTATTATTAATTTAAATAATAAAATATGTTTTTTTTTTTTTTTGAAAAGGGGTAAAAATTTATTCAATCAAGTCCAAATTATAGAGCAAAGGCCAAAGGCCCACAACATCACTACATATTCCTATCTTCCAATAATAGCTGATAAAAAATCCCATGATGCTATGAAGGTAACTCATCCCTACCGCTAATATCCCAACTAACCACATTCTCTGAAGCCCACTTCACCAAAAAATCTGCCACTTTGTTCCATTCGTGAGGGATATGACAAAAGGAGACAAAGTCCAAGAAACTACATAGACTTAGAATTTGTCTAGCCAAAGAAGCTAATTTCCAATTAACATCCTCCAAACTTTGTTTATTCAACATATCCACAACAATCTGAGAGTCAGACTCACACATGATCTTTTTCTAGCCTAAAGAGCATCCTCTCTCAATAGCAATCTTAATAGCAAGGGCCTCCATTAGATTATTAGAGTGTTGACCCTTGTAAATAGAGAAGAGAAAAACCACACCACCATCATTACCTCTACCTATAGCCCCAATACCAGCATGACCAAGGTTCCTTCGAGAAGAGCTGTCCGTATTAATCTTCAAGATCCCAGCTAGGGGAAGAGTCCACCATCCATCCCTACGAACACATTGCTTGCCATGGTAAGGTCTTTTTCCAAGAGTGCATCCTTGACTATTATCACCCAAGTTCAAATTCCTCACAATAGCTTAATCACCAGGATCTATACTTTCAGACATATCACACTTTGCAAAACTAGTCTCCTAAAGCCTACTAAGAATCTTCCTCCACAATTGAAGACTTTCTAACTTAGAGTCAAAAAAAATCTGCAATTCCTCTCCAACCAAAGGCTCCAGAGAATAAAGATCAGCCCAACCATCTAGGCAATCTGCAAGAAATAAGTCTTCGCTAGAGGTCTGCCCAAGCTTTCCCAAAAATCAATTAGAGATGTAGCATGAATACAACCATGACTCCAAGCCTCCCACCATCTATGCCATGTCTCCCTTGAAAAAGGGCAAAGAAAAAACAAGTGAGAGGTACACTCTTCATTGTGTGAACAAAGGAAGCAAATAGAAGGTCCCTGAAAACCTCTTTTGCAAAGATTCTCCCAAGTGAGACATTTCTTTTGAGCCAACAACCATAAGAAAAAATTACATTTGGGCTAAGAAAGGTTATTCCAAACCTTCTTCTACCAGTGCACTTCAACTGGACCATGTAAGTTCCTATCAAGTATACCATAGCCTTGAGCCACAGAGAATTTACGTTTTGGGCTAGGACTCCAAGCCAAAATGTCCCTCACATTAAGGGAGCTACAAAACCTATTCTCCAAAACATGAGAAAGAAAAGTGTGATCCTCATCAAAGCCACCTACAAGCCAGTCCTGAGGATCCTTCTAGCAAGTCACCTCCACCTAACCCAAATGCTTAATAGTCTTAAAATGCTCCACCTTAAACCAACTAGCATTAGTAAAAGTGTGGCAAAGAGGTTGAAGCTAGGGAAAGCTAGAGATAATGGGCAGGTGGTTGTTCCAAGAGTCCTGCCAAAACAGAGCATTCGAGCCTTTGTTACAAATCTAGAAGAGACCCTCCTTAATCAACTAAGCACCCTTCTTAAGGGTATTCCAAACACAAGAACCTTTACCCAGCAAAGTGAGTCATGTTACATCTGAGCTATCAACACCAAGAATATACTTGTGAGTAAGAATCCTAGCCCAATCTAGTTGCTGATTGTTGCACCACCTCCAGTATAGCTTAGCAGCCAGGGTTGTGACAACAAGTGCCATAGACCTAAGACCAAGGCCCCCAACATGCTTTGGCTTACAAACACATTCCCACTTAACTAAACTCCACTTCGAGGAGAGGAGGCTGCTAGACCAAAGGAATTTTCAAGAAAGAGCATCAAAATCTCTCACAAAGGTGGAAGGGGGAACTTGCACACAACACCTGTAAATGGGGAGAGACTGCACCAAAGTCTTTAGAAGAACCACTCTCCTAGCAGAAGAAAGCCACCTGTAAGTCCAATGACTAACTTTACTCTACAACTTATCAAAGATCCCCTACCAATACTCTCTATACTTAGATCCCAAAGCCAAAGGGATCCCAAGGTATATCAGGGGAAGATAAGCAATCAGAAATCTAAGGATCCTAGCAATCCTATTTTGAATAAGCTGAGGGGTATTGAAGAAGTGAATGGAAGATTTGTCATCATTAATACACTGACTTGAAGCCTTCAAATAGATGTTTAAGGCTCTCCTAAAGTTCATAGCTTCACTAACTCTAGCCATTCCCATCATCATAATATCATCCACAAACTGAAGGTGAGAGTAGGAAGGAAGAGAATTGTTCTAACTCCAACCTTGAATAAGACCTTGCCCTACTTGAGATTAAATAAATCTTCCAAGACCCTCTGCCATGATAATGAATAAATAAAGAGATAAAGGGTCCCCTTTCCAAAGTCCCTGGGAAGCACTAAACAAATTTGATGGTTCCCCATTATTAAGAGCTGAGAAGGAAGAAGAGGTCACACAACTAAGAATCCAATTCACTCACTCCTCGGCAAAGCCAAACACCAAGATAATTTTCTATAAGAATTCCTAGCTCACCCAATCATAAGCTTTAGCCATGTCAAGCTTCATAAACATAGCCTTCTCCTTAAAATTAGCCATAGAATGAATAGCTTCCATTGCAACCACAATACCGTCCAAACTTTGTCTTCCTTCAACAAAACCCCCTACTAGGAGAGATCAAAGTATTGAGGAGAGGCTTAAGTCTCTCTGCAATCAGCTTGGTGATGATCTTATAAACAACATTACATAACGCTATAGGTCTAAATTGAACCAACTGACTAGCCCCCTCCTACTTAGGTATGAGAGCTAAAAAAGTAGAATTCATGGACTTGAGCATCTGTTTATTCCTATGAGATTCTTGAACCACCTCGAGGAGATCAAACTTTATTATTTCCCAGAACTCTTGAAAGAACTCAATTGGAAACCCATTTGGGTTAGAAGCCTTACCTTTTTTCATGTTAAACACCACTTTCTCCAATTTAGGTAACAAAATAGGATGTAAGAGAGCCCCATTCATCTCAACAGAGACTAGGTGAGGAATGCAATCCAAGATCACCCTCTCCTCATCCCTAGCAACAAGATCCTCCCTAGAAAAAAGATTTGAAAAATAATTGACTATAGCCCTGGAAATATCAACATTGGAAGAGAGATGAGCCCCTTCAGGTGAGACCAGAGAGGAGAAAGAATTCCCTTACCTTTGAGCCTTGACCAAATTAAGAAAGAATGTAGTGTTCCTAGCCCCCTCTTAAAGCCAATCAACACGAGATTTATGCTTCCAAAAGATCTCCTCCTAAAGCTCCCACTCTTCTAATCCTTTAAGAGCCAAGGACTCAGCTTTACTTAGATCGAGGGTCCTCCCTTGATCTCAAATCAAATTAGTGATGTTATCTAACTTAGCCTAAGTAGCCATCCTCTAAGCCTATAGGTTCCCAAAACATTGTTTATTCCACTTCTTAAGCTGTTCTTAACATCTTGAAGCCTATTACAAAAAGTAAACATTTCCATCCCATGGGCAAGCATCCCCTAATACCACCAATCCACCATAAGATCCTGCAAAGACTAATCTCTTAACCACATTAACTAAAATTTGAAAGAAGGGTTTTTGGCAAATCCATAAGCAGTGACAAAGAGCTTGATAGGCTAGTGATCAGAGCCTCTCCAACCAAGAATTTATGAAATTGTGATCACGCTATTGTTCATTTAATAATAGGAAATCAAAAATCTATCAAGCCTTGCTGAGATAGCCTCAACACTACACCTCCTATTATTCTATGTAAAGACACCATTAGTTGGCTTCACAGCAATGAGATTCAAGGAACCAATCATATCCTTGAGAAGATTTGCAAAGGGGTTCATCCTAGCTAACCCACCACATTTTTCATCTAAACCGGTGACATAATTAAATTCACCAGCCATAATCCATGGGAGAAATGGGTCTAAGGCTCGAACGCAACTAATGTGACCCCAAAGATTTGACTTACCTAAAAGATTAGTAGGAGCATAAATATTGGATAGGAAACACCTTTCTCCAGTTTGCAAACAAGATGCAACCAAAGAGATAGAGGATCAACTAGAAATCCACCATAAGGGGAGTACTTTCCTCAAGTTCCAAAAGCAAGCCACCCCCCCTAAACTATTTCAAGATCCCACCCCTTGCCAATTGCCCTAGGGCTAGATGCGTGAAGTACAACCAGCCAAACCATCCACTATAAGCTTAGTTTCCTAAATAAAAACCACATCAGGTAACTGAAAATCAATTAATCTATGAACAACCTTTTATCTAGGGATGTTGTTCAACCCTCGAACATTCCATGATAGAAAAATCATTTATGGGGGTGGGAGAAGTGGGAATCATGGGTTTCACAGACCCAGACTCAACCAAAGTATCCCCCATAATCTTGACCTTCTCTTGATTAGTCTTTCTGCCACTCCTTGACGGTTTATCAAGAGGCCCCTTTTTAAAGGATTTCTATTCTAAGCCTAAAGTAGGAGGGGCTTTGCTACCCTTGGCCAAGTCTGAGGCCCCCTTAGGAGTAGGGGGATCTGGAACCACCATAATAGAACTTATCAAAGCCTATGAACCTTGGGGATCCCTAGTATCCTAAACTTGAGAAGGTAGATCCGAAGCAATTGATTCAATCTGAAGGTCCTCTAGAGATAATAATTGATCCTCCTTCTTTACCTCTTCTTCCTAAACTTCATGCAAACCCTTATCCCCCAAAGAAAGCTCAACTAGAATACCTTCCTCTTGTACCAGGTCTTCAAGAACATCAAATATATTAAAAGTCCCATCATTGTGTTTATCCAACCAGGTTCTCTTCTTACCCTTGCCTTTGTTACAGGACTTAACCTGAGTAAAGCCCTCATTATCTACAGGTTCAATAGGCACAGGATCCTTCCCCTTGTCTCCCTTATGAGGTCTGAAGGAATCCAAGGGGATGGGCTTAAATCTGGGGCATTTGCAGAGTAAATGACCATATTCATGACAAATTTGACATTTAAAAGGGAGGATCTCATAATCCAGCTGGTGGATCCAAGAAGAAGATCCCATGCATATTTCCATAGAGTCTGGTAATGGATTAGTTAAATCAAATTCTACACAAATACGGGTATAAGAAATTACCTTATGATCTTGAGTTTGTGTAGCCATTCCCACAGGTTTTCCAAGAAGCAATGAAATTGAGTGAAGAATATCTTCCCTCCAAAATTCCAAAGGAAGCCTCGACAAACATACCCACACAGGTACCTGTGAGGGGATCTCTTCAAAAAAGTTGAAACCCATGTGCCAAGGCTTAATGAAAAGCCCCACCTAGTTAAAGAAGTAAGGGCCTCCTTCAAAACCCCTATTCCTGTTCGACATGCATGAGAAGATAACCAAAAAATAGTTATTCATTGCCAAAATAATCTCCATATTGCCTTTGGGATTCCAAACCCGACGAGCCCAAGAATACAACATGGGTAAAGAGAGACAAAGGCCCATAAATTTGCAAATAAGGGCATGATTACGCCAATATTCAACATGCTTTGAAACCTGCTTAGGTTGAATAACCAAACAGGTTGGTCCTTAGATCTTTCTAAACATCCATTTACTTTTTAAATTTGAGGCATCCCTTTTGAGGAGGAGACCCCATCTCTCGATGGGGGTTTACTCATTTGATCTTCACCATTGGCATGTACTGAAGAAGATAGATCTACCATCTCCATATCCTCAGAGGCAATCTGAGACAAAACTAAACCCTGATTCACCATAGGGCAAGCACAACAACCCCACTAGCAGAGAGAGATGGGATAAGAAACCCACAGTCTCTGATCCCAAAAACCCCCTGGCTAAGAAACTTACGAGCATAATAGAATGCAGGAAATGTCGTCCTCCCATAGCCAAACAAAGCTTGGATCCTCAAGCTTGTCGATGCACCCTTGAGCAAAGAGAACACCCCCCTCCCCCCAAAAGAAGATCAACCATGGCCCGCAACCATAGACAGGAAACATCAAGAAGAAGCTAGAGCACGTGGGCCCTAGCTTGCACCTAGACCATGCACAATGCTCATTTCGTCCAATAAACAATGCTTTAATTAGTGCTTGCACTAATTAATAAACCGAAGGAAAATAACATATAAAAGAATGAAATTTAAAGATAAAGTTATAGTTGTAATTGTGACATAGTTATATTTATTTAATTTAATGATAATTATTTAGGAGTTTTATTTTAATAATAAACTCTAAATAATGTTATTAATTAAATAATAAATATATTATTAAAAGTGCTTCAAAAATTAATTAAAGAGATAAAGCTAATTATTTAAATTAAGATATCTTGTAATTAAATATCTAAAAGAGTTGTGCATGAAAAGGTAAAATGTAATAAAGTAATAAACAATAATTGATCAGTGAGTTCCCTCTCGTGATTCCACAATCAGAGCCTTAATTTAGGGGAGAAGGTTTGGATTTGTATGCATTCATAAATTGTCTCAGAATTTAGCTGTGGTTTTGAGGTAGGGTTTGAAAATCCATTGTAAAATTTTATTGAAAGATCTATGTACTTTGTATCTTCTTGGGTGTTTGCATATTGCTTATTAATTTTTTGTATTGATTGTTGAATAAAGAATTATGTTGTAGATTTAAAAATAAAAAAACTTATTAATCAAGAAAACTTGACTGAAGAAAATTATAGAAAAACTGTAGAAAATTATTGTGACTATATTCTTATAAACCCCTTTCTAATATAACAAAAAATTGATTATTGAAATTTGGAAGAAAATAATAGATTGAACAAATAGAGTTTCAACTTTAAATTAGTCATTAGAATCATGAGATTATCATGAATTTTCTAAGTACAAATAAATATTATTCTTATATCTAAAATAATTTAATCAAAAAATTTATTGAAAAAAGAAAAAGAAATTAATTGAGAGGAAAACAAGTTGTAACTAAACTTATGCATGTATGTGAAAATAAATATACTAAAAATAGAAGCTAAGTATAGTATGGTTACATGCATGTGAAAATAAATATACTAAAAATAGAAGCTAAGTATAGTATGGTTACGTGCATGTGAAAACAAATATGCTAAAAATAGAAAGTTAACTATAGTAAGGTTACATGCATGTGAAAACAAATATGCTAAAAATAGAAGCTAAGTATAGTAAGGTTACATGCATGTGAAAAGAAATATGCTAAAAATAGAAAAACTAAGTATAGTATGGTTGCATGATTTGAGAGATCAAAGACATGCAAAAATAATAATTGCATATGTATTTTTATTTAATATAATATAATTTTTAGATTTATTTATTCGAAAAATAAATAAATTAATTAAAAATAAATTAGTTAATTAAAAATAAATTTTTTAAATTATTTATTAATTTTTAAAAATTTAAATAAATATTGTTTGTTTAGTTAAAGTGAATGTTAGTAATATTAGTGATTCTTTAAGTCTATTTAAACTCTTAGTTGCATATAAATAATTTAATATTTATTAATGCAAGAGGGAAGTTAATAAATAAATATTTACAATTTTATTATAGTTTAAGAGAAGTTGTGGTAGAGTTCATTTTGTAATCATTTAGTTAATAACTATTTAATTTTATGAGAGAAATTATAAGTAATTAAATTAAATTAATAATTTTATCTCTAGTTGCATTATGAATTAAAGAAAAAATAAATATTAATATTAGATTTAAATAAAAGTTATATTAATATTTTAGAAATTGAAATTAATATCAATATTTAAATATAATAATATACATTTATGTTATTAATCAAATCATTTATGATTTAAGATTATTTAAATTAATAACATGATAATATTGTATGATATTTGATAAGCACAAAAAGATTGGATATTTAAATACTTATTATTTTAAATAAGAATATTAGTATAACAATTTATATTAACATATATATTCTTACTTTATTTTTAAACACATCCTTATAACCCAAATTAAACAAGAGAAATTGGTGGATTTAAATCATGTAGCTTAAAATTATGTGTTTTCTAATATTCTATTTATAGTCTTGTGATGTTTATTTTCTTGATAGTTTTTTTTCCTTATGGGTTGTTTAGTTGGCCAAGTTAGAATGTGCACTAGAGGCATTTTTGAGATTTTTTTTATGATTATTTGACTAGATGTCATGATAATATTTATGATTTGAATTGAGATTTATGTTTTATGAGCTTTATGCTATCAAACATTTATGAGAACTTGGGTTTCGAGAACCAGTGTTATTTTTTTGGGTTGCCTGTTAAGGAACCAAATTCGATCAATATTACTCTTGTGGTCTATGACACTATTGTGGTTTGTGATTTTTTAGAAAGTAGTCTAGGTGCATGTCTATGAGAGTGGCTTGCAATGGGGGCCAGGGCTCAACGTGGCTGCCAGGGTAACTCATTGTAAGTTGTGTAATAAGTGATAACATAGTAATTAAAATATCTTGCCTAGCCCTTTTTTTTTGAAATACATTAAAAAGATAATTTAGAAATTTTTCCTCATCCATGCCTTGAGTGCTTGTACAGACTAAGGATGAGATGGAGATGATACCTTGAAAGGTATCACTAGTTTCCTTGTATTCATGAGAGCCTATTTTGGCTCTGCATAGAGTCACTAGGGGGTTAGGGTCCTAAGAGACTACTAGAGTAACCTTAGAGTTGGCTCATGTGATGACACTCCATAGGATGTAACCTAAGTTTCCTTCATGATTTTTTTAATATTCACCTCTAGTGGTGTACTTGTTGAATATTACTTTTGATGGTGCATTTATTGTGAGTTGTTACTCATTGTTTGGATGTCATTTATTGTTGACAGTTGACTTTTATTAATGAATGATCAATTATTCATTAGTGGTGTTTTTATTGTTAGAGTTAGTGATTGGTAGCTTACTTTTATTGATGACACTTGTTATCTGTTGGTCATTATGCTTGTGACACTTGACATTGATCTCAAGGTGGTTGTATATTTCTAGTCTTGGTATTTATATGTTGATTTGGTATGAGATGTTAGTATTGGGATAAGTGTCCTTTTGATTTTGATTATCTCTCATTCTTGAGTAGTTTGTATTGCCCTTGAGGTAGATTTGGCTATTCAGATTCCTTGCTTAGGATTATTTTATAATTTGATTATCTATGTGTGGACTGTACATTATTTCTCCTGCACGGTGGGAGTGGGATCCTGATTAGGTGACCATGTAGTCGGGAGGTAGTGTATTCTTACCATTTGGGTCCCCCTCTGATTGACGTTTGTTGGATGTTCATTGCTACAGTGGAACCATTATTATTATTCCTCTTCTCTTGAAGACTTCTATTCATTTGATGTATCTATGTATCATATGTTTTGAGATCCTATGAGATATTATATTGTATATTGATGTACTTGTATCTATTTTCACATACCCTGTGACATGTGCAGTGGATGTTATTTAGTAGATATGCTTTCATATTATTAGTTGAACTTATGCATTTTCTTATATGACTATGTATTTGTTTGTTTATTTTATGATTATGGACATTGTAATTGAGACTTAAACTTATTAATAAGACTTTCTTAAATGTGATTCAACGTGAAGGAACCCTTGAGGAATTGAAATTGTATTTGTAATTGATTACGTGTTCTTGATGTGTATGTATATATTTCTTCTACATTATTGTTACTTTGATGGTGTTTAAACATTTTTTTAAAAAATAATTTTGTAAACTTTGTAACATTTTAGGTTTATTTCTTTTGAGTTCCCGAGCGAGGCATTAAACTAATTAATAAAAGTCTTAATTTAGAAAAAAGGTTTAAAGAGAAATTAGAATATGATGATATTTAATTATATGATTGACCCAAATATTACGATTAAATTATTTACCAAATAAATCACATAGTGAAATCCACATAAAAGCAACATTACCAAAACAGACCAAAACTCAAAATCAAACAACATAGGCAAAGATAAATTCACAGGTTTTAAAAAAGGTGGAAAGTTAGTTATGAGTCCTCCTTGCAAGACAAGTATTTAGGCTATGGACTTGAACATTATCTCTCCATTCTCACCATTGAGTTATTGTGATAGGGCACACTCATCCTGGCAATTTAGGGAAGTCAATGCCCAGTACTTGCAATCCTGCATAAAAGATGGGCATGTACATGTATATAAATATATCTAAGCTAAACAGACAATAGTAGGAAGTGGTAGATCGTGTAGATCCTGATTACCAAATGACTATGACTCCCTCCCTTAACCACATCAAACATGACAAACAGAAAAGTAAAACAAACATGCACACCATACACATGCAAGTATGGGGTAAGTACTATATTAAATCTTGGATATAAATCATCACATATTCAAACATGAAAACTCATCATTTGACATCCTCCTAAAAGCAACCACATTTATCAACTAAGAACCATTAAAGCATTATTAATGCACTAGTAATCATAATCAACAATCAACATATGAAATATAATAAACTAAGTAATTCTTTGTTGCTATACATATAATCCAAGTCATGAAATAATGTCATAATTATAAATCCAATCTCCTTGAAACTAACACATGCATGGATTAGGCACAAATGAGTTTGGTAAATATAACAGAAAAATAAATTATGGGTGGGCATTACACCAGGATTCAAATTAAGTCCAACGATTGTTAAAGAACTTGACCCAACTGGAGCACAATCACTAATTCCTCCCAAGGTAATCCTTATTCATGATATTCGATCATTCTACTATTGTTCAATTCAAGAGTTTGGAACCCTAGAAATGAACCATGCATTCAATGAGTTATGTGTTGATGGGAGCTTGAAACCTGACCACAAACATTTGGAGAGGAAATGTTTAATGCATATCCTACACATGCCAAGAGATTTCCAAGGGAAATGGATTAGGTTAATCCTTAGTCGAGTTCATGACATGCATTTTTGGTTGGACCAACCTATTCCCATCACCAGGAAGATGATACATAGAATTACAGGGTTGTTAATGTTAAACAAGGCAAAGACCACAAAAACCCTAGGTTAGGTTGAACTGACGAAGAGGATTCTTTTCGAATGGGATGTTAGAGGTAGGAATTCGAATGGCATGGCTAACATGGAGATAAAGTTCAAAATCCATGTTATAGCCCACACGATTTATAGCTCTAGTTGATTGAACAACATCTCATGTGAAGCTGTTGACCTAGCTTTCAAAGTTCTGAAGAACAAATTATCTTTCAATATTGCCAAGCTATAACTCAATTAGCTTAGAAAAAACATGGAAAGCATTTGGTCATCAAAGAATAATCCATGTAAGTTTAGATCTATGTTGACTTGTTTATTCTTTTATGTAAAAAAGTTCTTTCATTCTAAAAGAATTGTGGTATAGAAGAAGGATACACCAATTTTGTACCAAATTAATGAATTTATAGTAGAGATGGGTGATGATTTTGAAAGTATGATGGATGCATACTTTGAAACTTTCAAAGAAAAAATGCAAAGCAAATATAAAATCCTTAAGAAATTAGTGGAAGATTATGAGAAAGATATATTTTTTTCTGGTGGATTGTGATAAAGTGCACATCTAGGTAGTAGGGCCTAGAGTGGCATGGGTTAAGCCTCTAGGATATGAGGTTAACATAGATGATACAAGGGACATTAATGAAGCCCTTGTGAATGAACCAATAGACCCCAAGGCACCATACTTTGGTACCTATGAGGAAGCCAATGCTAGAATCTCATTGGAGATCAAACTTCCTCAGGCCATGAAGAGAGGAAGGAAACGAGTTGAGAAGATTCTCAAAGAAACCAAGAAATCTAGATCTCCTCTTTTGTTGATAGAAGGTAAAGGAGATGACATAGAGGAAGAGGAGGAAGCAGAGGAAGAAAATGCAGAAGAAGAAGAACCTAAGGAGAAGGAGCCACCTAAGAAGAAAGGAAAGGTTATCATAACCAAACTTTCAAAGTCTTCCCCTGTTGTATTCACTCAAAGACCTACTAAGTCTTGGAAGAAACTAAAATTGGGTGAAGAAAAAGAAGAGGAAGTAGTCTTTAAGAGGTCTACCCCTACCTTCAAAGAAAGGCTATCTACACTGCAAAGTGGAGGCATGGGAGACTTCAAATTCCTTAAGTATGAGACAAGGAACAAGGAGAAGCCTAAACTTATTGAGGAAGCCCTAGTGGCTAAGATGGAAAAATGGAAGTACTCTACAGAGGAACTATCAAAGAAAGTTCCTAATATCATACTAAAGTTAGTAACATATCATTGGGAGAATGCATTAAATGTTGCCAGGGACATTCGAGAACAAACTCTTAGACAACTTATGTGGAGTCTATCTAAAAAGGAAGTGAAGGAATCATTGAAGGAGAATGAAACAAAGCTAGCCCCCAAATTCAATGCATTCCTGATCCTATCAAAAGACATTGAAGTAGTTTTGAAGTCGAACAAAATTGCATGGAAGAATATTTGTGGGCTGCACTTGAACCTAGTGAATAATTTGCGCAAATTGATAATGAAGAAGTTGTTGAGAAAGATGATGAAGAAATAAATGATGATGAAATTGATAATGTAGAAGGAGATGATGTAGAGGATCAAGAGGATCAAGAAGCAACAAGAGGTGGTCTTCTTGAAATTTAGAGTATTGAAGACTCAAACTTAGAAAAGATAGCAACAAAGGTAATGACCTCCCTCCCTCTCTCTCCAAGCAAAGCCTTAGTACAATCTAGCTCAGAGAAGGCTGCTACCAAGTTAGTTGAGGTAAACACTACTTCAACAAGCACCCAACTAGCCAGTGGAGCTATATTACTGAATGTAATGATGAGTAAAGTTTCTATTACTCATCTACTGAGCAACAGGCTCAAATCATCTTAGCATTAGTGTCACAAGAAGCATCAACAAGTTTTCCTATCATATTAGTTGTTGATACTATTTCAATTTTTGTTACTTCATCTATTTTTTCTTTATCAAGTACATCTACAATGAGTGCAATGATAGTTGAGGTTAAGCCTCAACCGAGCACTGAAGTTTTGAAGAAAGACAAGGAAATTATTCCTTCATTTATTCATAAGGAAAAGGGTAAAGAGGTGGAAGTCTCTATTGAAGAAATTGATCTAGAGGAGGATATTGTAATACTAGATTGGGATCTTTTTCAATCTGACTCCTAATCAAATGGATACCCTTGGTGAGCTATGAAAGAAGAGGGCAAAACAACAAAAGCTCAGAGAGGAGAAAAGAAAGAAGAATCAAGTGCGTGTAGCCATCAAGAATATATTTGTTGATTTACTGAATAATGAGGTTGATGATAAACAACCAATTTTGGATCAACTTGTTGACATTATTCACAAGTATAATGAGAAAATAGACGGTCAAAACAAAATTTTGCTAAGGGAAGAAAGGAAGTTTGAGAACAAAGTTTTGGAGAAGGTAGCATAGAGGATAACTATTGGTCAAGTAGAATTATCTACTATTCTTGATAATGTTGTTGCTTTGTTTGTAAAGTTAAGTGATACATCTAACTTTACTAAGGAAATAAAGGAGAAAGTGTCTAAGATAGACGCTGACATGAAGGCAAGTGCACATCAATTGTCAGTGATCCTAGCTATAGTTCTACACATTTTCATTTTATGGAAATCAAACCTCTGACAAATCTTTAGGTAGAATTGTTAAAGGTAGAAGCTAGGATAAGGGCTACTCTAACAGCGATACAGGGCATGATCCTTCCCAACATGGATACAATGCAAAAACATATTGCACATGTAAAAACATTGATCCATGACAACAATTTCTCTATAATAGATCACATGATGGAATTATCAGCAAAGGTAAATATAGCTTTGCACACATCAAAAGTTTTGCAAGAGAATTGGGACAAGACAATGTTCATGGTTTTGTAGGTACACAATGATTTCCTTTCACATTTTGGTGTTACCTTGTAGTTATGCATTATGGCATTCATGTCAAAAAGGGGGGAATGTAGAATGTATATCATATGTAAGGGAAAATTACATATACAAAGGAGGAAATACATGTATAGTAAGTAAGATGTATATACAAAGAAGAAAATATGTTTACAAAAACAATTTTGAAAAATGAAAAATAGATTCAAGAGGTTACCGAGCAACAACAGTAGCAAACAATAGTCAAAACTGAGTTACAGACCTAGATATGTTGATAGGGGGAGTTTTGACATATATTTTGAGTATTCAATACTTTTGGTATGACAAGTGTTTTTTTTCACTAATGCCAAAGGGGGAGATTGTTGACCTGATGGTCAAATCATTTATCTATCAGTGATTTAACACTTAGTTGGTTACATTGATACCGAGCTCTACAATTTCTACTGAGCTTATCATACTGCTAGTAGTGCAAATCAAGTGTTTTAGTTGCTATTGAGCCAACAAGTTTCATTGTAGTTCATGCTAAGCTTCATAATGTCTATTGAGCATCTGAGATAGAATATAGGGTTTTTCAAGGTTTACAATGCCTATTAAGCATTTTAGTGTCAACTGAGTCTACCAAGTTCTTTAGTGTTCATCGAGTCATCTAGTGTTGATCGAGTTCCTGTTACCCCAAGTTATTAGTATGGAATGAGCATCTCCATCAACCAAGTGCCAAAGTTTTTGAGTGTTGACAAGAGTTGCCAAGTGTTAGAACATCACTTGAGTGATCTTTAGAACCCGAGTTATAGTAGTGAACCGACTTTGTGAAGATTGTTTGAATTTGGTATTGTAGTCGATTCCAAAAGGTAATTTATTGGATTCATATATATCTATAATATATCTTTCATATCTATTGGAATAATATTGAAGAAAAAAGAAGCAGATGAATGCAAATTAAGAAGGCTACAAGAAATATAAGGAAAATTAGAGTCTTATCTATCATAGTTAGGTGGTCATTGTATTTCAAAGAAATTCTATTCATCAAATCGAGTTGCAGATCAAAGATCAGCCACTAATTCATCCTAATGGGTGTATCAGCCAAATCCTCTAACTAGGTGGACTTAACAGTCTTTTCCAAATCTCCTAATAGAGTGCATACTTCATTGTATGTTGTGAATCCTTTCACAAGGTGGACCTAATAGTCCTTATTGCTCCTAATAGGGAAAATCATCAAAAGTGATTAATTGTAAGCTTTAATAGGCTAACTTTATACTATAGTAATAAAGCTTGTGGGTATCATCCCCACCCTAGTTTTACTTTAAATTTTGGAAGGTTTTTGAGTTACCAAATATTGTGTCAAGTGTTATGAATGTTTTATTATTTTTAGTCTTTCATGCATGCAATTAGATCAGATTACATGGTGAATGTTTAATTGGTGAAATAAAGTATAAGTTTTAATTGTTCTTGATTCACCCCCTCCTTTTAGTCACTCAGTCTATACTACATATCCAATAGAGAAGAAAATAATCTACATCAAATTAGGAGGCACACAAAAGAAAATAACTAAACTCGAAGATACAGATGGCATGAAACAACAAAGCCTAAAGAGATGATCAATTGAACATGGAAGTCTGCAACCAAAGTAGGAATGAAAAGAAGAGTGTCTATATGGTAAATGATCCATCTCACCAAAATGCATAGGTGCCCAACCACTGCATCTTCCTAGTACATGGGAACAAATTTTCAACACATAGCTAACTCCATTGAACCAAAGAAGCATGAGAAAAAATAGAAGAACCCCTCATAATGTAGACAAGGGTGAGGTGATAGGCAACTAGAAAAGTGGGCCAAAAGAACTACATTTCAAGGAACCACAATCAAGATGCATAAAAGAGTACATATGTGTGTACTAAGGTGATCAATCTTAGATATGCCATGTGATTAGTGTCACATAAGGGAAACTCGCTAGACAAAGGAAGATGACAAATAAAGGAAAAAATATCAACCCCCCATGGCACTTTAATCATAGTAGTGCATGTAAAATAAGGCACAAGATATAATGAATCCCAAGAATACAATAATCTGCATGAGTATCCTTAGATGACACTGCTCGAATCAGAAGGCAAAACAAAACAAAACTATTGAAAAAAAAAAGAAAAGCAAATGCAATATGGCACTTTAGCTCAGTGCATTTGCAAGAATGCATAGAAATGATGTCTAAATAGACCAGAAGAGACATAATACTAATACAATAGATATTACAAGTCATGACAAATCATCTGAAGCAATGAAATCAATCCTAGACCTAAAATAACCAAGATATCCACCATAATGCAAGAATACAAAAGATTGAATAGAATGTGACTGGAGTAGAATCTAGAAAAACAACCAACATCGTTGGAAAAAGGTCGAAAAGACCTTTCCAATGATATAAAGAATTTCCAAATTTAAGATTAGATGCTCAAGATATGTCTCTAGGAGTGCAAAAAGGAACTCCTACCTTTGACAACAGAAAAAGGCATAAAAAAACATCAAAACCTAAAAATCACCTATACCATTATGATGGGCTTAGAACCAACTTTCTGACGATATTTCATTTTGGAAAACAGAGTCCGTATGCCCAAGATATGAGAAAAAATGTGAAGGTAGGTCCAAATAGAGCTTGAAGGGCAAACAAACATGCTGACATGGTGCTGACATTAGCAAGTGACAAGCCCAAAATTGACGTTTGAATGGTTGTCAAGGCAAAAAAATGCCTTAAAAATGACACCTGCAAAAAAAAAATCTAGCTACTGGAAATAAGCCAAAAAACCAAGGGCCAGTGCTAGATTTAAAACTTGGTGGCCAATAATCACCATTAGGGAAAAATAATATGCCTAGTCTAGGAAAACCAAGGGTTGGTGCCAGTTTGGAATCAACCTTCATAATGAAATTGAAATAGAGAATGCTAGAAAGTAGTAGAAGTAAATCTAACAATGAAGCTATGATATTCGATAGAGCTGCAATTGTATTTGAAATGTAAACAAGTATTGATATGAAAGCTTGGACTCAATAATGTAAATCAAAACCATAAATATAAATCAAAACCTCCATGATTGTATGCTTGGAATCCACCTTTAGAGAAGAATGAATAGATCTTGAAGATGAACAAAGGTTCTTGAAGGAAGATCACACCACCATGATGGATAGATCTAGGGTTTGAACGATGAATCTTGAATGCTTGAACCAAATCCCATCAAAGGCTTGAATGCTTGAATCCTTGATCTTTAATGGAGAACTTGAATGGAGACAATGACTTGGATGTTTCCTTGAAAATGCTTGATGTAATGCTTGTTTGATTTTGGAAATAATAGATTGTCCGATATCTTCTTCTTGTGTTCTTATTGTTAGAGAAAATGAGAGGTGGAGGCTTCCTTATATAGTGATCTAGGGTACAAACTTCTAGAGAGACCGAAAATAGAGAATTAAATTCCAATTAACCTTAACCCCTAAAAATGGACCTATATTAAATGTAATTTAATATTTTACCATTCTAAAACCCAAAACAACCAATTTGAAAGTGAGAAAATGAAACTTTCTGAAGCCCGATATACAAAAACTCTTGAAACTTGAAAATTGGACCTGGGGTTAGGGATGAGGTCAACCCTACCCTAGGTTAGGGTTGAGGTCATCCTTGACCTAGGTTAGAGTTGAGGTTGTCCTTGACCCAAAAAGTCAAAATCTTCAATTTCTTAGAGAAAGTTGTCAGAAAGAGCTGGAGAGAGAGAGAGAGAGAGAGAGAGAGAGAGAGAGAGAGAGAGAGAGAGAGAGAGAGAGAGAGAGAGAGAAACAAAAAAGGGGGAAAAACACCCAAGTCCATTAAAAGACCTATTCAAGGAACTTGAAATGACCCTATGCCACTTACTTAGAGGACTAAACACTCTTAACATGGAAGTGCTTCCATTTTAAGATGATACATTAAGGCCCCACTTTAGCAAGAGTATGGACTTGATGCAAACTCTTGGTAAAGTTGATCATAATGAAAAGATAATCTTATTAAAATCAAAGGGACAAAGGGATCCTCAAGACCTTGGGATTCAAGTCTTTTTCAACTCCAAGATCACAATAAGAGAAACATCTCTACAGAGAGAGAGAGAGAGAGAGAGAGAGAGAGAGAGAGAGAGAGAGAGAGAGAGAGAGAGAGAGAGAGAGAGAGAGAGAGAGAGAGAGAGAGAGAGAGAGAGATTATCTCACCTGTTAGGATAAACCACAGACAAAAATAAAAACTACATGCAAATATAGCCAATAACAAAAAATAATAGATCACACAAAAATGAACACAAGGCACCAAGATTTAATGTGGTTCACCCAATCCCTGGGCTACGTCCACCAAACAACAAGTCCAATATTATTACAATCCAGTGATTACAACCTAATTACAATCCATAATCCCTTACAGCTCAATACCGCCACATGAAGCAATTTCGCATCACAACATAATGAAAATACCCAACCTTAAACCCTTTTATACAAGTATTAAACTACTTTAGGGTTATAACATGTCAGCCATAAATTAGCCATAACTTTAGTGGTGAATCTACGAATGGCAAATAGTACCAAATTTTTTTTTTCGAGCGATGCCCTAAACCCCACTAATTATGAAGTATGTACAGTACTTTCCTGATCAATCAGCACAATCTAACAATCTCCCACTTGGGGACTGATCAGGCTCCACACTAAACAACAATCTCCCACTTGGAGACTGATCTTGTAGCAATACTGCTCCCACTTGATCAAACCACCTTGGACTCTACTGTTCTTTTATTCATGTTCAGTCTAAAAGACCAACCAAAGTTGAAGAGGAGTTCAGCTTCTCCCTTGTTACAACCTTTGTCAACATATTTGCTGGATTGTCATTTGTATGTATCTTCTCCAGCTTTAATTGTCCATCCTCCAAAATTGACCAAATGAAATGGTACTACAATTGTATGTGTTTGGTCTTAGAATGCAAAGCTGAATTCTTTGCAAAATGAATGGCACTCTGACTATCTATGAACAAATAATTATCCTTTTGAGGATGTCCCAATTCTTCCAAGAAGAACTAAATCCATATCATCTCCTTAGCTGCCTCTGTAGTAGTAACATACTCTACCTCTGCATTGGATAGAGCATTAATCTTCTGTAACCTAGAAACCCAGCTCACAGCTACCCCACCAACAGTAAAGACATAACCTGTAGTACTATGCCTGGTATCAATATCCCCTGCCAAATCTGAGTCAACATAGCCCTGTAAATCAATAGTAGACCCCCAAAGTGTAAACACTTATTGGATGTTCCTCTCCAATATCTAAGAATCCACTTGACAACATTCCAATGCTCAAATCCTGGATGACTCGTATACCTACTAATGACTCCCACTGCATGTGCAATATCTAGCCTCATGCATACCATAACATACATCAAGCTTCCTATAGCTGAAGCATAGGGTACCTTGGACATTTTATCCTCCTCTTCTTGTGTCTTAGGACACATCTCCTTAGTCAACTTCAAATGACTAGGTAAAGGTGTGCTGACAGCTTTAGCATTCTCCATAGAGAAATGTTGCAGCACCTTCTCAACATAATCAGCCTGAGATAGCATTAATGTTTTGTTCTTCCTATCTCTACAAATCTTCATACCAAGAATTTGTTTTGCTGCCCCCAAATCCTTCATAGCAAATGCATGTGCTAACTGGCATTTCAGCCCCTTAATATGATCCATGTTAGACCCAGCTACAAGCATATCATCAACATATAAACATAAAATAATGTAGCTATCATCATCCAACCTCTTAAAATAAACACAATAATCTGAATGATACCTATTATAGCCATGCTCATGCATAAGCCTGTCAAGTTTCAAATACCATTGCCAAGGTGCTTGCTTCAAGCCATATAAACTTTTCTTCAATTTGCACACTAAGTTCTCCTTACCTTTGACCTCAAATCCCCGTGGCTGAGCCATATAGATTTCTTCATTCAAATCACCATGAAGGAAGGCTGTTTTAACATCCAGTTGCTCTAAATAAAAATCTTTAGTAGCCACAAGACTTAAAACAGTACAGATAGAAGTCATTTTAACAACAAGAGAAAATATCTCATCAAAATCAATTCCCTTTTTCTGTGCAAATTTTTTTACAACTAACCTGGCCTTAAATCTTTTCTTACCTCCTTCCTCTTCTTTCAACTTGTAAACCAACTCATTATGTAAAGCCTTTTTACCTACAGACAACTTGCACAAATCCCATGTCTTATTCTTCAACAAAGAGTCCATTTCATCTTTCATTGCAAACTCCCACTGAATCTTAGTATTCACCTACACAGCTTCATCATAACTTTCAGGTTCACCAGCATCAGTAAGTAAAATAGAATACAAAGAGGGAGAAAATCTTTGTGGAGGTCTAATTTGCCTTGTTGACCGTCAAACATTCACTAGTGTGTGTGGTATTTGTTGTTGCGGTTGTTGCATATCATGAGGAATGGCTGGAACATTAGCTTTTGGAGTATCATCTAGCACTACATAATCATCTTCTTTCTTCTCATGTTGCTGCAACAGATCTTTGTACAACACTTTCTCATTGAATATGACATCCTAACTTCTAAAATTTTTATGATTTGCAAAATTCCAAAGCCTATAACCAAATTCATTAATGCTATATCCAAGAAAGACACATTTCTTTGATTTTTCTTCTAGCTTGGTTCTATTTTCAAAGTCTATATGAGCAAAAGCTTCGCAATCGAAGGTCTTGAGAAAAGAATAACTCACCTTCTTACTAGTCCATGCCTCCTTTGGAATACCATAGCCCAAAGGAGTAGAGGGACCTCTATTAATCAAATATACTACAGTATTGACAGCCTTCGCCCACATGTGTAAGGGCAACCCAGCATGCAACCTCATGCTCCTTACGCACTCCATTATAGTCCTATTCATGCGTTTAGCCACTCCATTTTCCTGTGGAGTCCTTGGAATGGTTTTTTTTCTACGAATACCATTCATGGAGCAATAATCTTCAAATTCATGACTGCAATACTCACCTCCATTATCAGATCTGAGACATTTTAATTTCTTACCAGTCTCATTTTCAACCAAGCATTTCCATTTCTTAAAAGTTTGAAATACATCAGATTTTTGTAATAAATGTAACATAATAATGAGAGCCACCAAGGGAAGATACCTGAATTGGTCCCCATACATCTGTATGCACAAGCTCTAATTTCTCCTTTTTGTTTTCCTTCCCAGTCTTTACAAAACTCACTCTCTTTTGTTTTCATACACACAACTTTCATAGAAATCCATATTAACACATTTTAGACCTGGTAAAACTTTCTTTGAATGAAGTACTTTCATACCTTTCTCACTTATGTGCCCAAGTCTGTTGTGCCACAGTGCTGTATCAAAATCTACAGCAGCTATTTGTTCTCCCTGCTCAACTACAACAATTGTTCCTGAACATTCATTTTTCTCTAAAACAATCAAAGTAGAAGGAACAATATGACCTGTACAAAGATATAAGGTGTCTACTTTCACACCTTTTGCTACTATAAGGGAACCTTTTGAAACCTTCCAATTTTTATCATTAAAAGTAACTACACAACCCTCATCACCGAGTTGCCCTGCTGAAATTAAATTCCTACTCAACCTTGGAACATGTCTTACCTCATGTAGTAGCCAATGATTCCCATTCTGCAAATTAATCTTAATTTTTCCCTTTCCAACAATTTGACAGGGTTCATTATCCCCCAAATAAACAAGCCCAAAATCCCCTTGGACATAATCAATGAAATAACCTCTATGAGGTGCAGCATGAAACGAAGCACCAGAATCTAAAACCCATGAATCATCTACACTTTCTAAAGATAGAAGCAAAGCATCCTCTTTGGATTTGTTACTTACCACATTTGCCTCCTTGAATCCATCTGATTTATCTCCTTCATTTTTCTTTCGATTTCAGCAATCTTTCTTTTTTTGCCCTAGTTTCCCACAATACCAACAATCGTTTGGTCCTCTCGATTGAGACCTCCTCCCCTTTGACTTTCCTCTTGATGTCCCATGATTTCCAGAGTTACTTCCTCTCTCAGTCATTCTGCCCCTGCTTTGTGCATTCAAAGCACTTCTTGATGCAGATCCACCTGAGGATTTCCTACGAGTTTCCTCACTCAAAACAAGACCGATCACTTCATCATATTTTAGGGTACTAGATCCAGGAACAAAATTACTCACTGCCATTACCAAACCATTCCAGCTTTCAGACAAAGAACACAAAATCAAGAGAGCCCTAATTTCTTCATCAAAATTGATACCCACAAAAGATAACTAACTAGTAATAGTATTAAACTCATTTAAATAATCTGCAATAGATCCACCTTTTTCCTTTTTCATATTAAATAAACGCTCCATGAAAAATACCTTGTTTGAAGCGGAGGGCTTTTCATACAGTGTCGCTAGGGTTTTCATCAAATCTTCTGTCGTCTTTGCTTTTGTAATATTAAGTGTCATCGATGGTGCCAAGCATAACCGAATGCTTTTGAGTGCCTTTCTATCCAAAAGATCCCATTTAGCCTTTGACATAGTTCCCTGATTCTTGGCTTTGCCTTCCAACGACTTCCATAAATCCTTCTGATATAGATAGTATTCCATTTGCATCTTCCATAACTGGAATTTCTACCCATTAAACCTATCAACTCTCAGTTTACCCTCATCTTCCATTGCTCCCACTCAACCGTGAGACTCCCACTTAATTGTGAGACTTTCCTGCAGAGGATAACTGAAAAACAACCTTGCTCTGATACCACTTGTTAGGATAAACCATGGAAAAAAATAAAAACTACATGCAAATATAACCAATAACAAAAAATAATAGATCACACATAAATGAACACAAGGCACCAAGATTTAACGTGGTTCACCCAATCCTTGGGCTACGTCCACCAAACAACAAGTCCAATATTATTACAATCCAGTGATTACAACCTGATTACAATATGTAATCCCTTACAGCTCAATACTACTGCAAGAAACAATTTCACATCACAACATAATGAAAATACCCAACCCTAAACCCTTTTATACAAGTATTAAACCACTTTAGGGTTATAACATGTCGGCCATAAATTAGCCATAACTTTAGTGGCAAATCTACGAATGGCAAATAGTACCAAATTTTTATTATTATGAAGTATGTACAGTACTTTCTTGATCAATCACCACAATCTAACATCGCCTAGTGAGAACTTATGTCCCATTGTGAACCACATAAGGAAACAATGCAACTGGAAGGTTGGAATTGAACCGCCTAGTGAATGTGGCTACTCCTTAGTCAACGCATCAAGGATTTACCCTCAAGAATATTCTATTCCATAAGAGTAAAACCAAAAATAAAAACATATCTAATCTTAAGGACACCTTTGACCTTAAGGGATCAAAATTTTTGAAACTGGAGGGATCAAGAGATCCCAAAATATAAATCCATGCTTTAAGGATTAGTCACTAATCCAAAAAGGGAGAAAAGGTATCTTGAAAAATAATATATATGTATCAAAAAGTGTGTGTGTGCAATAGGTGAGCAAAGTATATGCCCCCCACGTTAAAGTCATTACTAACACTTTAACAAGAGTAATGGTTTTAATAGAAACATAAACAACTCCATTGATTATGTATAGTACAACAATTTTAATTCTTTTATCACCTTTCTCCAATAGAGCCACAAGGATCATATAAAATAATCTAACAACATTTAGTAGACACATCACGAGAGAAGCAAAATACACTAGAAAAACACACAAAAGGGCTACCATGAAGGAGTAGCCAATCAAGCACATCACCTACTCTCTCCATCTCATTATTTATCATTTAGGGAAGGTGAGTAACTCGCAAGAGAGACTATATCCAACATAGTAGGAATGATAGCTAGTTCCAAACAAGGATCCTCTTGAGAATCACTATGCTCAATACTTGGTGTAAGTGTCAATTGTGAGGAAAGCATATTAGGTAAATCAATGTCAATGCTAGTAGTTTCATACTCATCATTGACATCATTAGTATCTTCTTCATCTAGATTAATCAAAATAGGATCTAAGATATGAATGGAATCCTTAGAATCACACATCTTAGTATCATTATTAGTAACAACTTCTTCTAACACATCATGCATAGTTGTATCCAAAGAAGGTAAAGATTTTTGAAGAATAGAATTATGAGCTTTAGCTTGAGCACAATGCTTCTAACAATGTTCATTAGTAGATCAATTACATTTTGTTTTTCTTGAAATGTGTTGAGATTAGGAAGAACAATTACTAGATCCTTCACAGGTTCCTTTAGGAGGATTAATAGGACTATCAACAAACTAACAAACAATAAGAAAGGCTTGATTAATAGATAAAGGAGGTATGGAAGGTGTAGGCAAAAGACCATGATTAAGATTCATAGGAGGTAAACTTAATTCAAGAATCTTATGATTCTTATAAGCTTGATAGGAGCGAAAAAGATGATTAGGTCGAGAAGGAAATGAATTAGATAATGAAGGCCAAAAGAAGTCAAGTGTAGCACAATCCCTGAACCTAGAAGTGTGATATAAACTATGATTAACTATCTCCACTTCTTTATCATGAATACATTTTAGACATTTATGATAGGTGAAGCACCATCATGCATTTCATTTAACCACAAAAAACCAAGATTAACTTCAAACTGATTAGAAGTAGGAACAACAACAAAGGTAGCGTTCACAAATTTTCCACAAATTTTAATTTGTAAATTAATAGAACCAAATGATGGATAAAGAAAACCATTTCAAGTTTGAATCCATGCATCATATGTATCATAAGAACCATGTTGCAATCATTTCATAATGAGATCTTCTTCAGTAATAACATTGACAAAGGATGTAGGATCAACAAGAAAACCACGAGTAGGTATCTAAAAAACCCTAGAAATAATATAAAGGGGACCATGAAGAGCTTTAATAGTCTTTGACTCATCAAAGGTAATCAAGAGCTCCTGAGGTCTTGTTTTTCTTAGGTTGTGTCGAGGTTTAGTTTGAGCCTTCAATTTAGGCTTAGGTTTCAAATGAGATTGAAATGAAACTTGAGATTGAACCTAAGGTGGAGATATATATTGAACAACATGCTCCACTTGTTTAACAATGTGATTAAGATCATCCATATTTGAATCATACACAATATCCATAGAATATGGTTGAGCAATAGTATTAGTATCATGTTGAGGGAAAGGATTCATATAGATTTGAAGATTTTGATTAGGAGGAGAAACATATTTGTTCCCACTACCATCAAAATTATCAATAGATAAGACATTAGAGTCAATTAAGTCTAGAACCTTATATTTTAAATAATAGCATTTATCAGTATCATGACCATTTTGACAATGATATTGACAAAAAGCATTAGAATCAAAGAATTTAGGTGCAATCATAGTAGGTAAAAGAGGTTGAATAGGAGGTAAAGCAATCATATTAACAGTTAACAACCTATTCATAATAGAATGTAAAGATTCAAAAAGAGGGGTAAACATATGATTTAATTGAAAAGAAGTGGATGTAGAAGTGGCATTATGAGATTCAACAACTTGATCGACAACTGCACTTGCTTGTTTGTTTATCTTGACATAGTTCTTGAACTTTTGAAATTTATTTGAATTAGGAGCAGCATCACTTTTATCAACAAGAATAAGAGCCATTGGAGTCTTTCTCTCTGTTGGTGTATATAAGTATTTACTTATTACACTTTACTTAAGTCTCCTTCTTCTCTTTTATGGGGGGACTTTTTCCTCTTATGGGGTTTTGTCCTTCTACTTCTCTTTTGTATATACTTGATGTATGTCATAATCTAGGGGTGGGCGGGGGGGCGGGGGGGGGGGGGGGGGGGGGGGGGGGCGAGGGGGATCTTGATTACTCTATCCATCCATCTTGTTTTTTCATCTCTCTTTTTGGGGGAGGATTTTTCCCATGAGGTTTTCCCTCTTTCTTCTCTTTATGAGAGATTGCATTGCACTTATGTACATGGGTACCTAACATGGCCTAGTAGTTGGGACCCATCATGCATTTTCATCCTAGTTTTGGTAAGCTTAAGTGGATTCCCCTAAGTTGCACTTAAGGGGGGGTGTTGGTGTAAATAAATATTTAATTATTACACTTTACTTAAGTTTACTTAGGTCAATGCATTGTTTTATTATTCATTAGTTCAAGACACCTAGGAGTTTGTGTACTTTTATGAGTTGTCATGTTAACAACACAGGAGTAAGCAACTCTAATTCAGCACATGGTGTCTACAACACTGGAGTTTGCATAATTAACTGAGTTGTCATGTAGACAACATAGTTATTAGCACTCTTAATTTAACACATGGTGTCTACAACATAATTTTATGTGCTACACCTATGTAGGCTTATCCTCTCATCATCGCACTAACCCCTATGCTTAATGGAGGATAATCCACTCGTGGTGGACATGTGCTTGGTTGTAAGACTTATCAATGTGTTGACTCATAGGCATTCTAGAAGCATTCCAGAGGCCTTTATATTTAGGCACTCCTAGTGTGTAATTATATGATAGAACATTGAATGACAATAAATCAATTTTGGATATTGTTATTCTAATCATACCTCATTGGTCTACTATTGTGCTTGTGCTTGAGTTCCTTGATCTTGGGTGATTTTCCCTAAGGAAAATTCTTATTTGGTATCATAGCTATACCAAATTCTTACACTCTCAAATTGACTCACTAGTAGTTGATAATGATGAAGTGCTGCACAAAGTTGTTGAAAAGAAGTAAATTCAGTAAGCAAAATATTATCTCTAATATCCTTTTGCAAATTTTAAATAAACATACGTTGAATATCAATATCAAGAACAAGATAGGAAATCTGAGCATGTAAATGCTTAAATTTACCAATAAATTCAATCAATTTTTTCCTTAGAACTTTGTTTACAATGCATCAAATCAATCAAAGACACTTGTGGGCCAATTTTGTTTTGAAATTGTTCAATAAAAGCATTGGAAAGTTGTGGAAATGAATCAATAGAATAAGGAGGCAAGGAACAAAACCATTGTAAGGATTTGTCACAAAAAGTTCTAGCAAACAATTTGACTAAAATCCTATGGTCATGAGCATAATCACTACAAAGAATTTTAAATATTTTAACATGATGAATAGGGTCTCCCTTACCATTGTAATTCTCAAGATGAGGCATATCAGCTTGCTAAGGAACAAGAGTACCAATGATATCCTAGGATAAAGGACTTCCCATGTCACATGCAGGAATACTAAACTTGTTTTGAGTTAAGGATGCAAGTTGTTGTTTTAAAGATGACAAATTTTGATCCAAACTACTAATTGTTGAATCATTAGAGGAAATAGGAGGAATAACAACATTAGAAACACTAGGTAAAGTGTAGGAAGCTATAAGAATGGAAGACACAATTGGAGGAACACTTGGAACCACAGTTGTGTTGAAAATAGATTGATACAAGTATGATAAATGTGTTTCAATCATTGTTTTGTCATTGATGTCAGACCTGCTACTTGCTCGTAAGAAAATTGCTTATATGATTTGAGTACTATCATTTGTTTGATTGATGAAGAGGATTTGATCAAATGAGGCAACAATATAACCTAGAGGAAAGATTGACTTATGATATGGAAAAAGAGTACAAGGATTAGTTAATACAATAATATTATAGTGCATTGATAATCAACTTAAGATTGCAAAGGATGGATACACTGATTAAGTTTAGAAGAACAAGCTAAAAAAAGTATGTTTGCCAAGCTTAACATTCTACATAGTAGGCGCAGAGAAAAGCTAGTGTAAGCCAAGCAAAAAATCAATTGGAGCCGAGCAAAGCCAATTTCAATGTAAGCCAAGTGATACATTGTAAGCTGAGTAGAGTTTAGTTGATGCTGAGCACTAGTAAACTTTAATTTGTAGTAAGTGATTTGATAGTGGATACTAAGCAACATAGTATGTGCCGAGTACCAAAACTAGTTAATGCTGAGTGTTAGCATTATGGGAAAGATAGAGAATTTGACAAATCTAAGTTGACAAGTTTGATTTCTTAAAGTGTGTGAACTACGTGGAAGATAAGTTTAATGAGCTGGTGGCACCAAATTCATGGTGAACCATTTTGAGATGAATTCAAAGAGGATTGAAGTAGAAGTTTCTAGAAAGGGATGAAATGAAATGATGGGTAGATTCATTGAATCCTACCTAATCTAACCTAATCATAAAATGGATGATAGAGGTTGAATGACAAAAGATCACAATTCTCTATTTATAGAGATGACTAGTCTGAAGAAAAGGTTGTCATGTGTGAGAACCTAAGGAAGACAAGGAGTCTAGGATATTGCTTCATTCAATGACCTAACAGGAGAGACTGCATTGGCAAGCAAAGCAAGAAGGCTTAAGGGTATCGATGCTTGAAGGGTGAACGAGCTATCAGAATTGAAGTGTGTGAAAGACAAGTAGAATGGAGGATAGAAATAATGATTTGTAATTTGAAAGTGTGTTGTAAGTTTTTATTAGATGAAGCCTTACTATTACTTTCTAATCATTGTACCAGTCTAGGGTAAATCCTTTGGATTAATGTTGACCTAACAATCATTTGTAAATCCTTTAACCAGGTGACATTCCAAGTGAATGATCTAAAGTCCTCTAACAAGGCTCACTCCTAACAGGGTGATTGAAATCCTTTAACCAGGTCATATTTAATAGTGTGCATTGTAACCTTTAACAGAGTTGGCCTTTCATAGGGCATCACTTTAGAAGAGTGATAATGAGTATCATGTTACTGGTGGTTTTTTCCAAATTGGGTTTCCTCATTAAATCATTATGTCAAATGTGTTATTGAATCTATTATGTTTCATGTTTACATTTCTGCAAAGTTGATTTGACACTAACCTACAAGTTTAAGTGATTATGTGATCTAATGGATGCATGCATGATGAAAATATTTTATGGATATGGCTTCACTAAGTTGTGAAAAGTTTTAATTGTACATCTGGACTTTAGATAACTGATTCACCCCCCTCTTAGTTATTCTAATTAATTCCAATAATTGTTATCATAGCCATTTTCTTAAGAGGACTCGTTTGAAGGTACTAGAAGAAAAAATATCAAGATGTCAAAAAGGGAGGTACCCAAGCTTAATAGAGATGACTTTCCTGCATGGAAAAGTTTGATGAAGCTACACCTAGGAGGTATTGGAGATCATGCACAATCTACCATTGATGTTGAGCATGTTGATCCTAATGGAGTCCTAACTACTGAAGAATTGAAAACAAAAGAAAGAGCACAACCATGCAATGTTGGAGATTGCCTCTACCCTAAGCTATCTTGAGTTTGATAATATCAAGAGTTGTGACAGTGCAAAGAAAATGTGGGATGCTCTTCACACTATCTATGGATGTGACAAAAATGTTCTAAGATCCAAAGTTGAAAGTCTTAGAGGTAAGTTCGATGATATGAGAATGCAAGAAGGTGAGAATATTGCTCAATATTGCTCTAGGATAAAAGATCTTGTTAATGCAATAAGAGGAGCTATCGGTAAAATAGATGATGATATTTTACTAAGAAAAGTTTTGAGAAAACTACTGCTCATCTATGCTATTAGAGTTTTTGCAATACAAGAACCAAAATGTATTCCAGGGAATGATCTGACTCTTGAAGGTCTAGTACGTAGGCTCACTAATTTTGTGCTATCTAATTTTGATAATTACAAACCTAACAATGTTGAATCTGCTTTCAAAGCTAAGCTTCATTGAAGGAACCTAATGAGAAGAAGAAGAAAAAGGTAAAACATGTGTCTAGTGATAGTGATATAGATGAGGAAGATGTAGATCAACTTCAAGCACTACTAGCAAGGAGAGTTCACAAAGGTAAAAGCAAGTTCAAAGGTAAATTACATATCATGTGTTTCAATTGCAATGAGGTTTACTAGATGTCCAAAAAAGAAGAATTATAGAGGTGGAGACAAGTACACAAGTAGAAGAGATGAGGACAATGAATATTACAAAGACAAAGGCAAGAAGTCTTGCTACATTGTTAAAGAGGAAACCAAAGATGGATCTGACGATCATGACGATGAAGTGGTGTATGTTGTAATGAAGGATGAATCTGATGAGGATGAGGGAACTACACTAGTGTCTTGTGTGAACAAGAATGATAGATGGATCATTGATTGTGGGTGTTCACATCACATGAGTGGAGAAAAAAGTAAGTTCATTACCTTGAATTGTTATGATGGAATTAGTGTAAGGCTTGGTAATAATGCACCTTATCTAATAAAAGGAAAAGGTTCTATCAAACCCACTTAAAAGATTTTATGTGACAATGCTTGCTATGTTGAAGGACTTAACTATAATTTTTTGAGTTTGTTACAATTGAATAATTCAGTCTGTAAGGTTGAGTTTGAAAACAAGATTGCTAAGACACATGATACTGATGGAAAACTAATTGGAAAATGTGATCAAACTAGAGGCAATATATTCTACCATGATATAGAGGATGCTACTTGTTTAATTGTAGAATTTGATGATGTGTGGCTATGGCACAAGAGGTTATGTCATGTTAATTTTGATAACTTGGTTAGTATCAGTAACATGAAAAGAGTTTGAGCTTTTCTTAAGTTGAAGAAACTTGACAATATAATTTTCAAACAGTGTTAGTTAGGCAAAATGACAAAGTGAAGTTTTAAGAGTAAAACTCATACCTCTAAAGGAACATTAGAGATTGTTCATATTGACTTGTGTGGACCAATTGAAGTGCAAAGCTACAAAGGATATAAGTACATTGTGCTACTTGTTGGTGATTATTCTAGAATGATGACAATTATGTTTCTGAAATAGAAATTTGATACTTTCCAAATGTTTAAGTGGTACTTAGAAAGAGTTGAGAAGGAAATAGGTAATATTCTAAAATGTTTGAGATCTGACAGAGGAGGAGAATTTACATCAAATGGGTTTGAGATGTTTTGTAATGACAAAGGAAACAAAAGACAAACATCTACTCCTAGGACCCCTCCACAAAATAGAATTGTTGAAAGGAAGAACAAATTTGTAATGGACTATGCTAGGACACTCATGATGGAGAAAAATGTTGCTTTGAAATACTATAGAGAATTTGAAAGTACAATTGTCTATGCCTTGAATCGTGTGCAAGTCAAGAAAGGTACCCATTCAACACCTTTTGAACTATGGTACAGATACTCACCCAATATAAAATATTTCAAGGTATTTGGAAGCAAGTGTTATATTCTCAAAGATTTCAAGAATGGTAAAGTAGATGCAAAAAGTGAAGAAGGTATATTCCTTGGTTATTCCACAAGAAGTAAAGCTTATAAGTGTTTAAATACTAACATTAACAAAGTTGTGAAAAGTGCAAATGTGAAATTTGATGAATATAAACAAGTATATGAGGCTATAAAGAAGTATATGAGGCCAAACCTATGATGGAACCAGAAGAATGCAATTCATTAGTAAACATTTATGAAGGTATGCCTATTGATAAAGATGTTGTAAATCAAGTTGCAAACCAATAGCAAGTCTCAGTTATTGGTGAGTAGCATACTATGAATGTCGAGTTGCATTCAAGAACCGAGCTACATTCAGGTTCCAAGTTACAAAATAAAGTTGAGGCACATTTTGATTTCAAGATTAGTGTACATGAAAGAAATATTTAACTACCTAATAGAGATGTACAGAGTGACTCAGACGTTGAAAGACCAAGTGAAGAAACCAGAGTAGAACCAAGAATGTCTAAGTATGTCAAGAGACATCACTTTGCTGCACAAACCATTGGAGATAAAGATGCTAGACCAATGAAAAGGAACAAGTTGAGAAATGATACATGTTTGTTGAGCATGCAAGATCCTAAAATAGTGAAAGATGCCTTAGAAGATGTGAACTAGAGTAAAGCCATGGAAAAAGAGATTGAACAAATTGATAAAATAAGACATGGACTCTAATTCCTAGACCAGAAGATAAAAAAGTGATTGGTACCAAGTGGGTATACAAAAACAAGTTAAATAAAAATGGTGAAGTCACAAGGAATAAGGTAAGATTAGTTTGTAAAGGATATGCATAAGAACAAGAGATATACTATGGAGAAACATTTGCCCCTATTGCAAGACTGAAAGGAGTAAGAAGTCTTCTTGGAGAAACATTTGCCCCTATTCCAAGACTGGAAGGAGTAAGAGCTCTTCTTGCTTACTCTGTATATAAAGGTTTCAAAGTTTAGCAAATGGATGTTAAGTTTGCATTTCTGAATGGTATATTGGAGGAAGAGGTCTATATAGAACAGACAAAAGAATTTATTGAT
Source organism: Cupressus sempervirens (assembly GCA_028749045.1). NCBI lineage: Eukaryota > Viridiplantae > Streptophyta > Pinopsida > Cupressales > Cupressaceae > Cupressus > Cupressus sempervirens. Next base: position 402,460,158 of record CM053787.1, on the reverse strand, counting down.
GTTGACAACAAAAACATGGTATATAGACTACACAAAGCTTTATATGGTTTGAAGCAAGCACCAAGAGCATGATATGAAAGGCTTCATAATTATCTTGCAAAGATTGTATTTGAGAGGATTGATGATAAAAACAATCTATACTTGAAGATAGAGAAAGACAAAGGTATCTTACTATCTGAAATTTTTGTTGATGATATCATATTTGGAGGTTAAGATACTTTTTTTAAGGCTTTTGCAAATGAAATGAAGAAAGAATTTGAGATGTCTATGTTTGGAGAGATCAAGTTATTTGGGGGTTTTACAAATACATTGGATGAAATATGATATATACATTGCTCAATCAAAGTATGTTAAGGAGATATCGAAAACTTTTAGATTGGAAGATTCCAAGGTAGTAAGCACACCTATGGTGACATGACATAAATTGTCAAAGAATGATGATTTAGTTGAGGTGAATAAAACATTATATAGGTCTATGATTAAAAAATTATAATATGTAGTACACAACATACCTAATATTGCATTATCTATTGGGATAGTTGCAAGATTCTTTGCTAATCCTAGGGAGAATCATTTGATGGCAATTAAGAGAATAATGAGATATCTGAAAGGAACATAAGACTATGGTCTATACTATAAGAAACATGAAAAAATTGAATTGAGATCCTACACTAATGCTAATTGGGATGGAAATATTGATGAGCACTAGTGGAGGAGCATTTTTCTTAGGCAAAAGGTTGGTTACATGGACTAGCAAGAAAGAAAACCGCATCTTTCAATCTACTGCTAAAGCTATATATGTTGCTACTGTAGTAAATTGTACAACCATTGTATGGATCAAACAACTACTCAAAGGTACGAAGGAAGAAATCACTGAACTTGTGATACTTTATTGTGATAATACAAGTGCTATAAATATATCAAAGAATCCTATGATGCACACAAAGACTAAGCACATTACAATCAAGTATCATTACTTGAAAGAGTCAGTTCAAGATAAAGAGGTAAAGATGGAATATGTTAACACAAAAGAGAAAATAGCTGATATCTTCACAAAAGCATTACCTAAGGATGATCATGAGTGTCTAAAAGGTAAACTAGGTATGATACCACTATTAAAGGTTGTTTAAGAAACATGAGGAGTGCCCTACATTAAACAAGTTGATTGGCATATGCTACACATTGATGCAGTGGATCTTACTTTAGGAACTACCTAAAGTGATCAAAAAGTTGGAGTTACAAATCAATCACAAGCTAGGTAATCAAGGGAGAAATTGTAAATGTTCATATCTTAATATTAAGATGAAAAGTCTTTGGTATTGTTGTCAAAGAGGGAGAAAGAAAAAGATGTTGAGGGATAAATCTTGATCCTGCTAAGGGAGAAAGACAAAGAAATTTGGAGAAATCCGAGGGAGAAAGAGAAATCCTAACTACTGACAGAGATGAAAGAAAACACAGAAGAAATATGGATACCTAGTAAGAAGGAGTTAATATCAAAAGAGAAATAAGAAGTGGTCAAGAGGAGTCATAAGGATGAGATGATTGATTGTCTATTGATTAGAACAAAATTTTGTAACCTATTCAGAAGATGAAAGTTGCTGATAGAGGGAGAGATCTCAATACAAGGAATTATTTTCTTTTTGGTATTTTGTTGGTTGTATTGATTTAGTTTAGTTAGTTTGGTTTGCCATTAATTCCAAATAGGGAGATTGTTAAAAATAGATTGATACAAATATGATAAATGTGTTTCAATCATTATTTTGTCATTGATGTCAAACCTGCTACTTGCTGGTAAGACAATTGCTTATATGATTCAAGTACTATCATTTATTTGATTAATGAAGAGGATTTGAAGAAAGGAGGTAACAATAGCATCTAGAGGAAAGGTTGAGTAATGATATGGAAAAGGAATACAAGGATCAGTTAAGACTGTGATATTATAGTGTATTAATAATCTACTTAAGCTCGCAAAGGATGGATATACTGAATAATTTTAGAAGAACAAGCTAAATGAAGTATGTCTACCAAGCTTAACATTATACATAGTAGGTGTTGAAAAAATTTAGTGTAAGCCAAGTAGAAAATTAGTTGGAGCTGAGCAAAGACAATTTTAGTGTAAGCCGAGTAAAATTTAGTTGATGTCGAGCACCAATAAACTTTAGTTCATGCCTAGTGATTTGATAGTGGATGTCGAGCAACACAATATGTGTTGAGCGCCAGAAGCTAGTTAATGTTGAGTGTCAACATTATGAGAAAGATCAAGAATTCGATGAATCAAGGCCAACAAGTTTGATTTCTTGAATTGTGTCAACCATATTGAAGATAAGCTTGATGAGCTAGTGGCACAAAATTCATGGTGAACTATTTTGAGGTGAATTCAAAGAGGATTGAAGGAGAAGTTACTAGAAGGGGATGAAATGAAATGATTGGTAGATTCATTGAATCCTACCTAATCTAACCTAACCCTAAAATGGACGATGGAGGTTGAATGACAAAATATCTTAATTCTTTATTTATAAAGATGATTGGTTAGAAGCAAAGGTTGTCATGTGCGAGAACCTAAGGAATACAAGGAGTCTAGGGTATTGCTTCATTCAGTGACCTACGAGAAGAGACCGCATTGGCAAGCAAAGGAAGAAGACTTAAGGGTATGGATGCTTGAAGGGTGAACAAGCTATTAGAGCTCGATTGTGTGAAAGCCAACTAGAATGGAGGATTGAAACAAAGATTTGTAATATGCAAGTGTATTGTAAGTTGTTATCAGATCAAACCTTACTATTACTTTCTAATCATTGTATTGGTCTAGGGTAAATTATTTGGATTAAGGTTGACGTAATAGTCATTTGTAAATCCTTTAACTAGGTGACATTCCAAGTGAATGATCTAAAGTCCTCTAGCAAGGCTCACTCCTAACAAGGTGATTGAAATCCTTTAACTAGGTCACATTTAATAGTATGCCTTGTAACCTTTAACAAGGTTGGCCTTTCATAGGGCATCACTTCAGAAGAGTGAGAATGAGTAGCACGTTATTAGTGGTTTTTCCCAAATTGGATTTCTACGTTAAACCATTGTGTCAAATGTCTTATTGAATCTGTTATGTTTCATGGTTACATTTTTTCAAAGTTGATTTGATAGGAATCTACAAGTTTAAGTGATTGTATGATCTAATGGATGCATGCATGATGAAAATGTTTTATGGATATGGGTTCACTAAGTTGTGAAAAGTTTTAATTGTACATCTAGACCTTGGATAACTAATTCACCCCCCTCTTAGTTATTCTAAAGAATTCCAACAAGTTGGTGGAGGATTAAAATAAGTAAAAGGAACATTATGATAAGAAGGTTGTGATGTAGGAAGGTACACATGAGGAACACTCATAGGAATAGAGGGAACCATCACAATCACCAAAGAAGGAGTATGGGTAGGAACACTAGAAAGGAACAAAAGAAGGTTCTACACTAGTGACAAGAGGAATCAACCCTAGATCTTGAGCTTCTTGAGCTAAAGATTTAACATTTGAATGCACAAGGTGAGTAATACCACACAAGAGGTTAACACCTTGATCACTATCCCGAAGAAATTTCTTAAGAGCCTCTATAGCTTGAATATAATCTTGATGACGATTTTCTTGAATAAGACAATTACCCATTTTATCAAGTTTAGTTGAAAGTTTTTGGACTTGTTTAGGAGGAACTCTTAAATAATTATCCTCATCATGAAATGAGTGAGAAGAGTTTTGCCCCATAATAGGTTTGAAATCATGAATAATTAGATTCTCATCCTAGATCCTAAGGAAAGGAGAAGAAGACTTAGGAGTACCCATAAGTCTATGACTTCGTCTAACCTGAAGATTAGAAGTAGGACTAGAAGTAATAAAGCTCATAAACTAATGCAATGCAAATGAAAAAAACCAAGAAAACATAAAATATGAATATTTCTATATTTTGAAAGAGATTTTGTAATTTTTTGTGGTCTTTGAATATATATGCAGGAGTGAGAAATCTAATTAGTGTGCAAGATTTAACATAAAAGACAAATCTAACACCAACAAGATAAGATAAAAGGAAATATAACACCACAAAACACAATAGAGCATCTAATTCTACAAAATAAAAGAGAGTAAGCATGTTGGGTTCACCAAAATTTATAAGTGAAAAATGGAGCCTTAACAATGCATCTAACATTTCCCACTATTCATTTGTATTTTGAGTTGAAATTGAATAAGTAATGTAAATTTGGAAATTCTTGAAATTAGATAGGATAAAATACATAACTCATGATGGAGTTAATCTGGAAATACATATTTTTGATATCTATGCACAGTTTCAAGAATTGCTACAACTTGCTTCAGACTGGAAATGTCGAGACAGAGAAAACCCAAAAAACTTTTGTCTTTCTGAAAGCAGGTTGACCTTGACCCAAATAGAGGGGCACAATCTTACTCCTCATTAAAGGTCATCCCTAACCCCAAAAAATTGACCCTAACCTACACTACTTCAATGAAAATTCTGTTTGCAAATCCCAAAAGTTTGATGAAAAGGGTATCCAAATTTGCACTTCAATTTTTTGTCTTGTACCTGTACCTATAGGAAAAATAGTTTTTTTGTTTGGATGAGGGGTTTTCCTTTGTTAAACCCCAGTTTGGAATCAACCTTAATAATGAAAATGAAATAGAGAATGCTAGCAAGTAGTAGAAGTAAATCTAACAACAAACCTATGATATTCAATAGATATGCAATTGTATTTGAAATATAAACAAGTATATTGATATGAAATCTTGGACTCAATAATGTAAATCAAAACCATAAGTGTAAATAAAAACCTCCATGATTTTATGCTTGGAATCCACCTTGAGAGGAATGAATAGATCTTGAAGACAAACAAAAGATCTTGAAGGAAGATCACACCACCATGATAAATAGATATAGGGTTTGAATGATGAATCTTGAATGTTTGAACCAAATCCCATCAAAGGATTGAATACTTGAATCATTGATCTTCAATGGAGAACTTGAATGGTAACAATGGCTTGGATGCTTCCTTAAAAATACATGATGCAATGCTTGCTTGATCTTGGAAATAATGGATTGTTTGGTATCTGCTTCTTGTGTTCTTATGGTTAGAGAAAATGAGAGGAGGAAGCTTCCTTATATAGTGATCTAGGGAAAAAAATTCTAGAGAGACCAACATTGGAGAATTAAATCCTAATTAACGTTAACCCATAGAAATAGACCTAGATTAAATGTAATTTAAGAGTTTACCAATCTGAAACCCGAAACAGCTAACCTATAAGTGGGAAAATGGAACTTTTCGAAGCTTAATATCCCAAAACTCCCAGAACCTAAAAATTGGACTTGGGATCAGGGATGATGTCAATGTTGCCTTAGGTCAAGGTCAAGGTCATCCTTGACCTAGGTTAAAGTCAAGGTCATCCTTGATCCTTGAGGTTTTCCTTGACCCAAAAAGTCAAAGTCATTAGTTTCTTAGAGAAAGTTGTCAGAAAGAGGTTGGAAATAGAGAGAGAAGCAGAACGGGGGGAAAATATCTAGATCCATGCAAAGACCCATTCAAGGTGCTTGACATGATCCCATACCACATAATTAGAGGGGTAAATTCTCTTAACATGGAATTACTTCCATTTTAAGATGATGCACATATAACATCCACCATGCAAATTATAACCTATCATGATATGTGTAGACATCGTAAGATATCCATCATAATAGAAAATTAAGTTATTGTAAGATCATCACCTTTTAATAACTTCTATAAATAAAAGTGATGATCATTTGGAAGTCTTCACTTGTTCATGATGTATACAAGGGGTAAGCCCATTAAAATCACATAGGACCATGAGATATATTCATGAATCACAATCCTCTTGACTACTACAATTTATTGATCAATGGAGAATCCATCTCAACATGGTTTACTCTCTCTGAATATATTACCCACATTTTGAACTTGGTTCTCTTATTTTTCTTGAGCCTTTAGGAAGAGTCTTGAATAGGAAATTTTAACCTTGATCTTGAAGCAAAAGCTCAAAGTTCAAAGGTTCAAAGTCATCTTTTATAGTTTCAAGAAGCCTTTCTTAAGTTTAGCCTTTATTGAGTTTGAACCTTGAACCTATCAATTCAAAGTTCAAAGTTCAAAGTTCATTGGTTCGTCATTTTATTCTTAAACACCCAACATGAAGTATTTTATTTTTTAGTGGATTTAAGTGCTTTATTAAAATTGAACCTTGAACCACTTGAGGTTAGTTCAAGTTCATAGTTTAGTGTGTCAGGAGTCTGTTTCTTAATCATTTTACATTTTTTAATGAACACTTTATCCCAACATTTCTTGGCAGACTAAACTTGAATCTTGAACCAATCATTATATGGTTAGAAAGTTTAAAGTTTGAAGGCTCAAAGAGTTGGCTCCCCATAGACACGTGGGATTACACAACTTCTCAATCTTTCTAGGAAAGATGAAAAGACATGCATTTAATGATGATTGGGCAACATGATGATGGAATAAAGTTTAGTATGTGTGAAGTGAAGGCACTCATTAATGAGTAAGAAGTCCTGACATACTGATACTTTCCTCGATCATTTAGTGCACTTGTTCTCTGGATATGTACTACCAAAAACCTCTTTTTCTTGTAAGTGCCATTATTTTCTAAAAGAAGAAAGTCTAGTGTGTCTACTTGGATTCGAGGGTGAATATAAAGTTGTGTTTACATAAGAAGATTTTTGTGAACTTGAAATAGTGAGTCCGTGTTCTCTACCTAAATCCTCTGCTTTTGTTTCTTTTGGTAATTTCAAAAGATTGTCTAGTTTTTTTTCTATATCTTATTTGGTTTTGTGGGTTGAAACCTGTACATTCCCATGGCTATCCCATGCCCTAAATTACTTAAAGAAAATAAGCATGAACCTTAAATGATATTTTTATTAGAATTAGGAGACACAACTCTAGTAGATGAAGAAATTGAGAAAGTAGTGGCTAGATTCAAGAATGTATGTCCTAGTTCTATTCTGAACATGTGTTTGAAAGAGGGCTTATCCAAGTTACCATTTTTCATGAAGCTATCCCTTTCCCTGATCTAGTGTTAAAATATAGAGACAAGCATGATAGAGCTGAGAGATGTATCCAAAATTAGAATGGTGAATTTCTATTATATATGAACCATATTACCATTATGGGAGCCCTACATATTCCACCTAAAGAGGAGTATCAAGACAAGACTATAAGTTTATTGTACTCCTAGTTTATTACCAATTCCAAATATTTTAATAGTTTTTTTGCTAAAAATTGGTTGTTGAATATGAAGAAAGGTGGTTCTTTCTTGTTGAGACCTCTAACCAGAGAACATATAATAACAAACATTAGGGACATAATCATTTTTACAAAAAAAAGTGAAAGTAAATTAACACCCCTTCTTATGGGAAATTGGATGTATTTCTTCATCCATGTTTTTTTCAATTAGGGTAAATATATTGTGTGGACTGAAATTATCGTAGAGAAACTGCATGAAGAGCTTTCCCATGTGTGGGGGACTTCAAGGTTCTATATGTCATCCTATTTGTTATATGTTTTTTCTTTTTACAAATAGTGGGAAGATTTACCTCATGAGATATGGGTATATAACATGACCATATATGATTATTACCAATTATTGTAGAAGAAGAGAAACATAGAGGACTTTTTAAGAGTTCAAGACACTTTTCTACCCCAGTTAGTGTTTGAGCTGCAGGGAAAGGAAAATAAGAGGCTATTGGAAGAGGCCATGCAATTGACTAAAATTTATATTAGTTATTTCATACAATTCCCTAAATTCACTTATCTAATAATCGAAGGGTTTTAGGGAAAACCGTTGAAGCTACCAAGGTACTTCTTTGACATATATGCTCTGATTGAAGTGTGTCGATAGATTGCAGAAGTGGATAAGAATCATAGCACCAAGAAAGGGTGTGGATATATCTTCCTTATTGAACTAGGCCACTACCATTGTAAGAGCATTGAGGATGCCTTAGGTTTGAAAGAATAATTGAAGACTACTAATCTCGAGCCTCACTCTGCTAGGCCAAAATTTGATAGCAATAACTTTTCTATAACTAAATTTGAACTTAACCCTTCATTTGTTCATGAACCTCATGTAGAAGACTACTAGGAAGACTGTGGAGATGATCACAAAATAAGAAAGAGGTTATGATCATGGTTTACTATAAAGAAAATGGAAGAGTTCAAGATTCCCATGAAAGTCTTTGGAATTGAAGAGGCTGAGAATGAAGAAATTTTGGACCTCACGTATGTGGAACAAGTTGAGGCTTTTCCCATAACCAACTTGGACTAGGATAAGCCAGAAGAGGATGACCTGCATGCAAGAACTGTCCATGTAATTGATAGAACAAAAAGGTGGCTTAAATGAAAAGACAACAGAGGTTGAAAGAAATAGATCATCCTCTATAGATGGCCTCAACTAGCTCTAGTTTAGTGATACCATCCCCTAATAATAAAAAGGTTGCACCCTATTCCCCTATAGGTGAATAGGTTTTAGAAAAAGAAATTGAACCCCTTACAAATGAGTTAATTCAAGTTCAAATTCATGTGTCATAAAGAATTACCCGCTATTGGAGGTAGAAATGGAAAATGCATGAGGAGTTTGTAGTGATGATAGATAAGGAGTCTAATGAAAAAGACCCAAATAGTAGAATCCATTGTGAATAGTCCTGTAGGAGTAGTGAAGTAGATGGATCAAAAAAAAGACTGAGCAATGGATTTAATACTGTTGTTGATCTCTAAGCCTAGTTTCTTAGTACTGTCCAACACTTAGTCATTCTCTAGGCAACGTTGGTTGGTCATCCTTGTGATCAAGCCATCCAAAGAAGGTCAAGCTACATAGGCATGTTTATACTTCATTACATGGTGAGAAAGTCAAAGGTTGTTGAGCACCCCAGTAGAGACTGAGCCAAAAAACATGTCAAGCAAAACAATAGAGACCGAGCGACATAAATTTAACTTTTTTCAATTGAATCAGTATATGCTAAGCCTATAGATGTTGAGAGATAGCATGAATGTTAATTATGACCAAGTGTTAGAACATTCAATTTTTGAGTAAACTAGTTTTGGCATATGTGTTTGTAATGACACAAACACTTATGTAAATCATTTTAATCAAATTCTATACAACATTTAAGGATCCTAGAGACAATTAAAGAGAAAATTACAAATTTTTCATAAGGCATTAATCCCGAGAAAGGTAGATTAATAGGTTGTAGTTGTGCTAGATAAAGAGCCCAATAACAGAATCCATTGTGAAGAGTCCTATAGGAGCAGTGAACCAGATGGATCAGAAAAAAAAAGTGAGCGATGGAGTTAATACTATTGTTGATCTATAAGCCTAGTTACATATTAGTGTCCAACACTTAGTCATTCTCTAGGCAATTTTGGTTGCTCATCATTGCGACCAAGCCATCCAGACAAGGTCAAGCTACATAGACATGTTTATACTTCATTACATGGTGAGCAAGTCAAAGGTTGCCAAGCACCCTAGTAGAGACCAAGTCATCATACATGTCGAGAAAAACAATAGAGACCGAGTGATGTATAGTTAACTTATGTCAAATGAATTAGTATATGTTGAGCCTATAGATGTTGAGAGATAGCATGGATGTTAGTTATGACCAAGCATTAGAACACTCAATTGTTGAGTAAACTAGTTTTGACATACGTGTTTGTAATTACACAAACACTTATGTAGTCATTTTACCTGACTTCTATGCAACATTTAAAGATTGTAGAGACAATTAAAGATAAAATTATGCATTTTTATAGAAGCCATTAATCCTAAGAAAGGTAGACTAACCAATCATAAAATCATAAGGGTATAATCTACAACTTTCTACAATTATGTATTTAAGAAGGGATCTAACCCTAAATCAATAAGGCATAACAAGAAGAAAGAGTGAAGGAGTGAACATGCTAGGACAGAGCAAGGAAGACTAAGTCTGATAGAGAGATTAGACATAGAAACCTAGCAGTAAAGGGGAGAACAAAGTAGATCAGATAAGGAGACCAATTTAGACATTGAAGATAGAAGATTTGCAAACAACTTCTTAAGAACAAACCAAAAGTTAAGGCACTAAGACATTCTAACAAGTGAATCAAGGCAAATCTCTTAATAGAGTGGTTTTAACAAATCTTGTTCAAATTTCCTAATATAATGCTTACTTTTTTATGATTTTAAATCCTTTAATGAAGGTAGACTTAATGGTCTTATATCACTTTTAACTGAGAAGACCCCTCACATGGTAGATCATCACAAGTGATCAAATTGTAGCCCTAAGAAAAAACTTTTTTGTTGTAGCAATAAAGACTTGTGGGTTTCATCCCCACCCTAGTTTTACCTTCACCTTGGAGGGTTTCTAGGTTACCAAAATATTTGTGTTATATGTTTATACTTTCATGGATGTTATGATTAGATAGATTTCATTTCAACATTACAGTTTATGATTATATGGATGAGATCTAAGATATGAGATGGATTAGGAGTGAGTATAGTTAATTTGTTATATTGTTTAAGCAATTAAAAGTTTTATAGATCCTGATTCACCTCCCTCCTTAGTATCTCATTTCCCAATAAGAATTCCAACAATTGATATCAAAGCTTTGTTCTCTTAAAAGAGGTCTAACAACTTGAGATTTTAGATCTTAGATATGGAGGCTTACAAGTTGGGAAAGATCATTAAGAATATGATGATAGAAATCTAGATCATATTGTAGCAAATTCAAGCAACAAAAGAATAGTTAAGGAAATCCTTAAAGAAAAGGAAAAATATGGCCATTCAATAGAATGGCACACTATATAAGGAAGTTGATGCCAAAAAACTACTTAATTGTGGAAATTCCAGTGACAGTGATGTATTAATAGCAAATTTATTGAAGAAAAATAATACTCTAAGTGAAGAAATTAGAGGACTAAAGAGAGAACATGAAATTCAATCAGTAAGACTATGTGAGGTGAATGAACAAAAGAAGAAGAAAATAGAAGACAAATGACTGCCAAATTTGAAGAAAGCTCATTTGATGTGCATAAGCTTACAAACAATCAGCTAGACATGATGAATCAATTTTTACTTGCAAATCAAGAGTTGAATAGAAAGGTCATGGAGATTACAAATCTAAAATCATGGAGTGACCAACTAAGGAATGAGTTGAGATCTGAGAAAGATCTTCTTGAAAGAATGAACAAACCAAGTGAAGCCATCAAATACTTTGAAGAACTAGTGAGATCACCAAGGACATCCAATGATATCTCTAGTTTAGGATACAAAAGGAACCACTCATCTACTGAGGAAGGAGAGTCATCAAAGAGTGGAGAACAAAGAAATGCAAAACCTAAAAGAAAACCTACATGCCATTAATGTGGTAAATTTGGACACACAAAAAACATTTGTAGAAACAAAAATGGTATGCAAAACCCTAAACCTAAGTTTAGTGGTAACTATTTCACTTGCAAGAAAAAAGACACCAAGCACATTAATGCAGGTCAAAGGAAGGTGATACACCTACTATACCTAAATTTGAAGGACATTGTTACATCTATCAAAAATATGGACATAGAGCTCAAGAATGCTAATCCAAAGAAAAATCCAACTAGACATCTAAAAGACAAGTTCAAGCACCTAAGCATGGTAACTTCTACAACTAAAATTACAACACATGGTTTAATTGTCATTATTGTGGAGACTATGGACACATTCCAGAGCATTGCATCAAGACACATTTTAGAGGTTACTATAAGAAATGGTTGAATGGAAACCTAGTTTATTTTAGTTGTCTCAAGGGTAGAAATGTTAGTAAGAACTACAGGACCCAAGCACTAGCACCAGAAAATGAAAGCAATAAAGGAAAAGGCAAGGTTGAGATGCATACAATGTGGAAAAAGATAGTAGAAGCTAGAGGTAGTGGATCAAGTGGAGTTGAGATCACCCAATCAAGTGGATCAAATGATCACACTACTTCCAACTAAGCAAAAAGGCATGTAAGGGATTGTATACTTGAATGGTATATTATACTCCAATTCCTAATAAGAAATGTGATTAAAAGTCCACATCAACATGAATAAAGATGCACTAGGAAAGATCTAAGAGAAGAATTGGGCAATGGAATAAGTTACACTATCAAGTGTTGAGCATCAGTAATGCTATTTGTATTAATCGAACATTGCAATATAGACCAAGAGCTTATATTGATTGAGCTGATGTATTGGCCAAACTAAATGATATTGACTAAGTCTAGTAAGAGTGATTGTATTTGAATGGAATAAAGTGTGAACACAAATTGTGAAGACCAAGACAACTGTAATGCATCTACCAAAGTACAACACCTTTATTATAGACCAAAATGAACAAATTGAAGGTATATATTCAAATTTTTAAGTTCATTTTCATTTACTAGGATTCTAGTGCATTCGAGCGATTCAAAGTGATCAAGGAAAATTCAACGAAAGAACGAGGAAATCACAGCATGCAATTGGCAAATTTTGGAGAAAATAGCAAGTGAAGTTTCAGTGCTAAGTTAGGTTATTTTTAAAATTGTTGAAGTAAGATTTCTTAAACCCTAGTTTCATATTTGTATCTAGGAAAGAGATGCTAAAGGAAAGTAATGCACAAATTGTGAGGAACGATCAGTGTCCTCCACCAAAATTCGCTACATACCCTAATACTACAATGACTGGTGATGAATCTGGAGCACTATTATCAATTCTACCAAGACTATTAATGGTTCACAATGTGTGATCATGTTACATGTGTAAGATTGCAAAAATTGGAGACTATGAACTAAAAGCAACTTATGAGAAGTTGTGTGACAATGGAGTTTTGAAAGATGAAAAAAAGATTTTTGCCGAGAAAGGGCTTACCTATGCCCTATATTTTCCAAAGGTATTAAATAATGAATGGATCAAAATTGTGTTAGGTTAAGTCCATGATATGAAAATATGGTTGGAAGGTGGACTAGTGAAGATAAATAAGGAAATCATTCATTGAGTTACTGGTTATCCTACCTTGGACAAACCAAAGAAAATAAGGTGTGTCACAGAAGACATTATTGAACAATTGACGAAGGCCAAGAAGAATACCCAAGGAATGTTAATCGATGAGATTGAAGATCCAATTATTGAGTTTTTAGTGTGTGTAATTGCACATAAATTCTATTGGTCGAGCTGAATGAATAATGTTCCTTGCATTGCAATCAACCTAGATTACAAGATTGTAAAGAAAGATCATAGTTATGATCTTTCCAAGCTACAATTACAATAGCTATCATAAAATCTTGGAGTGATAAGGAAGGCAAAGAAAACTTCTTGCAAGTTCATATCTTTAGTTATTTGTATATTTTTCTATGTACATAATTCATTTCCTATTGTTAGCATAGTTGCATGGGATAAGAGTAGAATGGCTATTGAGAAGATAAATGATCTGACCAAACGATTGGGAGAAAATTTTGAAGTTATCATGGATAATTATTTTGAAGAATTCAAAAATAAGATGAAAACAAGATGAGAATACCAAAATTAGTGGTAGCTCATTACTTTCATGATATATGTTTCATGGTGGACACTAATTTCTCCTATTCCTAGGCAGTACTACCAAGGAGTGCATGGCTAAGGCCAATAAAATATGAAGTCAATGTAGATGAAGTTACTGAATTATTATCTGAGGAGATAAGTAAGAATGCTGAGCCCTTCAATAATTATGAGTCAGCCAAGAACAAGATGCTATTGGAAACTAAAGTGCCCAAGATGGATAAGAAAAGAAAGAAAATAATTGAAGATCTTGAGGGAAAACTTGGCACATGTCAACTCTAGATAACTGAGGGAAAAGGATAGGATGAAAAAGCAAAAGACAAATAATCAAAAGGAAAGGAGCTATTTCTTGCTGAGCCCAAGGAAACTAAGCAAAAGAAGGTAATAATTGTTGATCCTAATGTGGAGGAGGATTTGAAGAAATATGTGAAGAAAATATTCACACCTCCAAAGCTCGAGCCAAAGAGGAGAATGATTACAAGATCTAAGGCAACTCAATTCCTGGCTACAAAAGCTAAGGCCCCATTTGGTTGTAGGAATTGGGTGGGAATAGGAAAATATAAATACTCACATTCACCAATTTGGTGTTTGTTTGCAAAAAACCAAATTGGAATTAAAATTCACCTATCCTAATTTGACCCCAAAATGAGCATAGTGGAATTCCTAAAAAACGATGGAATATGAATAGCTTGTTCGCATTCCAATTTTTAATAAACCCAATTTGATGGGTTGTTGGGTCCGTAACTTTTCTGTTTGATTGTATTTTGCCACTCAAATGCATTTTTGGACTATTTTCTCTATTCATCATAAGATATAAACTAGGTCAACAATATTTAATGTTTAATATGTGTTTTATTTTAAATGACAAAAAAGACTAATATCAAATCATAAAATTATCTTTACAGATGAATCTTGTGTTTAGTCTTATAATAAAAACTATGTTGAAGATAATTTAAATATCATATTAGTTGTATTTTTTATTTTCTTTATATATTTAAAAATAAAATAATTTTGGTTTTGCTATTAAAATAATTTGATATAATTTAGAATTAAATTTATATTATGCAATATTATATGTCCTCTGAATTTAAATGGTTGTGGTATATCTTTCACTTATAAAGTCAATTAAAAAATAAAAATAAAGGCTAATTAAATTTTTTTATCTTTTTAAAATATTAATAAAAACTAGTTTTTATAAATAAAAAAATCTTGTTTATTTAAAATATTACCAAACTAAAACAAAAAATTAATTATTAATTTTTTTTAGAAAAATTATTCTAATTCCTATTTCAATTGTTGCAACTAAACATAGAATATGCATATTTCAACTCTAGACCAAGTCAACCAAACAGGTCCAAATGATATTCCAAAACTTATTTTAAGAATGTATGAATACTAGAAGAGAGCTTATTCTAGCATAGATGAATGTTGCATTCAACAATTCTTGCAGCCAAATGGGCCCTAAAGGAAGTCCAACAAAGAAGAAGTCGACCAAAGCAACAAAGCAAAGCTTACCTAAGAGGTCAAGGAGAAAACTAGTTGTTACACTCTACAATGATGATGAAGAAGAAGAAACTAAGTCTGATGATCCAAATAAACTTCTAATTGTACATAGACTCCCTTTGATGATCATTGATCAGGTATGTAAAGAGATTAGGAATTCAACCAATTTTGCAGGTTTCAAATGATTCTTTAAATAAAGATGATCAAGAGAAACTTGAAAAAGCTTACTTAAGAGGTCAAGGAGAAAACTAGTTGTTACACTCTACGAAGAAGAAGAAGAAGAAGAAATTGAGTCTGATGATCCAAATAAACTTCTAATTGTACATAGACTCCCTCCGAATGATCATTGATCAGGTATGTAGGTTTCAAATGATTCTTTAAATAAAGATGATCAAGAGAAACTTGAAAAAGCTATGATGGATATGAAGATAAAATTCAGATACACACCTATAGAATTAGGCAAAGGCAGCCCTGAAGATTTGTACAATAAATTAGGTACTAAGTGGAAGTGGGCATTATCCACTAAAAAAAAAATAAGAGAGACAACTCTAGCACAAACAATGCCTAATTTGGGAAAGACACTTATGTCTATAGCCCTAAAAGATTTTGTAAAGAAGTTTATACCTAAAGAAAGAGCATACAAAATTTTGAAGAATAAATTTCATGAAGTTGGAAAAGAGAGCATAATAATATGGAAGAAAGCATTTGGATTGCTTGTTCCATATGTCAATGAAGAAGAAGCGGAAGAAGGAAGAGATGAAGTAGAGCTAGAAGGTTAAGATGATGAAGAAGAGCTTGCAAATCTAGAAGAAGAAGTGAGGAAATTGGTAGAAGGGAGTGAATAATAAGATGTTGTAACTATTGAGGAAATTCATGATTCATCACCACTAAATCAGAATGTATTAACTGAAGAAGATTTGAGAAATGCTAAATCATATACCTCTCTACTATGCACCAATCCAATTTTGTAGCAAATACAACATTATCCATGGATTGAAAGTGTACAAACTGATGGTTTTCAAGTTACTCAGTTACAATTATTCTAGACATGAGTTCTAAGCATTAGGGAAAGACAATTATTGTGTTCCACAATTTACTCATGTTACAGATGGTAAATCAAATGAGAAAGAGGCAGAAGAGGAGAAAGAGTCAACATAGCCAAATAAACCAAAAGAAAAAGAGGCTATTTAGGCTCTTATACAACTTTTGAGTGTCATTCCAATAGATACATTAATTGTTACACCTGTACAATAGGTTATGTCATCTCTACAGAAGCCCAAATAAACACTTGGATCGAGTGCTTAGGGGAAAAAACTATAGGTATCACTACCTAGTAATAGTACCCCTCGATCACAAATAATGACACATGAAATTGATACACAAGAGGAGACAAAAAGTTAGGATGAGGTCAACACACTACCCACATATGACCTAAATAATATGACTCTAGAATAGATGCAGGAATCACAAACTTTGATGAGTCACAAGATAAAGCGAGAAAAATTGAGGAGAGAGATTAAAAAAAAAAAAGGTATTACATGATATCAAGGACATTTTTGTTGATGCTTTTGAAATTCATGATGTTAATGAGCAACATCAAATTTTGGATCAACTCCTATATATAGTTGACAAAGTACAAACAAAGGATACAAAGACTAGTTATAAATTGTTGAGATGGTTTGAGAAGAAATTTGAGCACAAAGTTTTGGAGAAAGTCTCAACCAAACTTGCAATCAGAAAGGTTGAGCTTTCTAACCTTGTAATAAGTTTGGAAGGAATTTTTTCAATTATTCATTCTTTGTACATGAAACTTTCTGATGTTGATTTCTTCACACTAGAGAATCAACACTCTATTGATTAGTTACATGTAGACATGAAGACTTGTACTATTTCTTTGGACAAGAACAAAAGTTCAAGCTCACATTCTTTTAATAAAATGACATACGACCGAGAAAGATTAGCCAAGCTGATGGCTAAGGATAATAGCATACGTCAAACATTGATTTCAATTCAATTTATGCTATTACCTCATTTAGAGATAATTTAGAGTGAATTATTTGAGGCTCAACATTTAATAAGGAAAAATCCCCATCTTTCAACAACAGTGAGCCTAATTGATCTGACTCCTTAGCTAGAGATCCAAATTCAAGTCATGGAATCAAAAAGATCCAGATGGTAGTGAGGACTTGAAGAAATTTTGGCTTGTCATAAAACATTTTTGGATAAATATAAGCCGACCCCTACAAACCCAAACCATAAGTGTAAAACACAAGGGAGAAATATCTAATACACAACAAGGGGGAAATCAAATCAGAATAGAGGGACATCACTTAGAAATCATGAAGATGTAAGAAACTCAAATTAGAAGTAGAGTTATCAGATGAGTTAGCATTGGAATTCATAGACATGCATATATAGCAGAATCAAGTTTTGAAGACCAAACCATAGTCTCAAGGGTAGTGCTACATTTTTTGAGATTTTGTACATATTGTTAAGTCATGACAAAGTGTTTTTGCCACTAATGTCAAAGGGGAATATTGTTGATATCTAATCCTAGTTTCCAACACTTAGCTATTCTCTAGGCAGTGTTGGTCGGTCATCATTGTGACCAAGTTATCTTGAGAAGACTGACCTACATAGACTTGTTTATACTTCATTACATGTTGGCAAGTCAAATGTTGCCGATCACCATAGTAGAGACTGAGTCAGCATATATGCTAAGAAAAACAATGGAGACTAAGTGATGTAAAGTTAACTTATGCCGAATGAATCAGTATATGATGAGCCTATAGAAGTTGAGAGATAGCATGAATGTTAGTTATGACTGAGCATCAAAACATTCTATTGCCGAGTAAACCAATTTTGGCATATGTGTTTGTAATGGCACAAATACTTATGTAAATCATTTTATCCAACTTCTATGTGACATTTAAGGATTGTAGAGATAGTTAAAAACAAAATTACACATTTTGTTAGAAGGCATTAATCCCAAGAAAGGAAGCTTAACCAATCAAAAAATTAGAAGGAAAAATGACAAAAAGATGAATTATGGATCACTGATTATAATCTATAACATTATAAAATTATTTATTTAAGAAGGGATCTAACCTTAAATAAATAAGACAGAGCAAGAAGAAAGGGTGAAGGAGTGAACAAGCTAAGGATAGAGCAAGGAAGGCTAAGTTGGATAGAGAGATTAGAGAGAGCAACCTAGTAGTGAAGGGCATAACAGAGCAGATTAGATAAGGATATTAGTTTAGACATTGAAGAGAGAAGATCCATAAACACCTTTGTGAGAAAAAATTGAAGGATCAGGTATTGAGACATTCTAACAAGTAAATTAGGGAAAATCTCTTAACAAAGTAGTTTTAACAGACCTTATTTAAATCTCCTAACAGAGTGCTTACTTTGTTGTGAGTTTAAATCCTTTAATCAAGGTAGACTTAATAGTCTTATATTGTTTTTAACTGAGAAAACCCCTCATAGGGTAGATCATCATGAGTGATCAAATTGTAGCCCTATTAGGAAAACTTTATTGTTGCAGCACTAAATATTAGTGGGTTTCATCCCCACCCTAATCTTGCCTTTACCTTGGATAGTTTTTGATTTACCAAAATATTTGTATTATCTGTTTATATTTTCATGGATGTTATGCTTAGATAGATTTCATTTCAGCATTACAGTTTATGATTATATGGATGAGATCTAAGATATGAAATGGATTAGAAGTGAATGTAGTTAATCTATTATATTGTATAAGGAGATAAAAGGTTTATAGACCTTGATATGAATCCCCCCCCCCACCACCCCCCACCTCTCAGTATCTTGTTTCCCAATAAGATTTCAACAACTATGAGTATCGATATACTATCTATTGGGACCCTAGTTAGATCTCAAACTCCTCAAACTCAAGGTAATCCTTCTACCCCTAACTAGTTTTATCTCTCGATTAACAGAAGAGAAGCATAGCACCTATGACCTTCTTAGTATAAGAAATGGTGGGTAAGTACCTTGGAGGAACTCTCAAGAGAAAGAAACCAAAGGTGGAAGCTATACATGATGTAGATGATAAAAAAAGGCATTAGGTAGAAGACATCTATAAACCTATTAGTGGCAAAGACTAGGATGAAGTTCTATTGCAATCTTTCACAATTGAAAGAATTGACCTTGGAATGACTACTAGCGAGGTTGACGTGAAAATATTCAACAATAGTAATAAGAAGATTGAGCATAGGATCTAGAAGGATTGGAAAGCCAAGAAATAAATGAAGAAAACTATACAATGATGGTGAAATACATTCATGCTCTCCAAGATCCTAATGCATTCGTCATCCTAGGTAGTACTTTTACGGTAGATGTCTCTTCCCCTACTAATAAAAAAATTATTGATCAAGTTAAAAGGGATACGTTAATAGCCAAAGTTTTTAATGAGTTGATGGATACTGTAATGGATAGGGGGTGAGTTACATCTTTGAATTCATCAAAGCTAAAACACAAGCAACTAAGAAGATGGTTGAATTAGAGTCTAACTTGAATGCATGGGAAGCTAAAAAGGTGAAGTGGGATGAATATATCATCCAAACTAAATAGGTTTAGACCTATGGTACTTATAAGTTCTTAGCAGACATGCATGATGCAATTGTGGATATGGATTTATTGTTCATTGTAAGAGCCAACTTAGAATTTTGAAACATAACCATTAAATAGGGTTAAATGAGAAGAAATGGACTATCTCAAATAGATTATAGACAATGACATCAAGTGTGTTGATGTTAAAATCATGGAAAATGAAGATAATCCTGACAAGGGGATCCAAGAAGTATAAGCGTCCTTTTAGGACGAGATGAAAATAATTAAAAAGATTCAAGAAATGACAATCAAGGACCTTTCCACCATCACCCGTGTATACTACATAATGATTATATGCAAGACCAACTGGAGGTACATGAAAAGAAGATAGATCACATTCATAGGATTGAGTGCATTTGGAAACAGATTGGAGAAGATCAAGGTGCCTCTATAGAAGGAATTGATTGAATTCATCACCACTTACAAGAAGTGGAAGGAAGTGGGGGGTAGACTTCTTCAAAACCCAGAATAACAAGCCAATCTTGTAGCTAGGAGATGATTAGATAAGATTTAGGGGCTACTTGTCTTCTCATTCTCTCCTTTGATTAGTTGTTTTAAATACTTTGATTAAGTAGTATTAGTTTGTAACTTCCTAGTGAAGTTGGTTTTTAAAACTAAATCTTAAAGCCCAACATGGGTATATACAATTTTTTTTATGACTTTGAGAGGGTCAATTCCCTGGATATTTAAGAATTTCATTTTGATTATCTAATTTTGAATTGGTGATAATTTGATACTGAATGTAATTATATATGGGATCTTATAGTTTTATATACATGGATTTCTGTTGCTAAATTTTATGGTTTATTGAAGCATATCATTTACTGTCATATGAGAATAGATGTAACATGAAGCTAGTTCACCTTTTGCATTGTGTATTGATATGGTATTTGAAATAACAAAGTAGTCTTCCCCTATTCTTTTATATTTTAAATTGTTTCATGATAAGAATTAGTCATGTGGCTACTCATTTTCATGAGATTTGATTTAATCTTTAATTTGCACATTCTTTTCATCATTATGAACTGAATGTTATGACTTATTCTTTTAGGTTAAAAGTAATTTAAAAAATCATTCTTTTAAAATAAGATCAAATTGTAGAATATTTCAAGTTAGGAAGTTGTACCTATTTAATATAGAGAGTTCACTTTCTATGGAACTCATTTGTTAGTGTTGGTAGTTTTTCTTAATTTTGGGAATAGAGTCAAGAATTAGTTAAAATCTTTAAAGGAAAAAAATGTTCACTAATAGAATCAATATGACTGAGATCACCGAAAGTTGACTAAATTATATCCTCTATTTGCTCCCTCTCTTTCAAGGTTTCCTCTAATGAAATGTTAGGCTCTCTCTAAATCTCAATCTCCCTCTTCTTGCAATTACCTTCTCAGAGGAAAAGATCAAGGCAAATAGTAGTTATAATTCAAGTAAGAATGTTATTAGTTTAACTCGTGTATATTACTAAGAGCAATATAAATATATTTCTCATGGTTCACTTTATAATTCACACACACACACATATTTATATGTATATGTATATGTATATGTATATATATGTATATGTACTATAATTATATATATATATACAAGTTATATAGATCATTCAAACATATACTATATATTCCTCCATTCATTCAGATATATATATATATATATATATATATATATATATATATATATATATATATATATATATATATATATATATATATATATCTATGTTTAATAATAATGGTGAAGATCTAATAATTGATTTTATTATATATATATATATAAAATTTGCATACCTCCTTTTAGCCATATACAAAGTGGTATTTATGCTTAGACCAGATCCCTTAGAAGGTGGTTCACTACCATATATTAATGAAATATATATATCCATATAGATTCATATGGCATAAAACTATAAAATCCCATTTTATATTTTATTAATTAACAATATCATATACCTTGTGTTTACACACGGTCCTCAATTCTTCTCATTGGTTGTACCATTATGTACTCCACATCAGTGCTATTTGTACTAATTGGTGTTCTTTATTATTATTTGGTGCTCCTTCCCTTATATTTGTTGGTACAATATACAACTTGATTTCTTTGGTAGTCCAAGTTACCTTATTACATTTATAGTGGCTTACATTTTAGATGTCCTCGTATGCCCACAGTCACTATGTTCCTTAATACTCTTCTAATCCATTCTATGTGTGGTTTCAATGTCCTAACTCATCACAAGGTGTCCACATGGACCATTGTAATAGGGGTAGGGGTTATGATTCATTCACCCTTAAAAATTGGACTGCCACATCTAATTCGTCCTTATCACCCCTCATGAAACTTTCAACATGGACGATACATGTACAATGGTTTATTATCAACACACCCCTCATGTGTCATGGCTTTCACCTTAGCAGATCCCTCCTCTAAACATGAGAATCACAATAAAGGTATGGGAGTTTATTGCTTTATTTCTTGTTTGGAGTCTTGAGAGTGTAACTCCCATTATTTTCTGCATGACAAATTCTTTGTACCTTTTTATTTGCTCCCTCCATTTAGTAATGACCAACAAACAACTTCGAGCCTTCATGTCTATCTAAGGAGTTAAACTCTCATACCAGTGTACATAATTATTTATGACGATAGATCAAGTTTTCTTTTGTGTAACTCAATAAAAAAAGAGTATGTATGTTATTAGAATTTATTCAAAGATCTTGTTAGAAAAGCTAGGGTTGTTATTGCACCAAAAGACCAATCCATCAATGCTCAATACAACCACTCAAATTATAGTACATAGGAGACAGTTAAGCCCTTCTCATGAATCCTAAGGGGATTGCTAACAAAATTTCTAACACTTCTACATACTTGATTTGAAGTAGAAATAAATACATTCCAAAATAATTCCTTCCATGTTTTAGCAATGACTATAATCGCTAGCAATGATGTAATGTCCTCACTATTAGGGTGGGTTAGGGGAAAGTTATACTTGCAAAATAAAAGTTAGAACTTAAACAATAATATATCTAACTACTCTATTCTACACTCTTTCTTAAACCTAAATCTTAAGGACATCTCCAGATCGGTCTTCCTAGCTCATAGCTACCTTGTCATCTCTTAGGAGTGGACATCTTAAGTTTCTTCTTGGACGAGATATCCTCTATCCAAGGCCAATCACATATGCATATGTTGAGATCATTATATGTTGACATCATTATAATATTCTGGCACATGGGGATTATCTATGGATTCCCAACCATGGTGGTCAGATAGAGATCTTAGCATCTCACATACCCCACACTTCAAGTCTCATTAATCTCCAAAGTGCTAATCCCATAGGTTAACACAATATTATCCAATTTCTACTATTCCTCAAATGAGGAACTATCTCAATTCTAACAAATATAATATGAGTAATGTCCCCGTTTTGGAGGAGTTAATTATTTATAAAGTTATCAATTAAAAAAACATATTACAAGGTAACTTTATATTTAATTAATTTAATAAAGTGATATATTTATAAAGTCATTAAATAAAATAATGTTCTAGAGGTTGCTGGAAGAAGCGGAGAAAAAATTAAAAAGGAGGTCGACATATCGAGGAAAAAAGAATAAATAGGCATTGAGGGCTCATTGCCTATCATCAAGATTTATTATTGATATTTGTTGATGAGCATTGTGGAGCCTAGGTTTTTTGCAAGTAGTCACAATTGGCCATTGAGAACGAAAACTCTCAATTGGTACACAATTTTGAGGGTGTGAAAGATCACCTGAATTATTGCAACTGTGGGAAGGATATTTTAGTCCTTTCACTTGTGCTTAATTGCTGGTTTGGAGTTTCAATTGGAGTTGCACTTTCATCATATCGTCTTTAGCATTTAGTCTCCAGCATTTGATCAATCCAGGTTCTTCATTTCAGTTTGTAGTTGTAACAAGTTCTCAGTTCAATTCAGCCAGTTAGGGTTTGTCTGTAATGTGCCATGTTGTAAAGTTTTAGTGCTAAAAATTGCATATCATATGTAAAAACACTTGGTTATCATTGAATGAATACATTGGCACTATTTTACATTAGTTATTTAAGTAGAACAATTTCTTTCATTCAACAATATAATTTCAGTAGTGTATTAAATTTAGGGGTTTTTTTAGTGGCCTGTTGGTAAGGGTCATTATAGTGGTATTAGAGCGGTTTCCTGCCAGCCTGATAGGGTTTATGCAGCCAATTTAGTTTACAAAAGTAAAAAAAACCAAAAGGGCTCTATTTACATAGGGAACCAACATAACTAAGAATATGGCTAAGAGACATTCTCAAAGCCCACCCAGAATTATGCGAGATGATGAGACTTTATAGCATCAGAAGAGGCTTCTATAGTCAATAGAAGCAAGTACACAGGAAATGATGTTTATGATGCAACATTTGATTGGGGAAAATAGGAGAAATAATTATAATAATGACCAGGATGATAGGAGTATAGCAGGATCACAACATAGGACACGATCTGGAAAAACTGACAGACCCACACGTCCTACATTCAGAGAAGAAACTCCAGCATGCACACCTGATGCTATGGTAATAGATATTGTAGATGAAATTTGACAAGTGAGGAATGAGTGGGATTCATTACCAACATATGTACAGGATGGATGGACATTTGACAAGTACCTGAACTACCAAGCTGCTAGGCAGAAGCAGGCAAATAAACACAGTGAGTTACAATAGGTCACCAACAAATTGGTATTACCCACATTTGATGGCAGTGGAAAAATGACTGCTCATGCTTGGATTCATAAGGTGGATACTTTCCTATCTTTGAAGACTATGAGTGAATTTGAAGCACTCAAGTATGCCACTTTACACTTAGATGGGGCAACACATGATTGGTGGACACAATCAAATAACCACTTATTAGGAGTTCATGGATATATTAATAGAAAGGTTTGATAAAAAAAAATCCTGAAGTTTATTTCTGGGAGTTAGCCCAATTGAGACATTCAGAAGTCTTAGAACAATTTATCAATGACTTCTAGAAGCTTGCAGTGATGGTGCCAGACATTTAAGAATGGAGGCGAGTCATTTTATTCACAGAGGGATTAAGTGAACCACTCAAGGGGTGGGTAAAGGCCTTTAATCCTCCTACATTACAGGAAGCCATGAAGAAAGCACACAGTATGGAACTTGTAGCTCCAAAAAACTGGTTTAGTTCGAAGGGTTCTTCATCATTTAGAGATAACAAAGTGGAATTTAGCAAGGGTAAAGAGAAGATTAGTGACTCAAAAGGAAAGTCAGCTATACCTTTGGATAAGGAAACACTTAATGACCTATGTAGGAAGAAGCTATGCTTCTTTTGCAAAGGTCCCTATGAGTTTGGTCATGATTGTCCTATGAGGCCTAAGGGGAAGGCTAACTGGGCGATGTGGGCTTCTTACAAGGGTTCGGATTCAGACAGCTTAGAGCACCATGATGAGGATCCTGATGAGGTAGAGGGTGAATAGGAGGTAGATAGTGTTGACAAAAAAAAGGCTCTAGAGCTACATTTATAGGAGGCACATCTGTCTAATATTCAAAGAGAGGGATCTTTTAGACTCTGGGGAGTCTTGGTAGGACATAAGGTTATTTCTCTATTGATATAGGTGCCACACATAATTTCATTGATGCATGATTTGTGGAGAGGCGTGGACTCATTATTGAGGAGTTCGAAGGATTGAGAGTCAAGGTAGCTGATGGATATACTCTTCACTATGACAAGTTGGTGTGAGATCTACCTTTGCGCCTAGACAACTATGAGTTCAAGGCGGACTATCATGTGGTCAACATGGGTGACATGGACATAGTACTTGGGATGCAATGGCTACATTCTTTGAAGGAGGTTACCCTAAAACTGGAGGATATGGAGATACGATTTAAGGTGGATGGCAGGACTCATGTGCTGAAGGCTATCTGTAATGGTGATGTCAGGACTATCTCATTTAGGCGGTTGGAGAGATTAGCCAGGCATAATAATATAGAGTAGGCAACAATATGTGCCTTGATGCCTACCCAAGAGGAGCAACATAAGACTGAATATCATCCAGATATTCAAAAATTGAGAATCAAGTATGAGAAGGTATTCAGTGAGATTCCACCAGGCAGGCCACCAGATAGAGGCATTGAGCACATTATTGAGCTGGAGGAAGGCACTTTAAAGCCTATCATGATCACACCATACCAGCACCCAAAATGACTCAAAGATGAGATCGAGAGGACCATCAAGGAGTTGCTAGCAATGGGACACATCATACCAAGTAAGTCACCTTTTGTGTCTTCTATTGTTTTGGTAAAAAATAAGGATGGTACTCTACAAATGTGTATTGATTACAGTGTGTTGAATAAAAGAACTATAAAGAACAGGTATCCCATCCCACACATTGATGAGTTGATAGACAAATTGCATGGGGTTTTTTATTTCACAAAAAATGATTTGAGACCAGACTATCACCAAATTAGAGTTCGAGAGCAGGATATTGAGAAAACTGCTTTCAGATGTCATTGTGGGCACTTTGAGTTTGTAGTCATGCCTTTTGGTTTGACTAATGCACCTGCCACTTTTCAGTCCACTATGAACAAGGTCTTCCACCATCAGTTGAGGAAATTTGTGCTAGTGTTCTTTGATGATATTTTGATCTATAGCAGGACATGGCAGGAACATTTAGAGCACTTGGAGACAATATTGAGCATTTTACAGAGGGAGTCCTTGTATGCCAAGGAGTCCAAATGTGATTTGGGGATGACAAAACTATTGTATCTTGGACACATCATTAGTACAGAAGGAGTATGAATGGATCCTGAAAAGGTCCGTGCTATTGTTGATTGGCCACCACCAGAGAACCTTACACAGTTAAGGGGGTTCCTTGGTCTATGTGGATTCTATCAAAGGTTTGTTAGTGGCTACTCATGACATGCAGAACCCATGATAGATTTGCTGAAGAAAGGGGCATTTGTGTGGACTCGGGAGGCACAAAACTATTTTATGTTGTTCAAGGAAATAATGACTACATGCCCAACATTAGCATTGCCTGATTTCATGAAGCCATTTGAGCTTCAATGTGATGCTTTGGGAGAGGGAGTTGGTGTTGTACTCATGTAGGAAAAGCATTCTATAGCTTATGAGAGTAGGAAACTCAAAGGGCCTGAGAGAACATTCATCATATATGATAAGGAGATGTTGGCCATCATGCATGCCTTGGCCAAATTCAGACAGTATCTTGTGGGCAGAAAATTTTGTATTAAAACTGATCATAATAGTTTGAGGCACTTTTTGGGACAGCGGGACCTGAATGATCGTCAACAGAAGTGGGTGAGTAAGTTACAGGCCTATGATTTTGATATCACATATGTTAAGGGGACACAGAATATTATTGTAGATGCTTTATCCCGTAGGCCACACCTCACTTCTATGATTCAGATATTAGAGGATTGGCGACACTTGATTGTAGCAGAGTATGCCAGAGACACATGGGCCTCTGATATAGTGGAGGGAACAACGATCGACACTAGGTACACTCTTATAGATGATTTGATCATTTACAAGAACATGATTTACTTATTCCCAGGATCGAAAGTGAAGTAGTTGATTTTGAGAGCATTCCATAATTCACCTACAGCAAGCCATCCTGGGTATTTCAAGACTTACAGGTTAGTATGAGAGCAGTTCACTTGGAAGGGACTTAAGGCTGATGTTTTGCAGTATGTGTGTGAATGTCATATTTGCCAGTAGAACAAACAAGAGCACACTTATCCAACAAGGCTCCTACAACCACTTCTTATTCCTGACAGGAAGTGGGAGTGCATCTCCATGGATTTTATCACGGGCTTGCCCAGGACCCAAGGGTGCGATTGTATCTATGTGGTGGTGGATAGGTTGATAAAATATGCTCACTTCTTCCTTATCGCTACTACATACTCAACAACTCATGTGGTAGAGGTCTTCTTCAGGGAGGTTTTCAGATTACATGGTTTGCCTCGGAGCATTGTGAGTGATAGGGACGACTGCTTCATGAGTCACTTTTGGTAGAAGGTATTTTGGTTGTGTGACACTGAGCTTACACCTAGCACCAATTATCACCCATAGACTGATGGTCAAACGAAGTTTGTAAACAAATGGGTGGAAGGGTATTTGAGGAATTATGTGGCAGATCAACAACGAGCTTGGGTCAGATGGATATATCTCTGTGAGTATTGTTACAATACTACATACTATATGACTATACAAATGACACCCTTCATGGCACTTTCCAGTTATGAGGCACCTAGTTTATTAGATCTATTGTTGGGAGACAGTCGGGTACCCTGTACAGGTGAACTATTATAAGAAAGTAAGGATATAGTTGCTACTCTCAAAGACAACATTGCTAGAGCTTAGAACCAAAAAAAGCAGTATGCAGACAAGAAGAGGACTGAGCATAGTTTTGAGGTAAATGATATGGTTTACCTCATGTTGTAGCCATATAAGTAGTCCACTCTCAAGAAGAGTGGTGCAAAGAAACTCAAGCCACGCTATTATGGACCATTCAGGATCATCAGGCGAGTTGGTGAGGTGGCTTACGAGTTGGAGCTTCCCGTAGACAATAGAGTGCACAATGTGTTTCATGCATCACGCCTCAAAAAGGCGTTGGGTCAGAATGTGATGCCTTCTACAGTATTACCTCCCTTGGATGATGAGGGGAAATTGATCTTAGTGCCAGAATCTATTTTAGATAGTAGAGAGAAGTGGCTTTGTAGGAGAGTAATCAGAGAGTATTTGGTTAAGTGGAAAGATTTACCTGTTGAAGATGCTGGTTGGGAGGGAAAAGTGATTTTGCAGCATCCAACATTAAGATTGCTTGAGACCAAGCAATTTTAGGAGGGGTGGACCTGTAATGTCCCCATTTTGGAGGAGTTAATTATTTATGAAGTTATCAATTAAAAATATATATTACAAGGTAACTTTATATTTAATTAATTATTAATTTAATAAAGTGATATATTTTATAAAGTCATTAAATAAAATAATGTTCTAGAGGTTGTTGGAAGAAGCAGAGAAAAAATTAAAAAGGAGGCCGACCTATTGAGGAAAAAAGAATAAATAGGCATTGAGGGCTCATTGCCTATTATCGAGATTTATTATTGATATTTGTTGATGAGCGTTGTGGAGCCTAGGGTTTTTGCAAGTAGTCACCATTGGCCATTGAGAACGTAAACTCTCAATTGGTACACAATTTTGAGGGTGTGAAAGATCACCTGAATTATTGTAGCTGTGGGAAGGATATTTCAGTGCTTTCACTTGTGCTTAATTGTTGGTTTGGAGTTTCAATTGGAGTTGCACTTTCATCATATCATCTTCAGCATTCAGTCTCCAACATTTGATCAATCCAGGTTCTTCATTTCAGTTTGTAGTTGTAACAAGTTCTCAGTTCAATTCAGCCAGTTAGGGTTTGTCTGTAATGTGCCATGTTGTAATGTTTCGGTGCTGAAAATTGCATATCATATGTAAAAACACTTGGTTATCATTGAATGAATACATTGGCACTATTTTACATCAGTTATTTAAGTAGAACAATTTCTTTTATTCAACAATATACTTTCAGTAGTGTATTAAATTTAAGGTTTTTTTTAGTTCCGTGTTGGTAAGAGTCATTACAATATGTTCATAAGAAATGGAAATCATCATAACTATATTCAATAAAATATGTCATTTAAATGAATCTCCTATCCACTATAATCTTATGCTACTAAATAATATATATAATAAAATCTACATATTAAATATCTTAGTTTTAAAAATAAAACCTCATACCTTTCCTTGGCAACACTTTCCACATTACGACCTGCAATAGAATATTTGGCTCTCCTTGTCTCGTGGTTGATGTGATCCATTCATATTTGTTTTTTTTTCATTTTTTTATTGGATCAACTAGTATTGGGACCACCTTTTTTTATGTGGTATACGATTGAGCTATTGGTAGATTTATTAAATTACTCCAAACTTCCATATATTCCCTTTGTCCTATTCATTCCTTCTTTATGTGCGTCCAAATGTCTCTGACCAATCAGAGGTCTCCCATTACTATTATTTGTTCGTTGATCTTTTCGTGATTTGTTTCCTTGGCTTGCCCACAAATCTTAATGTTTTTATAAGTTTCATAGGTTGAATTCCCATTATTTACCTCCTTATATATTTCTCCTATTTTATTTGATTGGTCTACCTTCTGACGTATATTTCTCTATTCATGTTCGACGTTGAGGGTTATTTATATGCGTCGACCTAAGTATGCCAATGTCCCTTTGAGTAGAGGTGGCCCTTAATTAGCTCGAGCACTAAGTGACTATTATTAGATTAATTTGATGTTACTCATATTATATTTTGAATATTTGTGTCCTCGTATTAAAATATAAGGATATTTATATTCAATATTATCATTTTATATTCTAATATACACATTGAACAATTATTTATATATTTAACAATTATTAGGTATTATTGATATATCCATATAATAAATTATAATTATATATTGAGTGAGTTTCATTCTTAGTTGATTGTTCTTAGGTTTGGTAATTCTAATAGTAAAAGTCCTTTCAATATCCAATTTAATCAATTTATGTATTTAGTACATTTAGGATGATCATAGTTCCCTAGTTAATTGGTTGGTTATAAATTTTGTCTCTTATGATTTCTATTAAACAATATGTTGGTGAGGTGTTTATTTATTTATATCCCAACTATTATGATCTAGTATCAAATTCTATTATTAAAAGGGTTATTACTAATGATCTATAATGATTGTGTCTATATGAATCTGCCACACGCCTCCTGTTCGAATGGTTCTTATTCTCTTTTGTTTGTAGCCTACTCTGATACCATGTTGTTTTTCTAACGATTACTGCAAATATAATAGCATTGCCATTTATGTTGGTATGTGTGTTCAAAATGACAATGACTTCTTATATTTATAAAGAGCATAAGCTATGAAGAGACATGTCTCTCCAGCGGACATGTCTATGTTGGTATCTCTAGATCTTGTTGTCTATTAGTGTTAAACACTTAGTCATATATAAGGTAGAGTTAGTCGGTCATCATTGCAACCTAGCTACTCGATATAAGTTGAGTCATATGAAGACTTGTAAATAAAAATGTATATGTCAAGCTCTATAGGAGTTGTGCAAGTCTTTGGTCACTGAGTATTTTCAGTATAAGTCAAGCCTAGTGAATGTCGAGTAGACAGAGTACATTGATGCCAAGTTATATAGAAGGTTTCGAGTACAGTTAAGATCGAGCTACAACATGAAGAATAATGATGACTGAGCATCAAAGACACTAAGTGCCGAGCAACATAGAGTTGACATTAAAGTCTGAAATGATACAAACTTTGAGGTAAACCATTTCAAGCTAACATAGACATAACATTTAATATTTGTAGAGGCTATTACATGTTTATGACATGGATCATAGATCCCTATGAGCGGTGAATAATGATTCAAAGGAAAAGGGAAGAGTCTTGAAAACTCTTTATAAATTTTTAAATAGACAAATCTAAACCCTATTTTCATAACACAGAGAAGAGAGAGCAAGATAGGTATGCAATCGTAGAGCATATCAAAGTGTGAAAGTGCAAACATTGCGAAGAAGGCAAAAGAGTTAAGTTTTGATATTGCAAAATAGAGATAGCAACCAAGTTATCAAGGAGTGAAGGAAAAAACAAAGTTATATCAGATTAAAGATCATATCAGAATTGAAGAGAGGAGATTTGTAATTAGGAGAGTGCAGACTAAAGGATTAGGTATTGAATCATAACTAAGTCAAGGATAACCTCTTAACAAAGTGGTTTTAACAGAGCTTTTGTAAATCTCTTAACTGAGTCCTTATTTTATTGTAAGTGTAAAATCCTCTTACACGATAAGACCTAATAGTCTTAACAACCTTTAACAGGCCAGACCCCTCATAGGGTAGATCATCAGAAGTGATCAAAATTGTAACCCTAACAAGCTAAATGTATTAGTGAAGATTTGTGGGTGTTAACATGTTAACTTTATTACTACAGTAGTGAAAATTTGTGGGTGTCATCCCCACCCCAGTTTTACTTTCACCTTGGAGGGTTTTTGGGTAACCAAATCTTTGTGTTATGTGTTTTACATTTCATGCATGAGATTGATAGTTAGATCTACATTTTACAGCATTTGATTTTACAAGTTATGTTATGCATGAATTAGATATGAGATGGAAATTGTGGTGAATGCAGTAAAGTTGTTTTAAGGGATACAATTTTTATAGATCTTGATTCACCCCCACCCCCCTCTCAGTATCTTATTTCCCAATTAATACTTCCAACAATTGGTATCAAAGCACTAGTTCTCTTGAGAAAGTCTGTTATGTTATGTATGAATTATATATGAAATGGAAATTGTGGTGAATGCAGTAAACTTGTTTAAAGGGATAAAAGCTTTATAGATTCTAATTCACCCCCCCCGCTAGTATCTTATTTCCCAAATAAGACTTCCAACAATCTATTCATTAATTAGATAATTAATATAATAACCAACATAATTGTTTTGGTATATATATCTTTATTATATTAATTTATCTCATATAATAATAAACTTATAATGAACACAAATACACACAAATACACACAAATTATATCTCATATATAATAATATATATTCATTAGTTTATACAACATAAGATACCAAACATCAACACTAATAAAGAATGCAAAGTGTAAGTGTCACTTCCTGTGCAAAATTGTCTCCCTTTATCAATTCACACTTATTTTTATTTTTGTTTCTATCTCTAGAAAGAGGAATAATGAGGAAGAATGCATATTGAACTTCAAACAATTTTTTTCCATTCTATCCTAATTCAAGCAAACTAAATCCCCACCTAGATTCGAGCATCCCTTGTTACACTTGTTTACTTTGATTTATTTAACATGCTAGATTCCAAATCCATTAGTGAATGGTCATAACTCATCACTTGGACCCAAATTCCAATCTTGCAAATGATTTTTATTGCTTTAGGAAATTCCTTTTCAATATTCATGAGGAGATAGATCACAGTGTTTGCATCTTTTTCAATACAAATGTTTTTGAGGTAAATCCCCATTTTCTTCCGAAAAATCTCTAGAGTGTTGGTCTCCTGTAATATATGGGCAGGTTGAAAAGAGAGATCTATATTGGAATAAATTTGATTTAAAAATTTTTACTATCAAAGTTAGAGTTCCACTATTTTTATGTAGTTCATTATTGTTATCGAACCAAATTTTTTTCTTAAAGACTATGTCTCTATTTGCCTTGGTTAAAAATGTAACTATGAAAAAACCCATGTCTTACTTTATGGATTCCAAAGAATAGATTTCTTTATAGTTTTGAGGAGTCAAATTGTTAAATTTAGTGAATGAGAGACTATAGTTTGGTGCCAGACATCCACTTCTTTCTCGTAAAGATTCCTCTAAAAATGTGATGGTTAGTTCAGGCCACTTTTTCTATCCCTGCAATGAAGTGGGCACTACAGGTGCTATGACTCAAGTATTAGGCTATGTCCTCTATGGATCATGTGTCCTTTTCATCCATTGGTGTCAGTCTCAAGTTGTTGGTTGTGTTGGACTCTAGTTGTTGAGTTTAAAGTTTCATCCTCTATTGTTTTTAACATCACTCTCTTATCCTCTCTAAGGATTATTTTCCTTTACTTATGGATGTTCCAATGCATTTGCAATCACATCATTTTTGGAAAAGGAGGGTTGAATGGTATTCTTACCTTTGTCATTTGAAAGATAGGAATAAAGTTAGGATTTATGCTCTTGTTTAGCTTTCTTTTTATATTCCTTACTTTTAGTGACCCTCTCTTATATTTAGATTGTAAAATGGTAGACAAGAGTTTCTATATGAAGGTTGCAGCTATAAATTCTTGTTCTACCATCAAACTTGTTCCATACATTCCTAGAATGGCTTCATTTAGTGGTAACTAATGGGCATGTGTTTCTTTACTATCTATTGACCTCTGACTAGTCATTCTAAAATATTGTAGTATCTATGTAAAGATTTGAAAACCCTTCCCATAGATTTGGAAAAGTGCTTAACCTGCACTCAAACTCTCTCACCATTTCACTCAAACTCTCAAATGATAATAGAATGTTAATTTCATAAATTGTAGATAATTATTTCAACCATCCTCTCGATACTATTACTCTTCTTTTCCTTGCCTTGAACTTCAACCGTATTGACCTATTTCTTTGGAGTATCAAACTCATTAATAATCCCTATTTTTTTGGGGTTTGCAACTCAGATAGCCAAAAATTGGTTGGATTACCTTCACTACAAAGTTTTATCAATTACCATTTTAGTTGTTGAAGTGCTAAAAAAAATCATCTTTAAGTCAATCACTTAGCTTATCAACACTTACTAAACTACTAATCTAACATATCATAAAGAGAACAACACTACCTTATTGGAACTACTAATCCAACAAATATATTGAAAAATCAGAAATCACTGTGTGGAGTATAGATTGGAAAAACTAGAAATTAAGGACCCAAGCTGACCCTTAGTCCTATTGTGAATATGAAGTCCAATAGTTGTGACTCTTCAAGTGTTTTGATTGATCATTTCATTTGTGTCTCTTCATATTCGAAGAGCTAAACATGTACATATAAGTATATATCTTGTTGGAAATGTAATGATGACCAAGTGACTGAGAGTTGGGGGGTGGGGGTGAAGTGGGAACCACTTTAAACTTCTTTCACTTAATCCCACTAGATTATAGTATCTAATCCATGTGCACACATGGAACATAAAGTAATAAAGTAACAACACCATAACACTTTGACACAAGAATTGGTAACCCATAAACCCTCCAAGTAAAAGGTAAAACTAGAGTGGGGATGACACCCACAATGCTTCACTACTGCAATAATAAAGTTGGTCTGTTAGGACTTACAATTGATCACTTCTAGTGATCTACTCAGTTAAGAGTAAGTAGGACTATTAGGTCCACCTTGTGAAAGGATTTATACAATACAATTAAGTATGTACTATGTTAGGAGTTTTTGCAAAGGACTGTTAGGTCCACCCTATTAGAGGATTTGATTGATGCACCTGTTAGGATGAATCGGTGGATTGATCTTGCTATGCAACTTAATTTGCTGAACAAGATCCTTTGATGTAAACTAATCACTTGACTGTGATAGAAGAGTCTCTTCCTTTCTCGCATATTGCTTGTAGCCTTCTAATTACTCTGCTCTTTCATATTCACTTCTATGCAATGTTCTTCAATTGGCACTTCATGTTTGGATAAACAAAGTAACTAATATTTATATCCATCCAAAATAATTGCATTAACAAGTCGGCTACATAATAGTTTCAAATAGTAATTTACCAAGTTGGCTCAATGCTGACACTTAAGTCTAATTATTCACTCAGGTGATATGTTGACACTCATGTAACACACTGGAACTTGACAACTATGGTATTCAGTTAACACTGAGCACTTGGTTCACACTGATCACTCGGCGAGTGAAGATAACTCAGTTAACACTGGTAGCTTGGTAGACACTACTTGAAATTAAACACTCGGTTGACACTACAACTCGGTAGATACTGTCAACTCGGTTGACACTGCTCATATTGTAAACATGGTTTACTCACTTCTGCTCGGTAATAGTATAGCCATACAAAATGACTAAGTATTTTGGCACTAATTGACAATATGTCATGCCATAAGGTATACATATCTATGTAAAGTATAGTATCCAAGTATCAAGATTAATAATATTATTGCTCTAATTTGAAGGTGGATATTTGTGTTATCTTCTTTTGAATCTTTATTTTAATTTGAAGTTCAATATTTAACAATTGGTATCAGAGTAGGTTGTGCTCTTTCATGTTCAGCAGAAGAGATTCAAGGTTGAGTGGGAGCAATGGAGTTTGAAAAAGGAGAGATAGAAAATTTTAATGGTCGTAACTATGAATTAAGGAAGATGCAACTAGAAGACTATTTGTATGTGGAAGACTTGTGGTGACCATTGTATGGTAAAGAAAAGAAATCAGCAATGATTTTGGACATGGATTGGGATGTCTTAGACCAAAAAGAGTTGGGAGCTTACCATTCAATATGCACAATGCAACAACTGCTGCTGATTTAATGGGTATATTAAATAAGTTGTATATAAAGTCTTTAGCCTCAAATAAACATCATGTACATTGGTGGGATGGCTAGAAAAATGAAAATAATTTAGATAACAAAGAAGGTTTGAAGCAATCACGGTTTATTGAGGGACATACAGTGAAGATTGTCTCCCAAGATGCGGAGTCCTCCTCCCGAGATGAAGAGGATTTAGTCTGAAATAATACAAGTGAATACGGACCTAAGGGAAAGGTCATTCCTGAGGTTTGAACTCAACCATGTCTTTGGAAGGCTTGATAATAGAGTAAAGTCTATGTTGAAGAGACCCAACCATGGTGGAAAAGGTTCAACATTTATTTTTGTTGTTAATTTACAAAGCCTAGGATGTGAGTCGCACAATGTTGAGAAAAAAACTTTGACAATTGTGACGAAGTTATTGGCGGAGGGGAGTACACAATATTTGCAGTGATATCTGCGAAAATGGAGGTTATACCCGAGTTTATACTAGTGGGGAATTACGCCCAAATTGGATGAGATTTTGGCACGCATGTAAGAATCTATGGGCCTATGGTGATGGCTGCAGCTGCTGAAAATACAGATGTAGAGGTTGAAAACTAGCCATTCACAGATTGAGTGTCAAATTTCTAAATGTGGAAAGGAAAAGGAACCAGCGAGGGAAGAAAAGAGTAGCAATTTTCTCCAAGAGTGGAGGTATGTTGATTTTTCTGTGTCAACAGATATTGTGGGTCCCCTGATTGTGGACGATGAGTTAGCATTTGGATTGTGGTGATTACAGGAGAAAATAAGAATACAGCTAAAGTCATTTGTGGTGAGATTGGTGTTTCCAAGGAGAATGAGGACATTAATAGTAGAAATTTCATGTGAAATTGTTTCTGACCTTGTTTGGAAACAAGAAGCGTGATGTTTTGAGAGGTATTGAAGAGTGTCACTTCTCCGAAATAAGAAGGTTATAGTCTGTATGTTGACGAATATTAAAGTAATTGTGAGTTTTGTTAAGTCTGGTTTGACTTTTGAGAAGATTTATTAAGAGTGCTATTGAACTAAAATTCTTAAAGTTGAAGGCTTGCAGATTTAAATTCTAAGTTTGATTTGAAATTAAGAGCGAAATGCAGAGGATATGATTGTTTGAATTATGTGCGTTGGATTTCAAGTGAGAGATTGTTGAAGTCCAACAGTTGTGACTCTTCATATATTTTGACTGTTCATTTTATTTGTGTCTCTTCATATGCAAAGAGCTGAACATGTGTGTGTGCGCGCCTCTCTCTCTCTATATATATTATCCGAGTAACAATGATTAATAATATTACTACTCTGTTTTGAAGGTGGATATTTGCATTGTCTTATTTTGAATCTCTATTTAACATATCCGTCTCGCCCTTTCATTGCAAGGAGAAAACCCACACTTATTCAACCATCTCCCATATCTGGGTCGAAACTGGTCGAAAGATAACGATCACATATTGTCTCTTTCTTTCTTAAATGGTCTTGCTGTTTATGGCAAGTGGGATGACAGAGTTTTGCTACTAAGCAATGTGAGGAAGAAAAAGGCACTGTTGGAAGAAAATCTTGGTATTGGAGGCATCGGTAGGTTTTTGAGGGATTTCCCATGTCAAAACGACTATGAAGCTATTTATGGAATTTCATGTAACATAGTTGCTTTATAATTTTGTTTTTTCCATTTCTTATTTATTATTTCTTAGCAATAAAAATCATAATTTAGTACCCCACACACACTCTCACATATATGTGTTTAGTAAAAATATTAATTTATTTTAATTTTGTTATTCTTCAATTATATTTTCTATGTAATTCGAAGGAATATAGTTGTTTATTTTTCTTATAAATGTATAATAAAAAAATTATGTTTAAAATTAGTACTTTTTTATTTTCATTATTAAATATTTTTAATATCAATTAGTGATTTTAGTTTTTTATATTTAAGTTTTAAAAATACAAAAATAATATTAAGTTTTTAAAGTATAATTATCTATATATTTTGAAAAAATCATAATATATTATATTACTATCACTTTTAGAAGATAAAGATGTATTTAAGGTGGGTAGTTTTACTTGAGCGCTTGTGCCATTATGCTTGATTATTCTTAGATAACTTAAATGAAAATAGATATTTTAACAGAATGTCCCATAATTCTAATTCTAAGAAATCAAAACATTTATCGAATCTCCACCAACTCTATCATATGCATACCCATATTTACATCCAATCCAATCCTCAATACTGAGCTTCGATGTCTATTTCTTAACAGCCATATTCGCTCATTTATAAAACCCATTTATTTCCCTTCTCATATGAACACCTACGTAATCCAGATGCTACTGCTGACAACAAACTTATCAGGCACCAGACAAAATTGAATCTTGAAGTACATAAAATCAAAATTCGTATTGAGCGACTGGGCTTTCTTCACATTTGGAGAGAACAGGCTTCGCACCTCCGAATTCACAATTTCAAGATGTAGAAGGAACTTACTTTTTGATTTTACATATTTAAGGGCCTTCCAATATTGGCCTCCCGAATTCACAATTTTGAAGGGCTCAAAACTTTCCATTTTTGATATTGTGTTTACAGAATCCCCAAACAATTCTTCCCTCGAAGTTGCAAATTTAGGGTTAGGTTTTGAAAATAGTGTACAAGCTACGTTGGATTTCTATGACATCATCTCAACGAGCACGTATATCTTGAAAGAGATAAAGGATCAAGCATCAAGCTTCAAGCATTGTATTTTATTTAGAATTGTTGGAAAATAGATCTGCGTATAATGGGGATTTCATTTCTTCATTCTGATGTAGACAATTTCTCCATTCAGATGTTTGGAACTGCAGAGATGAAAACCGTTGGTAGTAGATCAATGTTCTTATCCTGCCATTGTTATAAATGTTGAAGACGCGATCCTTGATGAAATATTTTGAAATAGTTGAAGGTCCTCCTTTTTCTAATTTGTAATAATTGATAACCATCCTGAGCTCCATAAAAAAAATTGTACCTTTTGTAAAATATGTTCATAGAGCCTGGTGATCATTTGCATTCTTAGTAATGAGTGGAAGGGTGCCTTAAAATGGTGACATGATATAATCTATCATCAAGAACCCATTTTGATTTGGTGCACAACATGGAGGCCCGATCAAGCTGTTGGATACAATAGTGACTGTCCTATTTGGAAGACAATGCACACACAATTTGAAGATAAATAGACTAACTCGTCATTCCGGGTCGACCTTGTTCAAGATGCTTGTTACGAAACCATGAAATAAGGCATTGATTAAATCTACAATACACACATTGCCACTACTAAAAATATTTATAAAAATAAAATTTTAATTGAATATGAACTTTTACACTTTTGAGTAAGCAATGTATAAATTATTATTCCTCTATATTAATATTCATATTTTATACATGAATTCATTCTTTCCCTTTTGAAAACTAAAACTCTGAGATATACTAATTTAAGTTTAATAAAATTCAACATTCTGATTAATGCTCCTTTTATTTGGGAAAAGAAGATAATATTAGAACAATTGATATGCAAGATCTAATGGAGTTCAATTTGGTGAGCCAAACAAATGCTTGATCCACGATTGCACTCAAGCGACCATTGCCTGGAATCCATGCTCCCATCCGTCAGGCCTATTCAAAGCACATCTGTATCGCTCTGAAAATGGTGATGTTGAAGGCACTTCTCGTATGACACGACATTGACAATTTTTTGGACACCGCTTCAATGAGTTTTCTATTTTCCATTTCCATCACTGTTCCTTCTTTCCCACCGTCCGACTACCAGAGAATCCGAACAAACCGTTCAAAGATGTTCAAGGAGTGAAGCCTATCGGCTTCATTAATATTATTTTCAATCACTTGAGTAGCTTTTCTGGTATATTTTTTTTAATTGAGATATTTTTTTTGTTTTTAAACACCCACTCTATTGACTACTGATAATAGTCAATTTTCCATGCCACTAGTGTCCCTTATTCAAGGTTACCTCTTATCAACCATTCCAACCATATCACTCTTAAATATATACTTTGATAAAGCCGCTATATGAGAATGAAATTTTGATTGCCCACGACACTTTTTTTCCTCTTCTTTTTGCAATAGAGCAACATGGTGGGACTTCTTTAAGGAAATCAAGAGTTAGAGAGTTATTAAGGCTTCAACTTTTATAATACATGGTTTGTGTATTAATCATTAAATTAAAGTCTCAACAACTCTCTCATGTTTCTTTATCTCTCATCCTTCACACTATGTCTACCTCATGCCTTACCCTCATTCCCCCCTCTCTCCCCCCCCTTCTCTCTTTTGGGCCTAAATTATCCTCTTTCTATATTTACCTCTATCTCTCCCCACTCCCCACTCCCCCTTCTACCATTCTTCCATCTGCCTTCCCCTCTAGCAATTGCTTCCCCCTAAATACCTTATATATCTTTACATCATGTCTCTTACTCTCTCTCACACATCTCTCTTTCCCAAACATATACATACATATATCTCCTCCCATAATTACTCTCTTTCCCTCTCTCCCACCCTCCTCTTAGCACATCTTCTCCTATTTAACCCCCCTTCCCTACTCCCACCACTTATCACTATTATCCTCTCTCCCTTCCTTCATTACCATGTCTATCTATCCTATTCCCTAATTATTATATTTATCCCATCTCTCCCCTATTTCCTCTTTCTCGTCATTGATCAATCTAAAACATCGAGGTTGACCTCAATTTTTTTGTCAAAAGGCTAGTGCATAAGTAAATTTCACTCCTCCCTGGCCCTCAAAAAGACATCCACTTCATATACTTAGTCATAGTCTCTATAGGTGCCATTTTAACAACCACCAATCCACTCAACATGGAGGCAAAGATACAAAGGCAGGTCGCAGATTTTTGCCCTTACCACCTACATACAAATGCACACCATTACATACGATGAGAATGGAGCCTTTCACAACAAGCTTTGTATAGTCAACCATAAGTGCAATGTTGACTAGAAATAACGTGGGGAGGAGCAGCAAAATAGTGTACATGGAAGACTTGAACGAATGATGTGATATAGTAAACACAGACTTGATGTGATTCTGACATCCAACATTGTGTGTGGATCATATGGAAATCATAATTGAAAAATGGTTTATCGACGATTATTTGCCGGTGTGAGAAAAATTCCGGTTGGAGTGAACTCCAAAGGGAAAGCCTATCGACTGATTAAGAGATTATAAAAAATAGTTAATGGGATACCCAAGAAATTGAAGGTTCAACAATTCAACTAAATTTCAATGCTTTGTGTTTATTTATGCTTTTGCAAGTGTTTTGATTTGTGTTTAAGTTTTAATTTTTTGTTTCTATAACTATTGATTAGTTTAGATAATTAGAGATAGAAATATATTTCTTATATAGAAGATTTATTATTTTACATCAATTGAATAAAAACCTTTTTTAATTTTTAAAGAGTTTACTGTATAAATTTTTATTTAATCTTTTGTTAAATTGGACAACATTTTCTATGTTTTAGATATATTTGTTCTATTCATTTATTCAAATTATCTTTATTAGGGGAAGAGATCTAGTAGTTTCCACAAAGTCTAATGATCATGAGGGTTTCATGATAGATACTCCCAATTACCATTTTTGATAAGGGGATAGGCTAATCTCCAGACAAAATGCACTAAAGACAAAACAAAGTCAAACCATTTTTTTTCCAGATTCACAAAAATGTAGTGTTTTTTTCCAATTTTTATTGTTGTTTTTTACTCCAAACTATGTAGATCATGACAATCAAATCAGAAAAATCCATGGTGTTTTTGATGGATAGCTATGTCCTTTAATAAGCCCCAAAAAATTGATAACATGCGTACTAATAGCCCATCACATATGTACT
Organism: Cupressus sempervirens; assembly: GCA_028749045.1. Classification (NCBI taxonomy): domain Eukaryota; kingdom Viridiplantae; phylum Streptophyta; class Pinopsida; order Cupressales; family Cupressaceae; genus Cupressus; species Cupressus sempervirens. The sequence goes on along the minus strand of CM053787.1, from coordinate 402,418,430 downwards.
AATAGTTGACCATTTTTTAGCATTCTTGCTTGTTGATTGGTCAATTTGTGCCAAAAGTACTTTTTTAGCAACTATTTGTGGGTGAACATAACGGGTATTGAGTGAGTGTTTTAAAATTGCACTTCTCGACCACTTCACACTCTATGACCTCTTCATAGAGATTTGTAAATGCCAAATGCTAAAACCTTAGCTTTAAGCTCTTCAGTCCCTACAGAGGTACGCAATTTTTTTTGGCATAATTCAACTTACGGTTTAGAAGATCTAGGTGTGTAAAGTTAGCCTGGTAGCTACTAGGTCTCTTCCTCTATATAGGCCTTGTTTAACCACTACACTAAAAGCTTTGACTTCAAGTTTGGCTACATCGTGGGTCCCTCCTTAACTGAACTTCATTTACTCTCTAACCACATGTATGCTTTTAATGTTTTATTCTTTTACTGTTTGAAAGATCTCATTCTCACTTAAATTAATGGCCATGAAAATCTAGTGCACTCCACCCATTTTAATAATATTCATACCTTACACATTGTTGGATATAAAATTATTTAATTCTAGCTCACTTGTGTGCGTTGCTAACAAATGGTAGCAATATAATGTTATTTAGATTACTAATACAATATATATAAAACATGGTCTAAATAAATGAATAAGTATAAAAATAGTTTAATATAAAAAAAAAAATAGTTCTTTATAAATACTCATGTATAATTCATGTTAGATTTTCATATTTATTTCTTGTTAGATTTTATATATTTAAAAAATCTCATTTTCTATGTGGAAAATACTTCATTTTCTAGTGAACTTCATGTACAAGTGGAATGAATCAATTTGTCATGATGAGAAAGTATCATAACTTGTAGGACCAATCAACCTAAAAAAATTTGTCACAAGTTTGGATATATAATGGACATAAAAGTAAATAATTTGATAAAATTTCACATTAGAAAACTAAAACTAAAAATTGCACAATAAACTCTTTATTCTCAGCCTCAAATGTATCTTTTACATAAGTTTGCATTACCACCAATAACTACCAAAACCCATCATCTCTTGTGAATTAAAAATTATAATTTTAGTACATATTTTTATGAAAACAACTACAAAAGAATATTTCATGTTCAACATGTTGGAACTGTAATGTTTTAAAAATGTCAGAGCTATAATGTTTTTAGCATGTTGAAGTTGTAGTGTTTTTAGCATGTCTAAGTTGCAGTGTTTTCAAAGTCTAATATCTATAATGACTATTTGTAGATGGAACACCCATTGGAAGATATTAATTTTTGGAATAAGGTGATAGTTATACACCTTGGCCCACACTAGAGGGGGATTGATTTGAATTTGTAGAGAACTTATCCAAGACGCTACAAAATAAGAACCGTTAGCACTACCTTCCCAAATAAGTTGATCAGGTTTAATCACAACCAATACTATGGAATTGAGCTTGATCATAACATGAGAAAAGATAGGATCAACAACCATCAGGTCCAGCCTGTAAATATTCTACAAATTCTGAATATTAGATCTGAGATAAAACCTTCTTAAACTTTCTATTATGATCTTCTTTAATGTTAGACCTTGAAAGGAGATGATAATAAATTAATTGACTTTCTAAAAATGTATTTATCACAGCAAGAATCAATTTGAGGTGGAATTTCTTAAAGGGGTAGACTTGTAATTTTAATGTGTGTCCTTTAACTACAACAATACCCTCCATATATATAATACCCAAAGGGCATGTCCCTTAAAGGAACATGACCCTATCTAGGTCGACTCACAAAGACTCCTCATAATCAACACCTAGAAGGAGTTTAAATTAACAACAAAAATAACTAATAGTCAGTGCTTATACTTACTTCTAAGAGTCACCCTAAAAAGACCACTGATCATGCCTATTTAAAGGGAAATGTATTAATAGCCTTAACCATGGTTTTATATTCCCTAAGGGGAATGTGTGATCTACACAATCAGACTGATGAGAATCAAAAGTTATAGTTTTAACACTCCCTCTTAACTTGATAGTCATGTTGAAAGATAACATATCGAGCATCATCAACTACAATGGATATGCATAGAACGATACTCTATATCTATCTAAATCTTCTTCTTAGCATGTGGTATTCTTGAACACATGATACAATGTCATATTACTAAACCTGTGATATGGCATATCACTAATACTAGTGATAACACTATTGCAAAGAATACAATACGCAAGATAAATCCAAAGATTAATTAAATTCTTCATTTATCCAAGTTGTGACTCATAGGTACTGGTTTCCTATATCACAACATGATCCTGAGTTAAGACCTACCAGAACATAGGATAAACTTCGAAGAATAACAAAATTCTTCCTTTATACAATTTGTGATTTATAGACATAGTAATGTCTACTTCATAGTGTGATCTTGAACTCATCTAGATCTTATAGTAGAACTCTACTATTTAGCACATTATCTAAGAGATCATCGCCTCTAAAATAATGAATACAAATGGTGGAACCCATAATAGTCAATAGCCTAACAATAAAATTATTTTATTAATAATTTAAAGAATACAAATGAATTACAATTCAACCATACCAAGTCTTTTCCTAAACTGGTCTATATTCACTCTAGAGAGAGGTTTGGTGAGAATATCTGCTGTCTGATCTATAGTGCAAATGTATTCTAATTTTATAGTATTCCTGTCTACCATATCTCTTACATAATGGTAAGGAATTTTGATACACTTGGACCTATCATGAAAAATAGGATTCACCAAAAGCTTGATGGAACTCTGATTATCACAATGAATAATTGTAGGATGCATGGTTTGACCAAATAATCCCACAAGTAACTTTCTAAGCCAAACTGCTTCCCAAGAGGCCATCACTGTTGTAATGTATTCGACTTCTTTGAAACTTTGTGCTATTGAAGACTATTTTTTGCATATCCAAGATATCATTGTTGATCCTAAAGTGAAACAACATCTTGAAGTACTTTTTCTATCCTTAACACTTCCACCCCAATCTGAGTCAGTAATCCATGTAAATCCAAGTCAACTTTCTCATATTTGAGCCCAAGGTTAAGAGTGCCTTGTATCTCATAATGTGTTTGACTGCAACTAGGTGAATCTCCTTTGGCTCACACATAAATTGACTTAAGGCATTAACAACATAGCATATATCAGGTCTTGTATTTACCAAGTACATAAGGGACCCAATCATCTATCTGTGGAGAGTAGAATCTATGGAAGGTGATTATATTGTTGCTTCTTTAAATTTATGTAGGTTAGTCTCCATTGGAGAAGACATAGACTTGCAATTCCACATTCCAAATCTCTTCAAAATATCTAATGTATGCTTCCCTTGATTAAGTATAATGCTGTCAAAATTTTGTTGCACTGCTAGTCCTAGGAAGTAATGAAGGATTCCCAAGTCTTTCATCTCAAATTCTCTAATTAAATCTTTCTTGTGTTGATCTATGAGATGATCATCACCTGTTATTAGTAAATCATCAACATACAATATCAAAATTATCATATCATCTTTATCCCTTTTATAATATAGATTTGGATCGGCTTCATTTTGGAGAATACTAAGCCGATGACATAATTTTCAATTATTTCATACCAAGCCCTTGGTGCCTATTTAAGCCCATAGAGAGCTTTCTTTAGCCTGTAAACAAAAATGTTAGGATCATGAGTTTCAAATCCTTCAAGTTGCTCTAAATATACCTCTTCTATAATTTTTCCATTCAGGAATGTTATTTTTACATCCATCCAATGTACTTTCCATCCCTTCGATGCTGTAATAGGTAGGACTGCTCTTATAGAGGTGTATTTGGCAACCAGAGCAAAGGTTTCTTGATAATCAATCCCTTCTTTTTGAGAGAATCCCCTAGCTAGATATATGGATTTATATTTTTCAATGCTATCGTCAACAACATGCTTTATTTTAAATATCCACTTGGAAGAGACAGCAAATTTTCCTTTAGGTCTAGGAACAATTTCCTAAACATCATTCTTCATAATGGATTGGTATTCTTTTGTTATAACACCCTTCCAAGCTGTATGTTTAATAGCATCTGAAACATTGGTTGGTTCTAATTTAGACAAATTGTTCATGTTTGTTGTATAACTAGAAAATCTTTTGGGTCTTTTGCTTTCTCTAATTGGTTTTTGGATGGTGCAACGAAGTCTTTTTCTTCCTCTACTATCTTAATGGCCCAAAGTGGTCTTTTCTTAGAATTTTTAGTTTCTTCAAGATTAAGATTTTGAATTTCATCTTCAATTTCTTCAATGTTCTCCCTCTGAGACTCAGTTTCAGTATTTCTTTTAGAACTAGGTAAAGGAGAGGGTTCTTCAGAACTTAGGGCTCTTTTGAATGTTAAATGTTCTTCAAAAATTACATCCCTGCTAAGTTCAATATTTTTCTGACCAGGTATGAAAATCTTATATGCTTTAGATGTTTCACTATACCCTACAAAAATACCTTTCCTCTCGGAAGGTTCTAACTTAGTTGTCTTTTCTTTTGGAACATGGATATATATAGGGCACCCAAAAATCCTAAGATGACTTATATTGGGTTTAACCTTAGTAAAGACTTCTTCGGGAGTTTTATCTCTAAGGTAGAAGTTAGGACTTCTGTTTTGAATATAGATAGCAGTACAAGAGGCTTCTGCCCAAAGATAATATTCTAGATTTTGATCAAATATCATAGCTTTTACAGCTTCTATAATTGTTCTATTCTTCCTTTCTGCTACCCTATTTTGTTGTGGGTTATAAGGAACAATATACTCCCTCTTAATTCTTGTTTCTTTACAAAACCTTTTAAAAAAATCTAAGGTTTTTTCCCCTTGATTATCAGTTTTAAGAGTTTTAATTTTATGTCATGATAAGTTTTCAGTTAAGGTTTTAAATTCTTTAAATCTCTTTAGGATTTCTTCTGATTATTTGCATTTTAAGAAGTAAATCCAAGTTTTCCTAGAGAAGTCATCTATAAAAAGTATATAGTACTAGAATCCTCCAAGAGAAGGAACATATATTGGTCCACATAAATCTGAGTGTATTAATTCCAAAATATTGTTAGTTTTTCTAGTGCTATCATGAAATGAACTTTTGGCTTTCTTACCCAAAGCGCATCCTTTGCATATGCTTGGGTGATCTTTATTCAGTTCAGGTAAACCAGTATCCATCTTCTCCATGGTTGATAATGTTTTGAAATTTAGATGTCCTAACCTTCTATGCGATATTTTATTTATATCCAAAGCTTCATGAATTAAGGCTTGAATAGGTAGACTAGATTCAAAATTTAATTCAAACAAATACCCTTTTCTTTGACCAATCAATTTTTCTTTCTTAATTGAGGAGTTCTTGGTCCAGGTTATGACTTTACCATTCATGAATGCAATATTATGTCCATCATCTTCAAGTGTTATAACCGAGATTAGGTTCCTTTTTATTCTTGGTACATAGAGTACTCCTTTGAGAAGTAGAAAACTACTTGACTTTAGTTTCAAGGTCCAATTTCCAATTCCTTTGACAAAATGTGTTGAATTATCACCAATGACGACTTCACCATTAACCTTTTCTGATATAGAGTCTAGTTCTTCTTTGTATCTAGTAATATGTCAAGATGATCCACTCTCAATCACCCATGCTTCACTTGAGACATTATTTGATAGTGCCGAATACAATACACGATTCTCAAGATCATAGTTATCTTCTTCCCAGTAATGTTTGTATAGTTCACTTGTTGTTTAGAATTTTCAGGGAAATTAGATCTGTAGTGTCCAAACTTTTTGCATCTGAAGCATTTTATTTTGGATAAATCTTTCTTAGGTTTGTCATTATTTTGATTACCCCTTTTCTTCTTTCCTTTATAGGAATTTTTATTAAGAACATGGAGTTCTTCATCTTTTGTTTTCAATTTTCCTCCTTTCTTAAATTTTTTTGATTCTTCCTGAAGACAATCTCCCTTAAGTCCATTGAAGTTAGGAAGATTATCTCTAGCACTTACTCCTTGTGTGAATGTTTCCCATGAGTTTGGTAATCCATCTATAGCCATTAGCATTAGTTTTGTATCATTAATGATGGTTCCTATACTTGCAACTTCATCTCTTAGGCTAGCAACCCTTAGGAAGTAAGAATTCATCGATTCTTCCTTCTTTATTTGTATGTGATTTAGTTGCTTGTTTAGTGCGAGAACTCTAGTTGCATTGTTAACCTCATATGCATTTAGTAATGCATTCATCATATTAAATGTTGTTTGATGTTTCGTTAGCATGGGTATTATATCATTTTTCACTCAATCTAATATGATTTGAATGGCTTTCCTATTTCCTTTACTCTAGATAGATTTATGAGGTTCAATAGTAGGTTGTCTGGATGTTGAATCAACAAATTGTTTTACATCATTTTTTTCAAGAATCATCATGATTCTAAATTTCTAGGCATCAAAGTGTTCTTTCCCATCAAACTTATGCTCAAATCTGATTGTGTATGCCATTGAAGATAGGAGAATGATGCTAGATATATATCAAGTTTGATTATTTAATTTGCAGAGCCTAAGTTCGACTACCAGAGCTCTGATACCATGTAAATATTCTACAAATTCCAAATATCAGATCTGAGATAAAACCTTCTTACACTTGTTGTTCTGATCTTCTTTAATGTTAGATCTTGAAAGGAGATGATAATATTAATTGACTTTTTGAAAATGTTTTTATCACAGTGATTTGAGGCAAAGTTGCTTAAAGGGGTAAACTTGTAATTTTAATGTCTGTCCTTTAACTACAACAATACCCTCCATATATATAATACCCAAAGGGCATGTCCCTTAAAGGGACATAACCTTGTCTAGGTCGGCTCAAAAAGACTCCTCATAATCGGCACCTAGAAGGAGTTTAAATTAACAGCAAACACAATTAATAGTTAGTGTTTATGCTAACTTAGAGTCACCCTAAAAAGATTGCCAATCATGCCTATTAAAAGGGCAATGTATTAATAGCCTTAACAATGGTTTTATATGCTCTAAGAGGAATGTGCGATCTGCACAATCAGATTGTATGAGAATCGAAAGTTATAGTTTTAACACACCCATCTTCCACTATGCTTTTGAAATTGAAAATATGTAAAAAAATAAATAAATAAAATCATTAACATTTTAGATCACTGTTAGGATAAACCACAGACAGAAATAAAAACTACATGCAAATATAACCAATAACAAAAATAATAGAACACAGAGAAATGAACACAAGGCACCAAGATTTAACGTGGTTCACCCAATCCCTGGGCTACGTCCACCAAACAGCAAGTCCGATCCTATTACAATCCAGTGATTACAACCTGATTACAATCTGTAATCCCTTACAGCTCAATACCGCCGCAAGAACCAATTTCGTATCACCACCCATCAAAAATACCCAACCCTAAGCCCTTTTTATACAAGTATTAAACCGCTTTAGGGTTATAACATGTTGGCCATATGTCGGCCATAATATGTCGGCTACCATGTCGGCTACTTCCAAAAAAATTTTTTTTCGGGGCGATGCCCCGAACCCCACTATTTATGAAGTATGTACAGTACTTTCCTGATCAGTCACCACAATCTAACAATCTCCCACTTGGGGACTGATCAAGCTCCACACTAAACAACAATCACAATATGTGATCCATCTTTAGGATGCAAGAAAGATCAAGGAGAGAAGAAACTCTCTTACATCCCAATGATGGATCACATAGTCTATAATTGAAATCTTTATCAACTTTTACAAGAAAATAATAATAATTATGAAAAATAGATCCCAAAAATAAAATTATCATTTTGTTCAATTTTTATCAATAAAATTATTTAAATTACGTTCTTCTTATAATTTTTAGTGAAAATTGAATCCACTTTCAATGGACTGATTTTCATTTCAAAATACATCCTTGACATAAAATTCCTTCTATTTATTTTGATACCAAATCTAGAATTTTAGTTTATCTAACCCAATTTTCTTATTAAAATGACACATTATTTAACTAGATATGTGAGATTTTTTGACTTTTTTCCCCAAACATTTTAAATACATTTGAATTCTTTTTTTTTTTTTTTGTTGTAAGTAGGATAAGGTCCCACAGTCCACTTAGTTATACATCCAAATTCAAAGATAAACCAAGACATAAAAAATGACAATTTGACAATTTGTGAACTGTTGTATTAATGCTTTTATTTTTAATTACTAATATAACCATTTAAAATTTATTATCTTATTAGGATTATTTTCAATCACTTGGTAGCTTTTTGACTATCCTTCCTACAAATTGTACCATTGACTAAATTTCAAAAAAAATGAAAATGAAATGTTTAATATTTGACCTTTATGATCTATATATTTTTTTCAAAAAAATGAAAATGAAATTTTTAGTATTTGACCTTTATGATCTTTTTTTTTTTTTTGATGAATACAACTGAATTTTTGAGAAAATTTTGCCGTATTTTCAGGAATCTGAAAAAGAATCAGTTTGACTTTTTTTTTCAAGTCTTTGATGCATTTAGTCTAGAGATTAGCCAGTCCAATCTCCAGTCCCCTCGGATAACAGTCAATTTTCCACTCCATGAGTGTCCCTTACTCAAGGTCACCTTTTATCAACCATTCAAACCCAGATATTCTTCTTCAAGTGGCCACCATATGGGAATGGAAGTTTTATAGTCCACGACATTTTTTTGTTAGGTCGTTCATACTATGTTCATACTCCTGCCATAGAAAACCATATAAATATGCCATTCAGTCAGACTTCATGTGACCAGAGATCTCATTACCTTGCCTAAAAATATGTCATAAAGCAACGTGATATTGTTTTTGTTGGGTATAATAGCAATTGCAATTCCACTGGTTTCAGCGGCAGATGATCCATAGATTACTTACCTTGGCTCTGGATGTAGCGAGAGTCTAAACAGGACCTAAAGAAATGCCACCACTTTCAATAACAATCAAGCTGCTGTTTTCCAATCGCTCGCCTCAAATCTCTCTTCAAATGGATCCCATTTTGCCACTTCATTCATTGACAAGTATGGAACAACAGATCTAGTGTATGGAGTTGCTCAATGTAGAGAATATCTCGCAACCAATGAATGCTTAGAGTGTTTCTCCGCCGCCAGGGAAAAAGTGAAGGAGTTTTGCCCCAATTCTATGAAGATTAATGCCAAGATTGATGATGTTCAGAAATAGAAAACTCCAGTTCCACCGTTGTTCACAAGAATTAAAATTAAAACTTTCATGCATAGTTGTTAGATTGCATAGTTATCGGCATTCTTTTGTAGTTAGTTAGTAGTTTCTTTTTAAATTCCTAAGTTTTCTCTTTAGCAAGGCATGGAATAATGCTAAAACCACTGTCAGGACTCCAGATCTATTTTTTGATCTATGTGTTAGGGATTAGTTTTAACAATTTTCTTATTTGAATAAATGTATTGGCTGAACAACAATTGTTTTTGGAATAATATATCAGTTTTTTTCTCTGCAGTAAAATAGAGCCTCCTCTGTTTTGAATATTATCATTTTTTTTTATTGTGTTGCTGCTGTTGTTTAAATCCTACATTTGGTATCAGAGCTGAAGGTGTTTGAAAGATAGCAGCATGAAAAAAAATTTGCAAATCCCAAAGTTTGATGGAGTTGATTACCAATATTGGTCAATCAAGATGAAGACCTTTTTGATTGGGAAAGATTATTGGGAGATCGTTGAATCTGGATATGAAGAGCCTGCAGATTGGAATACTCTCCAACCTAATGATAGGAGATTGAAGAAAGAAGCTGAGAAGAAGAATGCAATGGCATTGTTTCACATCCAGATGGCTCTTGATAAGACCTTGTTTCCCCGAATTGCTGATGCACAAACAGCAAAAGAGGCCTGGAAGACTCTAAAAGATGCTTACCATGGCAATGATCAGATCAAGGTTGTGAAGCTACAAACCTTGAAAAGAGAATATGAGAACTTGAAGATGAAGGAGACAGAGAGTGTGGGAGATTTCTGTGTGAGAGTGAAAGATGTGACTCATAAAATGGCCACTTTGGGTGAATCTATTGCTCAAAAGAAAATAATACAAAAGGTATTGAGATCTCTAACCCCAAGATGGAATATTGTAGTAATTGCCATAGAAGAAAGCAAAAATTTAGCTACCATGGAGTATGATGAATTGGTTGGATCTCTTATATCACATGAGGATAGAATAAGGGACACATCTACCAATGTTAATGAGAAGGCTTTTGCTTCCCAATTGCAAATTTCAAAGAACGATGGTGCTAGCAGCAATAGTAACAACAACAAAGGCTCGGGAAGGGGCCAAAATCAAAAATTTTCAAGAGGATCTAGAGGAAGAGGAGGTGCTCAAGGAGGAAGAGGTAGAGGCAAATTTGATAAAAGGAACATCCAATGCTATCATTGCAATAAGTATGGACATTTTGAGAGAGAGTGTAGATTGAAATCAAGTAACAATAGTGCAAATTATGCCCAACAAGATGAGGATCCTTCCTTGGGTAATTTATTTTTGTGTTATGGGAAAGGTGAAAGTAATGTGAATGATGTTTGGTATTTGGATTCTGGATGCTCTAACCATATGTCTGGTAACAAAGAAATATTTTTAAAGCTTGATGATAGTTACAGATCCAATATTACCCTTGGTAATAACAATACTGTGGATGTTGCGGCCAAAGGAGCCATGGATGTTCAGACAAAGGAAGGTATGAAAAGTGTTCAAGATATTTATTATACTCCCAAGTTAAAGCATAATTTATTGAGTGTTGGGCAGCTATGTGAGAAGAATTATAGAGTGGTATTTGACAACATGCACTGTACTATCTATGATAAGTATCAAAAAAAGAAGTGATTACAGTTGTTCCTATGACAAAGAATAGGATGTTTCCTTTGAAGTTTGGTCAAAATGATAATTAGCTTGTCAATATGGCTTACAAGGATAAAAGTAGGTTGTGGCATCTCAGGTATGGCCATTTGAATTTCAATAGTTTGAAGAATCTAACATCAAATGCATTAGTTCTTGGATTGCCTAAGGTTGAAGAGCATAAACAGATTTGTGAAGGGTGTGCAAAAGGGAAACATTCAAGGGAATCATTTCCAAAAGGCAATGCATGGCAGGCCCAATACCCACTTCAGCTTATTCATTTAGATATTTGTGGTCCAGTGCAAACACAAAGCTTGGGTAAGTCATCATATTTCATTACTTTTATAGATGATTACTCACGCATGTGTTGGGTATATTTTTTGAAGACTAAGGATGAAGCCTTTGATACATTCAAGAAGTTTAAAGCTCGTGTAGAGAATGAGAAAGGGAACACAATCAGATGTTTGAGAATAGATCAAGGAGGAGAATTTTGCTCAAACAATTTTCAGAAATTTTGTGAGATGAATGGCATCAAAAGACAACTCACAACTGCATACACACCCCAACAGAATGGAGTGGTTGAAAGGAAGAATCATACTGTGGTAGAAATGGCGAGGAGCATGTTACAAACCAAGGGTTTGAACAATTCTTATTGGGCTGATTCAGTTGCTACAGCTGTATATATTCTCAACAGGAGTCCTACAAGTGCCCTACACAAGATGACTCCATATGAAGCCTGGTATGAGAAAAAGCCTAACGTAAATCATTTTAAAGTTTTTGGTTGTTTGGCTTACGTTCACATCCCTGATCAGAATAGGCAAAAGCTAGATGCTGAAAGTGAATCATGTATTTTTGTGGGCTATAGTGAGGAAAGCAAAGCTTATAGATTATTCAATCCTATTACTAATAAGATTGTTGTTTCAAGAGATGTGATTTTTGATGAAGGGGGAGTTTATGGTCATCAAAAACAACATGTTGAAAAGCCAAAATCAGTTTTGGATGATGATGATATTGCTGATAATGATAATGAGCAGCCAGCTAGTGGTTCTATTTCAAGATCACCAAGCCCACCAAAAAACTCCTTACCAATCCCAAGAGCAAGTCCATCCTCAAGTCCTCCAAGGAAGGTAAGAAGATTGAGTGATATTTATGAGAGGTGTCAAAATCAAGCACATGAAGAAGATCCAATAGGTGAGACAGTAAATTTTGCATTACTTGCTAAAGCTGATTTTGAGCCATCATGTTTTGAAGATGCATGTGCTAATGAGGTTTGGATGCAAGCAATGAATGAAGAGATGGATTCCATTGATAGGAATGAAACATGGGAGCTTGTAGATATTCCACATAAGAAGAAGAAGATTGGCACAAAATGGGTCTATAAGACCAAATATAATAGTGATGGGAGTGTTGAAAGACACAAGGCAAGATTGGTTGCTAAAGGTTTCACTCAAAGGTATGTCATTGATTATGAAGAAACTTTTGCACCAGTAGCAAGACAAGAAACTATTAGGATGCTAATCTCTTTTGCAGCTCAAAAGAAATGGAGTATTCATCACATGGATGTGAAAAGTGCCTTCTTGAATGGGTACTTAGAAGAAGAGGTATATGTGGGACAGCCACAAGGTTTTGAGATTCAAGGCAAAGAAGATTATGTCTACAAGTTGAAGAAGGCTTTGTATGGCCTCAAGTAAGCACCACGTGCATGGTATGCAAGAATTGATGAATATTTTCAGCAAAATGGCTTTCAAAGAAGTAAGAGTGAACCTACCCTTTACTACAAACAAGAAGGTAATGATATTCTCATTGTGAGTTTGTATGTTGATGATTTGTTATATATGGGTAGTAGTTCAAAGGTGAAAGATGAATTTAAAGTTGCTATGATGAATGAGTTTGAGATGAAATATTTAGGTCTCATGAAGTACTTTCTTGGCATGGAGGTTTATCAAAGTAAAGATAAAAATTTTATTTGCCAAGAAAAGTATGCAAAAGATATGTTGAAGAAATTTGATATGGCTGATTGTAAACCTTTTTCCACTCCAATTGCTCATGGAGTTACATTATGTAGAGATGACGGTGCTAAAATTGTTGATGAGACATTATATAGGAACATTGTGGGGAGTTTGAGTTTTTAACTCACACAAGGCTTGATATTGCTTATTCAGTTTCATTGGTTTCAAGGTATATGACAAATCCATCAGAGGAACATATGAAGGCAGCCAAGAGAATTTTGAGGTATGTGAAAAGCACAGTAGATTTTGGCATTCACTATTCTTCTAATAAGTTTGAGCTTGTTGGCTTTAGTGATTCAGATTGGGGAGGTTGTTTGGATGACCGAAAATCTACATCTGGTAATTGTTTTTCTTTGGGTTCTGGTTTAATTACATGGAGTTCAAAGAAGCAAAGTATGGTTGCTCTCTCTTCTACAAAAGCAGAATATGTTGCGATCACTTCAGCTGGCACACAAGCTTCTTGAAGAAATTGGAGAGATACAGGTTCAACCTACTGTGATTTTTTGTGACAACATAAGTGCCATTAAATTGGCCAAAAATCCAGTTCATCACAGCAGGACCAAACACTTTGATCTGAAACAACATTTCATCAGAGATTTGGTACAAAATAAAATGGTTGAGTTGAAGTACATCAGCACAAAGGAGCAAATCGCAAACATCTTCACAAAGGCAGTTACAAAAGATCAATTTTTGGTACTCAGAGATCAGATTGTGAGTCCTCTCAGCATCAAGGGGGAGTATGAAGATTAATGCCAAGATTGATGTTGTTCAAAAATAGAAAACTCCAGTTCCATTGCTGTTCACAGGAATTAAAATTAAAACTTTCATGCATAGTTGTTAGATTGCATAGTTATCAACATTCTTTTGTAGTTAGTTAGTAGTTTCTTTTTAAATTCCTAAATTTGCTCTTTAGCAAGGCATGGAATAATGCTAAAAACACTATCAGGACTCCAGATCTATTTTTTGATCTATGTGTTAGAGATTAGTTTTAACAATTTTCTTATTTGAATAAATGTATTGGCTGAACAGCAATTGTTGTTGGAATAATATATCAGTTTTTTTTCTCTGCAATAAAATAGAGCCTCCCTTGTTTTGAATATTATCATTTTTTTTTATTGTGTTGCTGCTGTTGTTTAAATCCTACAATCTAACGGAGCAAAACTTCATCTTGATGGCTGCTTTCTGATGTTTGAGAACAATAGTTTCTTTGATGAGGGAGTAGACGGTGGAAGTAGTGACAATTGTTCCTTGCTCACTAAGAGCCTAGATTTTTCGAATACGGCGCACAATCTGCTAACTGAGGTCATAGCAAATGCTTCTACAAATGATGGCTATGGCGTTGGCTCCCTCGATTCTATCTACGCTATTGTTCAGTGCATGAAATCACTTGACAACGACACGTGTCAAGAATGTCTCAAGAATGCTCGGGAGCTTCTTACCACGAATTGCCTTCTCAACCAGGAAGCCCATGCCTTGATGGCCAGTTGTTTTATTCGCTATGCAAATTATCCCTTGTATTCTCATAATCTCACCGGTATGGCCAACTTCTTTTTAATAGCGTATTATGTTGTTTTGCAACAATTTCTAAATTTGATTTGATTGTATTGAGTTTTTTCATCAACATTTCGAATCACATTTTGTGATCTATTATCGGCATGGCTCAATTTCTTTTTAATAGTATATTGTGTTCTTTCCAAAAAATTATGGATTTGTCGATTGTGTTGAGTTTTTTGTTTTTATTTATCAGTTTAGATTCACACTCTGTGATCCATAAAGTTTTGTTTTTTGTTGTCTTACACTAAAGTCATTGATACTGTTAAATATAAATTAATTATCTTTTGGCACAGACCAAAAATGTGAAATTTATAGGACTGCACAAGTTGACTTTAACTACCTCTAGGCGCCTACATCTGTTCATAGCTGACTACCCTGACCGAAATTATTAATGATTCATATAATCAGCAAGCTATTGGTAAGAGATGGTGAGTGAGAGTTTGAACATTGGAGTTGAGATTAAAACAAAGGGATGGATAGATAGATAAAATTTTAACGTTCATGAGGCTAAAAATAGTCTATGGAACAACAAGACAACTCAAGCAGACTTAAGTAGCATTGTTTGCTTCTTGTGCAGGATGATGATGAGTCCACCCAATTGCTCAATGTACTCTTCGTTGAATAGGTTATGCCAAGAACTGTCACATATAGTATCCGCAAATTTATCTCTGCTACTCTTGTAGGCCCAACATTCTAAAATAAAGTGTTGTTCAGTTTCCACTTTCCCAGAATTGTAAAATCTACAAATTCTCTCTTCCCAAGCCTCCTTTGGCCTCTTCCAATGCCCAGTCTCACAACGGAGTTGGTGAGAGTTGGTTCTCAGCTGAGCAATGAGAATTTTAGCCCTCCAAGAAATGTTGGCTCCTATGTATGCTTTTTGGAGTTGATCACAAGTGGGGTTGAACTCATTTATATAATATAGTTTCTTCCTCCGGATCTTGCTTCCCCAATTTCTCTTGTAGAATTTCTCCATAACAAAGACCTTTATTTCTTTATTATTTGTGGGGCACATATTGAATTGAATATTCTATTTACTCATCCATTTGATGTTTTGTTGCATCCATGTCTTTTTTTGCTTACATAGTGTGTCACTAAAGACAACTTTAGGGCATCTATCCTCTTCCATTTTTTCGATTCTTTTTAAATAGATTAGAAGGCGAACCATAGCAAGTGCCTTGATAGGAGCAGCCCCCATTTCACTTAGCATGATATCATATGGAACAATGCTTTTGATTTTAAACTTGCTTGTGATCAAGCGCTTTTGGATTCCTTCGATTTGTTTCCATTGTGCTATAGTAGTGTTGCTGGCCCATAATTCACACCTGTAAAGAACAACTGGCAGCACAAGAAGATCGAACAAGGTTTGAATAGTTTTCCAATCCCACAGCTCCGCTTCATGGCACCTATTATGAAGAGTATAAAAAGCCTTCCACCCACCTAATATCCTTTTATACCTGCAACTAGACCAGCTTAATTTTTTGTTGAAATCGATACCAAGGTACTTATACTCTGCAACTTCTATAAGAACACTTCCATTGTAATAAAATTCATGTTGATGCTATTTTTTATTATTAGAGAAAATCATAACCTTAGTCTTGCTGATATTGACCTGCATCCCCACCATTCTGCAAAAGCGCTCAAGAGAAGATAGATGATCTTGCAAACCACAGGCAGATTTGGCAATTAAAATGAGATTGTCCGCATATAGGAGCAGCTTTATAACAAATTTACCTAGCTGAATGGCTTCACCCTTTTGCATGTTTAACCACTCTTCCAGTTTGTCAATATATAAACCAAACAAAGTAGGAGATAAAGGGCAGCCCTGTTTGACCCCGATATCGCTCCTAAAACATTTTGAAATGCCATCTGAAGTTATGATTTTGACTTTCACCTCTTCGTACATCCTATGAACAACAGCTCTGAGATGCATAGGAATCCCTAGTTCTTCCATCTTGAACCAAAGCTTGTCTCTCGGGACGGTGTCAAAAGTCTTTTTAAAGTCAACAAAGAAACAAAAACCCTCTTTCTTTTTCTCCCACTCTTTTTCAATAATGTGTCTCAAAGTAACACAATGATCCACTATCGAGTGCTTTGGCCTAAAATCAGCTTGCTCTTTAGCACATTTATGGTTTTCTTCTACCCATTTGCTAATCCTAGTTTCTATCATGCTGCCAAAAAGTTTAGCAAAGAGGGGATTGATCATTATAGTCCTATAGTTGGAGGGATTGTTAACATCACCACTCTTAAAAAGTGGTATTGCAAGGCTAATTGTCCAATCTTTCAGAAACCCTTCCTGGTAGATTTTGTTGAAAATTTCAGTGATGTGTGGTGAAAGAGTTTTCATAACCCACTTTAGATATTCTGCTTGGAGCACAACAAGGTCTTTTGCTTTACCTCCACCTAACTTCTTAATCCCTGTCTCTATCTCTTGCACAGTGAAAAGATTTGTATCATCATTGACCAAAGGTGGCTATCCCACTCCACCCTCTTGTTCATATAGTTTCTTAGCATATTCAAACCATTGGGTGGCAGTAATATTATTTTCAGTTTGTTTTCTCCTCAGTTGGAGTTCTTTCCAAAAATGTTTGGGGTTATTTATGCCCAAGAAAATTAGCTCCTCTCTCCTTGTGAACATAAAATCGATTTTCTTCTTCTTTAGGATCTGTTTGTAGGCCTTAATGTCAAGGTTAGTTTTATTTGACTCCCTTAGGTTTCTCCTAGCCCTCTTGCATTCCTTATCAAACCAAGCATTGGCTGGAAAACAATTAGTTTCAGATTTTCTTTTTTTTGCTCTCTTGCATTTTGAAGAGCCTCATAAATCATATTTGATAAATCATGACTGTTTACACTAGGTTTATACATAGAGTGTCCCATACAAAGTTCCTCAAGAGTAGCTCTGAAAGTGTTACTATTTTCTGAAGTTAACAAAATTTTGCCCTAAGAAGGGGGGTATTGAGGGCCTTGGATTTTTGCCCCAATCCACCTATCCTTTGCCCAATACAAATTTACGTATAGTGGTCTATGATCTGATTTAAGATCCCAAATGTGCTCTCCAATTTCAACTTCTTCAATATTTTCATACTAATTCTGCGAGCAAATTACATAATCTACCGCACTTGCCCCGTTGTATGTGTTGCAAGTGAAATTGCCCGACTTAGCCCATCTAGCCAAACCATTACAAATTATGAGATCAAATGTGCCATATAGAGTGATCAATTCTTCCCCAAAATGATTGCAACCTTTAGCATCTTCGGATATTCTTTCCCATTGATGATTTTTTTCTTCTGTGAGCCAAATAGGGTTATCATTTACTTTAGAGCTGAAAATACTTGCTTGCCAATTTGCTGTCCTAGCATTGAAATCTCCAACTAAAAGAACATCCCCATGCTGCAAAAAAATAGCAACATCTTTCTTTAACGTAGCATAGGGGTCATTGTGATCTAAGCCACACATTTTATAAGTTTTAGATACTTGTGAGCAAAGTAACAGGCTGCGATCCTAAGAAGAATGTTATTTTCCATGATTTTGAGCCATATAAATTGTTTATTAGAATCAGTCTTTTCTAATTGAATGGCACGACCTTCTCTTTCTTTTACTAGAACCATTATACCTCCATGACCTTTACCATTTCTCGCTGCCTCATTCCACACTACTATCTTCCAGTAGCCTTCAAACAATGGGGTCTTAGATCCCTCATGCTCATGTGTTTCTATGAGACAAATAATGTCTTTGCCTTCCACGATAGATCCTAACCCAGGCCCACGTCTCCACGGATAACCTTTGCAATTCCAACAAACTAAACTTAAGGATGTCTGGGTTAAGCTTGATTGCTATTTGTTTTGATGTGAAAGACTCGAAGTTGAGTTATTATCGCTAAGCATGATTGTTGATCTTGTTGTGTCGTTACATGCTAAAGTGTTTGTTGTCACACCTTTGTTGCCTTCTTGCTACCCTTCATTGGAGCAGTGGTCAAAATGAGCAATAATTGCTTTTCCCGTGAACATCCAAGCTCTTTTGCCTTCCTTTCTAGCTATTCTAATTTTTTCCATTTCCATCCTTCTTTCTACTTGTTGTCTCATGGTTAAATCCTCCTCTAAAACGAAGCGAGAACCCCTCAAGAGCTATTTTTTGTTAAGTAGATTTTGTTTGTCACTAATGCTGAGCATGACTACCTTGATTGGCCTATTTCTCTCAGTGTGTGGTTTGCCAACCCTCCAAGCTTGACAGATTTGTCCTTGCCACAACAACACATCTTGTAGGAAATCCCTCGTTAAGTCGAGGGTATGTTCGCCTTCCCCATAATCTTTTATCCCTTTGATAATTATATTGGATGCCCTACGCTACCTTTCCTTGACCTCTCTGTCTTGTGTGTTCACATGAATCTTTGCCTCTTCTCTTGCCATATCAAGGTGTTTGTTGTTTTTGTCCCAAGTTTTGGTGACTTCTGAAAAACTTCTCCTCTCCTCTTCAACCTCTACCTTTCCCAACGAATTAGTCTGAAAAATCATTCTCTCCTTATTATGAGATGACTCGGTATTTGTTGTGACCTTGTTTGTTTCCAATGTAGCATTCAGGTTTTTCCATTCATCCTTCATGTTCTGCCATTCAAGCTTCTGTGCTAAAAGTGTTTCTTGCATTGGGATTAGAGAGATTGTTGTTGATAGTGAGAAGCCCACATTCAACAAAGATAATCTAGTTGTTGTGTTTTGTTTCATTAAGGCTTAACTTACACATCAGATAAAGGAACGTTGGAGATTTTGGATAGCTGTAGGTTCAAAGTCAATTTGTGCAGTTGTGTGGGTTTCACATCATTCTCAATGCAGAGAATATCTCACAATCATTCACATTTCTATCATTCATAATCAATTCTAACCATTGTATGAAGAAAATAATGAATAATTATTGTCAATGAGTAGTTGACAAGACTTTGAGGGGAACCCATTATTTGTAAAATAAGAGAATATTTAGATATATAGTAAAATATTTAGATTAGTTAGTATAATTAATTTAAGGAGGATGTTAATATAAACTTAATTGTCGTTTAATTGTTAATACCAACAAAAGAAAAAATAAGACCTATACATACGGCTGCATAAGTTGACTTTGACCACCTCTAGCAGCAAATCAACACTCATTTTTTAGTGAAATGTTGTGATTTAGTATCTATATTCTATGGTTTTCAAAGACCTTCATTCATGTAGTATATATAAAAACCAAGAAGATAGAAGATACAAAGAATACACAAATGAAAATATGCTTTTTAAATTTTTTTTTTTATATAATAATACTTCAGACTATATGGCAAAATCTATTTTGTTTTCTGACTTTAATTTATCAAGATGATAAAAATTGATTACAAAAATATTATACATTTAAGATTTAAAAATATTATTATATAAATAATAACCAAATTTTGTAAGATGGATAATTTTCTTTAAAAAAATCTAGGAATAATTAGTTCAAACTGCCATCACCATTTTACTATTCTCTTTTTTTAACAAAATCTAATATTGTAGCTTGAAGAAGTTCTCTATTAGTGAAATCCTTTGATATGAAAGTTGTTCCTTAAATTGTTTGACAATTAATCCATCTGCCGTTGTAATTCTCTTGTACTGTTTACAAATATTTTGTTGAAGTCCCTGATGTGAGGTTCTCAAAGTGATTGGTGATTTGGCCATTAGTAATGGGTTTTTAGTTTGATCATTAGTAATGAATTTTTCATCCAGCATTTATGCTGATGATATTAGATGATTAAGATAATGTCTATTGTTTTCTGCAGAAGAGGATATGCGTGCAAGAGAAGCATTGGATCAAGTTACAATCTTCATTTATGAATCATTAAGGGATGCAACACATAATTTTGATCCGAGCAACCTGCTTGGAAGAGGAGGATTTGGTGAAGTTTACGAGGTTTATATTATTATTATTATAGTTTGAAATTGACAACATTGGCTTCTTGAGTTTTATTAATGCTAAGCGTTTATGTCCAGGGAAAACTTGCAGATGGTAAAGTTAGTGCAGTTAAGAAGCTCAGCGAAAGACAAACAACACAAATCATGAATGAATTTCTATCAGAATTGAAGCTGATCAGCAGTGTTCGTCACCGCAATCTTGTTCGTTTGCTTGGCTGTTGCTCGGACGGCCATGAACGCTTGCTCGTTTACGAATTTATGTCAAAGAATAGTCTTGACAAACATCTCTTTGGTGGGTAATGTTAATTACATTCAAGCTGTACTAACGAAGTTGGGTTTGCTTATACTTTAATTGCTTATATGAAGTTGTAACATTATATTCAATTGCAGGAGATAAAGGGATGTTTTTGGATTGGAAAACACGTTTGAACATCATAGTGGGCACAGCTCGAGGCCTTGCTTATCTTCATGAAGACTCCAATGTTCGTATAGTGCACAGAGATATCAAACCTGGAAACATTCCTTTAGATGATAAATTTCTTCCAAAGATTGCAGATTTTGGATTGGCTAGATTCTATCCTGAAGGGGAATCCCATGTTTCCACCAGAGTTGAAGGAACAATGTAAGTGCATTTACATTAATATTCTATCAATACAAGTTTGGAGATTATACTAACATATATATTTGAAACAGAGGTTATACTGCTCCTGAGTATGTGGTTCGTGGGCAATTAACTGAAAAAGCTGATGTATATAGTTTCGGGGTGGTGGTTCTTGAGATTGTTTGTGGAAGAAAGTGTATTGATGAAAAGCTGCCAGACTCTCTTCAAGTTCTTTTGCAATGGGTGTGCTCTCAATCTTCTCAGCTGTTATAACTAGTTATTGCTCTTTAATTTGTTCATGAATAGTCAAAAACATATAGGCTATTATCTTTCAATTTGATGAAATACATTGTTAAATTTTGTGGTTGTAGATTTGCAACTCTGTGAGAGGGAGCAAATATTGGAAGCGGTTGATCCGAAGTTGGAGGGAGAGTACCCACAAGAGCAAATGGTGAGAGTAATAACAATTGCTCTACTTTGGGTAAAGGCAATTCCATCCTTGCGTCCAACTATGACACAAATTGTATCGATGTTAACAAGTGACATAGAGATAAGTGATCTGCCCACGAGACCAGCATTTCTAGAGAGTAATGTGAATGATGGAACTCAAACTTCTTCGTCAAGGGATTCAACAGGATCTCATGCATCTCTTACTGTAACTTTATCCTCTCGCTAGACATTCCTAATGTATTTCTAGTCACTTTGGTTTTACATAACAGATATAATTAATGGGATACCCAAGAAACTGAAGATTCAACAATTCAGCGTAGTTTCAATGCTCTGTGTTTATTAGTTCCTGATATAAAGACAATTTATTTAACCAATAACATTCAACAATTTTTCAAACATCTAAGTTTCTTCTAAATTTTCTAATTTATATCTTAAAAAGGCTTTTTATCTGTAATGCCATTGGTTGTTGGAAAATTTTAAAGAGTAAAAATCAATTTTATTAGAGAAAAATAGTAAAAATCAACAAGGAATAAATATCATTTAATGCTAAGGTGAGCCGATATATATTGCTTTATCATTTTTTTGGATTTCTCTTTTGGTCTTATTTCAAAAATTCAAAAAAAACTCCTCTTCTAAGGTAAATTTTTCCAGCCGTAATAGGCCCTAAATTCATGTCCTAAAGACTTATGTAAAAAAATGCTTGAAATCCAGACCAAAAAATCTGATGCAAATGCCTTCACTCCAGCCTTCAGATTTAAGGCGCTAGTTATTGTCTAGATGCTCCCTGCATATGCAAGGCGAACAGGCAGTGGCATAATTCAGGTAGTAAAATGGTCAAATTTTTAAAAAATCAATATAAAATTTTGAGCCAAAACAAAAACTACAGAAGTTAGAGGCTATCATATATTAACAATTTTTAGATTTTTTGAGAAATTCAATGAACTCATATTTCTTCAAATTTCAACATATATTGGGGGAAAGAGGATCGTCCCGTCAATTCAAAGGGCTACAGGCCGGAAATCAACTATTCATTAAAAAAAAAAAAAATTTAGAAAACACCTGAGAAAACACCCACTTGGGGTCTGAGTGCAGAGAGGGCCAACCTATAGCAGGAATAGTACGAGGAGCCATTGGGGACCACCTCGAACTAGACTTCCGGGGAGGCGAGGCAGAGCGGAGCCAGAGCGGTGCCAACCACAAGATCCTTCAGAAGAGCGGTGCCAACCAAAAGCACCACCGCTGGGAGAGTGGTGCTGCTGAGAGCGAGGCATGTGCGAACAACAAGCAAAACTACTATATCCTCGACAGCGACCACGAGGAGGAGTACCATTGCCAGAGGCCAAATCCAATAGAACACAAGCACTACCATACAAGGGGTATTTCCCCAATGAGCCAAAAGCTCCTGTAAGTGAGCCAAGTATGTGTTATACATACCAGCCCTAATTCTCTTGTAATTATAATTGTGGTAGTAAAAAAATTCACTACAATTATTTAAACAATTATTATTTATAAATTTTAATTAATTGGAATTCAATCTTAATTTTGTTTGTAATTAATGTTAATGCTAAATGGGATTATTTTATAAAACATAACAGTAATAAAAAGTTAAGTATTTAGATATAGGTTGGATTGATAGATTTTTTTTTATAGAGAAAGGAAGAGTTTATTAGTGTTTTGATTTGTAGGGTAATTTGATAATTCAAATTTTTAATCTATTATATCATCAAATATAAAGCTATTAGACATAACATAATTATCATGCTTGATCAAAAATATATTGATAATTAAAGAATATGTTGATATTTAAAGCTAAAGAAAATATGGTGGAATTATTTTCACCTATAAGGTTTAATATAAAAATCTTTTACTAATAAAATATTAACAATAATAATAAAACTATTATTATCATATATTTACTTTATTTCCTTTTTAAGATTTTAAAATAATAATAATTCTTGTTTATTTCATATTTACATATATAATTTTTAACTTATAATGTTAATAGTTTTATGGCTATTTTAAAGGTACCATTAGCTGCATTATTAACCAAAATATTGAAGGCCCAAGAAGTGTTTCACAAGATTTTGGACAAGTTGAGGCTTGTACTAGAGTAGTGAGAATTTCTTACCAATAGACAGGTTTGAGGTTCCATTATCTATCTAAGTCCAATCAATTAAGAACGTACAACATCACTATGATCTCAAGTCAATTTATTAATTGGTATTCTCCTTGCCAAGCATTTTAACATTTTACCTATCTATAATAGTCAACCAAAGCAAATCTTGCTCTCAAGATATTTGTGGAGGGTTTGCAAGAAAACACTATTGTTTCAAGCAACTGGAATCAAAACAAATCATTGGAGGGTTTGCAAGATAACACTATTGTTTCAACCAAAGCAAATCTTGCTCAAGATTTTTTTTCTAGAGGGTTCGAAAAAAATACTATTGTTTCAAACAATCAATTAGAACAAACCATTATTGAAAAGTATATTGTTACGTACTTCTCTCAAATCTTACCTCAAATCTTACCTCAAGAACTAAAAGTGGGAACTCTGAGAGTTGTGCCCCATGTTTATACTTTTGCAAGTATTTTTATTTGTGTTTAAGTTTTATTTTTTCATTTCTATAACAATCAACTAGTTTGGATAATTAGAAATAGAAATATATTTCTTATATGGAAATATTATTATTTTACATTTATTTAATAAATAAATTTAAAAAATTATTTTTAAAGACTTTCCTATTTAAATTTTATTTAATCTTATGTTAATTTTGGAAAACATTTTCAATGTTTTAGATAGATTCACTCTATTAATTTATTCACATTATCTTGACTAGGGGAAGAGTTCTAGTAGTTGTCAAGGAGTCCAATGATCATGAGGGTTATGTGATAGATACTCTCAATTACCATTTTTAAAAAGACCCAAAAAAATGATAACATATGTACTAATAGCCCATCACACATGTACCAATAGTTGACCATTTTTAACAGTTTTGGTTGTTGATTGGTCCATGTGTGCCAAAATTACTTTTTGTTTTGTGAGCATCTATTGATGGGTGAACATAACAGGTATTGAGCAAGTGTTTTAAAATGACACTTTTTGACCACTTCGCACTCTACAGCCTCTATAGAGAGATTTGAAAATGCTCAAATGTTGAAACCTTAGCTTTAAGCTTTTCAGTCTCTATAGAGGTACGTAGAAAAAATTGACATAATTCAACTTACAATTTAGAAGATCTAGGTGTGCGAAGTTAGCTTGATGGCTACTGGGTCTCTTCCTCTATATAGGCCTAGTTTAACCACTACACTAGAAACTTTGACTTCAAGTCTGGCTACAACATGGGTCCTTCCTTAACTTAACTTCATTCACTCTCTAGCCCCATGTATGCCTTTGATGTTTTATTGTTTGGAAGATCTCGTTTCTCACTTAAATTAATGGTCAGAAAAATCTAGTGCACTCCACACATTTTAATAATATTCATACCTCACACATTGTTGAACATAAACTTATTTATTTCTACCTCACTTGTGTGTGTCATTAACAAAGGGTAGCAATATAATGTAATATAATATTATTTAGATTAATAATACAATAAATATAAAACATGGTCTAAATAAATGAATAAGTATAGAAATAATTTAATATTAAATTTTTTTTTTTAAAAATAGTTATTTATAAATAATCATGTATAATTCATGTTGGATTTTCATATTTATTTCTTGTTAGATTGTGTTATATATTTATTTATTATATATGTTTTTTTTTTTTGTCAATAAAAGGCCATCATCCATTTTTATTAATATTAGAATTATTTACATTTAGCTTCATTCAAGTGCAGGCATTGATGGTCTTATAGAAGGCATGCCTTCTTTTACATCACAAATATGAATTTCACATTGAGGAAGTGAGCTTTTATAAGTATGCTATTTACATATTTGAGCTTTACAACCCTAATTTGATCTTTACAAAAGTTCACATGAAATTTGGAAAATTACATAAGTAAGATGCCTTCTTAGTCTTTGATGCTCTGACACCTACCGAGGACAAGGAGTTTGAGCTCTTAGATCAGCCCTACAGAGACTAATAATAAATTTTCCAAGAAAATACTAGTCCAAAAGAACACCAACCATCCACTAGAACCCAAAATTCAAGATCTGTTAGAACTAAAAGGCATAAAACCAAATATTCTCATTTCAAAAATTGTATAGACATATATGTTCAAGATAGCCATCTTTAGAACACATCCCCTTCATGAATGGTAAAGATTAACAATATGACTACATATTACCCCAAAGCTAGATCTCCACAACTTTAACATAATAAAACAATCTCCAATGCATAAATCTTGCATGGGTGCTTATGTACGATAGCCATGAGTGAGTAGAACTCAAAAATCTAGTTAAAATTTCTCAAATTTAAAACTTAATAGACAAATTCCTAAAATAATTGTGCTTAGTCATACATTGAAGGATTTAAAAGTTAATAACGACATTTTTTAAAAGCTGCCACATTTGAGGCCCATTAGCTTAGGTCACTGGATTTAAAACTAGAAGACCCCTCTAATATAATGAAACAAATTATTAATGAGAACCAGATAGTTAAAGATACATATTTATTAAATTATTCTTATTGACCTCTTTAGAAGAAATATGCAAAAAAAAAACTTTGAGAAGTAACTTGTTAAGAATTTTCAGTTGGGGCCTCAAGATGCCAAACCTATTTGCTTGCCAAAAAATCTATACAAGAGGAGGATCAAAGCCCACCAGTCAACTAAAATAAGTGTCAATATAGCTCATCATCTAATAGATAGAGTATACAATTTTACCAAAGAGTCCATGCAAAAATGAACCATAAAACAGGATACAAAAAAAAAAAAAAAAACCCATAGACCATATTATCATTAAGTATACTTCTCAATAAATGAAAGCTCTCAAAATTTTAAAGTTTTAAACTAGTTTTTGATCAAAAGATTTCCCCAAAAATAATTAGAATAACAAAACTACTCCCTAAAAGCTTCCCTTAGGTCCTTAATAATTGTGTGCAAAGACTGCTCATGCAGAATGCCCTCTTCTTCAAAGTAAGATTCAAGATAGCCTTCTTCTATAGGATCTAAAAGGGAAAAGAAAAAATATTATGAAGCAAAGATGATTTCATAGACCTCCCTATCTTCTAAAAAACTTACAAGGTCTTATGTGAAAATAATTAGGTATGCAAGGATAATTCCCCCTCTAATATGCAAAATATCATAATTCATCGCCAGAGGGATAATGAAGTCATCCCTAATATGTACCATAACTGTATCTAGACCACCTAACAGTTCTTCATCAAACAAATATCTACATAAACTAGCGATTAAACCTTGATTCTCATGGATATGTTTGGAAATGGTGATAAATATCACCACGATGTCAACATTGGAAAAAAATCTATTGGGATAGTTGAAAAACAGGACACTGATACAATGGAGGACAACCCTCCATATTACCTTGCTTCTCACAATGACAAATTTCATAATCCTATCAATATTTATGAGGGCATCAAAGGCCATGAGCCGGTTAGGGCACCACAGCTTAATGCGTGTATCCATGACTACAATATGCCATACTGAAAAAATCACCTACTTTAAATAAGAAGTTTGATGTTGTAAAGTTAACCATCAACATAAATGGCATAGATGTAATCATAGGTTGTAAAGTCATTTACATTAAAGACCCAAGTCTGGGAAAGGATGACTTCTATGAAGGAAATGACTTGACACTATAGATCAAGAAGAGAGTACTAAATTAAAAGGAAGGAGGTGAAAAATTTAATTATAGTTAAAGGATAAGAGAGGATTAAAATAAATAAATTATGAGGGATAGGAATGAAGGTAGTAAATAGTCTCATTAATGTCATCCATCCCCTCATTGGCAAGTTTTATCGACAAGGCTATTGCCTTCCCTAAATATATGATTAATAGTGCATTCCTTAAAGAATTTAGAAATTTCTACAACTTTGTCAAGAAGAGATCTTAATTTTCAGTTAAGCATGAACTACTTCCTAAGAGCATTAATGATAATGGTTGAATCCCTTTTCTATTCCCACCTTGCCAATTCTTAATTTCATACACATCCAAAGTCCTTCCAAGAGGGTTTTTAGCTCTACTTCATTATTAGAGGCTATGCAAATGGGTTTATAAGATTTTTCAATGATATTGAACCTTTATGATCTCTAATACAACATATGATACCAGTTGATCCTAGGTTTCCTCAAGATGCCCCATCAAAACTTAGCTTGACCCAACCAATTGAGGGAGGTTTCCATCTACATTCATCTCTTTTCTTTTACCATTATCCCCACCCACACCTACAAAAGATGGGAGTTTTAATCATGGCCATTTGTTCTTCATCCTTCTATCTCAAGTAGACATAGGATGAGAAGATTCATTAGTCTTATCTAGCTTACTATTAATGGTTTCTATAATCAATGTTTCTATTTTTAGGGTTCGATGATCCTAGCTCATTCTTTGATTTGTAAAGATGATTCTATTATGTTCTTTCCATATTTCTCAGAGCATAATCGATGAAGAAGAGATAATCCATAGACCTCTAAAGATGCTCTCCAGATACAATTTTGGCCATGATTGACAAAGGTTTTAGGGAGAGAAATCTTAAACTCCATTCTTTGGAAGAACCAATACCAACATGCAATAAAATATTGACAGTTAAGGAGAACATGATCTGGATCTTCCTCTACTAGCTGACATAGAGGGCATTGAGTAGGCCCTTCATAGCCCATCCTTTTGAACTTATTTATTGTTAGAATTTTGTTTGAACAGATAACCGAGAGAATGCTCCCATTTTGGGAATACATAGGATATCCCAGCATAATGAGTGAGGGATAGCCACCTTGGGACGGTTCCTTGGAAAAGTTAGGCAGTTATAGCCATCTCTGGGGTTATATTCCCCATTTTTGGGGGAATTTTTTAATCCTTAGAGGATTTCCATTTCCATACCTCAAACCTACTTTCATCATAAACCACATGGTTAATCAGATATGGCCCTAGAGTTCTATACAAGATTTCTCTGGCACACTGGAAATTGGCTATATTATTAATGATTTGATAACATTCCTAAGAGTCTAACCAAAATCTAACTTGGTCTCCTTTGCCAATTTTCCAAGTTACCTTGTCGAGAAAAAAAAGAGTGACGACTAAACATAAGTTTCTAGAGTTTAGATCATTTCAGGGGGGTCTTTGTTCTAAGCACACCGATGAGTCCTTTAAGTTTAGGTATTTAATATAGATGATTTTATCCCATTTCAAATGTATTTGTTTAAGTGTTCTCCAGATTAATTTAGCATTGAATGCCAAAATCCCAACAAAATATGGGCAGCATGCAAACCGAGACAAGACTAAAAAAGCCCAAAACTCAAAGTTCTTGGATAACAACCAAACTAAAACCCCAACTCAAGAATAGGGTCACAAGACCAAATGTCCAATAAAATTCACCAAACAGTCACAGATTCCCAATCTCAAAAATTTGGCAAAAGACACAAGTCCACAAAATCCACTATGGAACATGAGTTTGGATTGGGAAATAAAATACTCTAGTATGTCCTACAACCATTCTGATCCCACGATTCTAATTGTTAAGGCAAGGGATACAAGATCAAATCTCTAAATAAGCCAAACAAAGAAATGGGAGAAAACCTCGATGACACACAAAATGAGACATTGCCAAAACACCCAAAACTAAAACATCTTGGAATTCAACGGAATCGAAAACCCACTGATCAAATCTACCCAAAATCACACTTTTCAAATAAAATCATGGACCCAAACACTCCATGGAAGTCCAACAGCATAACAGTAGGAAAAGCCCCGAAACCCACATGCCAAAAAGATCAAATGCTCACACCCATCCAATCGGGTGATGGAATTGCATACAAATGAAGGGGAACACTAGTTCTCCACTCCCTAACATTTAGAAACAAGAATCAAAAACTAAAACAGAGCAAAACCATTAAAACCAAAACTCTACCTCGCAACCAAAAGGGCTTAAACAAGAAATGATGCCATAAAATAACAGACCTATCAAATATGTTGAAACACTCGCATTAACAATATCTCCTTACTACGAATCCAATGAGAACAACCTTGTGACGATCCATCAAGCCAATCTCACCCAACGAGCAACAGGAGAAAATGTCATGAAGAGGAATTTGGCAATTTTCTCTTTGAGCATGAAATAACAAAGTCAAAAGTGAACAATAAAGTTCATTTTTGCCAATATACATAGTTTTCCAAAGTGACTTATAAATTAGGTTATGAAAATGAATTAATACCCAACTGGTCCCTTAACCCAAATGAATTAGGCAATTCCAATTGCATGAAACTTGACTACGGCCAATTAGCCAAAAATAAAATAAAGATTAAATCAAATAGTTAAAATCCCTCTAACCCATTGAACCGGTTAAATCCCTCCTACTTTCATTGGTTACCTAACTCCATTGTCCTATCTTGAGTAAGGGTGTAGAGGCCTTGAATTTGTCAACCCCTTCATTGTAGCCAAATGACTCTCTAATAACATAGAAAATGAGTTCCTATATTGTAAAATATTATATATAACATATATAATTATAAATATATTAGTATTATTTATATTCTATATATGCATCGTGTGAATTAATCCTATTTAATAATGTTAAGTTGTTGTTTTGCACGATGCTTAATGGCAGGAATCCTTTCGAACTCCTCTCTTGAAAAGCTAATCCAAAGATCAACTCCAAGGTCCTAGGTGATCTTGTGACCTACTAAAATCCGCTCAATTGAAGATAAATATGAATGTTCATGAGGAGACCTTTGTTGGTTCGGATAACTTCGGATAAGACGTGAAATCTATTCGCTGCTTCAAAAGGATAAAATGAACAAAAGGAAACTATTTCTTTTTTCTATTGTTATGATGGATGTAATCTAACAATGCAACTATATGAGTTCCTAAGTTAATAAAGCAAATAACAAAGGTAGGGTGACAAGAAGTTTAAACAAATAACATGAAAGTAAAATCCTAACAGACATAAGCTATAGAAACAATGCGTCTGCGAGTTAAGTCTTCAAAGAAATTGGTAGCTAACCAATGAAAGTAGGAGCAGTGCTTCCTTAGTTCCACTAATGCAATCGTCGATGGAAATTTTAGCAACCATAAGATGTTTCACTTTTCATCAAATTGCAAGGCCACAAAAAGTGTGCTCATGCGAGACAAAAAGTTATGCAAGAACAAAATTGATGACCTCTTCTTGAACTAGATATGTCTGCCAAATTTGTAGAACTATAGCAAACACCAAAATTAAAAGCTTTGTACAACTAGAAATAATGCAATAAACTTTGGCTCAATTACATTCCATGAACATACATTCACAAAACATAACACACTTAGGCAAGAATCACTACACTCCAAATGCTAGCACCAAAAACATATTATTACTGCAAAATAACAGCGGCCCTGGTTACATATCACAATCCCATATTTATAAGAAATCATCTCCTCAAATTGTGTTGAGAATGAGAGATATCTTCATGCAATCATATGCTTTTAAATTAATAAAACAAAACTAATTATGTACAAACTATCTATCTAAGTGGTGCTGAGTAGGACTTCATCCATTTTATATCATTAACTGAATGCATGAGCGTTTACATGTCATAAAACAAAGAAATTATGAGAAAATAAGAAGAAAAGAGCCTTCAGTTTATGTAGAAGGGTCTGGACATGCCAAAATAGAACCTCAACCTTCACTGGTCATCCGTCAGAGTTAAACTGATGTTAGAATGCACCTCTGGAAAAATACACCTCAAAAAGTGCACCAGTGCATCTTTGACTTCTTCAAAATTCTTCCAAAACATTGTTGCAAAAAGCACACCAGTGCACCTAGCGCACCTAGTGCAGCAACACAATTTGGAGACCAAAAAATGCAAAATTTTACCAATTGTCAAAATTGAAATTCTAGCATTTGGGTTTTGTTCCCCTTTATCCCAAAGATATGTTTGGATATTTGCCCTTGAATTTCTCTATTATCTCAATGACCTGCATCACATCCAATAATTCAAGGGTGTTATATTTATCTTTCACTTTTTTCCTGTAGTTGTCCACCTCTATACAGGTTTCTACAAAATCCTCGAGTTTCGTATCAAGCTCTAGCAAAGCTTCCTCTGTCCTAAATGCCTGCCAGATGTCATCATCATTCAAAACTTCACCAAATTTTTGTTAGAATCTCTCAACCACTACCTCTACAGGTATTAATTTCTCCCATGCATCATCTTCAAAAATGTCCAGGCATGCATCACGATAGTGTTTCTCAAATTCTAAAATTTTCTCTTGGGCTTTGTCCTTGAGCCTATGGATCTCCGTGTGTAATGATTTCATTACTTTATTACTATCCACTATCTTCTCAATCCAATCATCTAATTTATCCAACTCCTCAACTGTATATACATATATTAACATTCGATACCTCTGGCCTTTGATCACTTGTAATGCTTGTAGATCCTTTCCCTAGGTATGCACCTCATCCATTAAGCCAAAATCTTGGTTCAAAATTGTTGCTAACTTATCTGCATTGTCCTTCATGACATGTAATAACTTTAAATTCCCTTGGATGATCGAAATTCCTTTTTCTTCAAAACTTTCCCACCAATGCTTATGGGCATTCAAAAATGGGTTCATCTAAACTGCTCGCCTATCCCTTCTCTGCATTGCTACATTTAGGGTTTCCTTAGGGTTAATGGGATCGAAAGGGCCAACAACTTTGCTCAAATATCCTTTCAAGATTTCATTCTATAGCTAAAGTGTTATCAACTTTTCCCGATCCTGTTCCAGGCTTCTGAAAACCTCCTTCATCCTAGTAGTGACTATCAGCTTCACAGTTTCCAAGGTTGGCCTCCCAAGTAAAACTTCCTAGATCTGATAATCCCTAGGAGTTAGTTCTTCAACATTTGATTATGGAGGAGGGATAGCTACATGGGCAAAAAGGTCTTGATTCTGATCACTCATAATGAAGGCTAATGCTCTTGCATCCTTTGGAGGTGAATCAGGCTTCCTTAGTATGTCTATTAATTCCATCTTATCCTCCCGCTCAGTAGTGAATTGTTGCTTCTTGTTCCTGATCACTTCTTTTTGGAGCCACCTTGGAACATGCTATGTTGGGGGCTTTCCTTTAGAGGACGAAGGATTTTGTTCAACTATACCCTTGCCCTTATCACTCCTCTATGGGGTCTTCTCCCTTTATGATGGATCTTCATCTATAGTCCCTATATCTGTGGAGCCCATAGTTCTCACATGTGTGTCCTAGGAAGTTTGTTGAGGTTGTTCACCTATTTGTTCCTCTTCTAACACTTCATCAGTGGATACTAGTTATCGCTCTTCTTCAAGTTCTACGTAGACCTGTTCAATTTCTTTATTAAGAGGTAGAGGGGTGGTTGATCCCTTGTCAACACACAATGTGACCTGTAGCTAGGATTCCAGAACTACCTCAGGTCCTTGTAATTTGGGGGACATCTGAGTCCAATCCTCCTATTGAGGTTGATTGGTTAGTGTGTCTCTAATATTATCCCCAACCAACTCAGTACCTAGGAGCATAAAGTCAAAAATTGACATCTTAAAGACATCAGTACCCTCTACATATTGTTCATCTATCCATTGTTGCATCTCATCCTCTGATGTGGTGTTTTGTAGGGGTTTATGTGGGATAGATGGTGGCATTACTGTAGAGCTTCTTCTTTGTTCTTTCTTTGTAGCCCTAGCTAGCCGAGTCCTTTGACTTAAGGGTAGATCATCCTCTTCATCTTCATCATCATCTTCTTCTTCCTCTTCAGGGATGGGTTTAGGGATGGATAGAAAAGGGATCACTTTATTGATCACCTTTTGTCTCCTTTTCCTTCGAGTCTTAATCTTTCTTCTTTTTGGCACTAAAGGAGATGCCTATTATGTTTGTCGAGGTGGAGAGACCTCTTGAATCTCAACATCTACTTTTGTTTGGCTTGATGCAACTAGTGGTACTTGAGGATCAACTTGGGCTTGTGTGGCTCTAGTATTCTCTGGCGCTTGTATATTTTCTTCTCCTTGTTGTGGAGGTGTCAGGATTTCTCCCTCTTCAAGTTTAACTCTCTGAGGAGAATTTGTTTTCCTCTTGCTCCTTCCTTTGCCCTTCTAAGCTCTATAATAACCAACTAGCCTGTCAAGTTGATGTACCATTTCCAGCCTTACTGGTGATTGAGCTAAAAAAGTAGGGATGGTGACCTTTTTCCCTCTACCTTTGGCTAGTCGGGCTTGTGCATGAAAGATAACCGTTTCAGGAAATGGATCAAGCTTAAATGCTTTCATGATCTAATCTTTCGTCATTTTAATGACGTACCTCACCCTATGGTTGATGTCAAAATTCTCTTCTCTGTCAACCTCAACATTCACAATGGGTCTTTCAAAAATCTTATCCCTATTGAACAAAGGATCAAGCAACTTCGTAGTGTCTTGCTATAGTATCTTCAATGGAATCTTTATTTAAAGGCCTTTTCTGCCAAATACAAAGTCATCCCATAATAATCCCTTATATGGATACCATAGTCATTTGATGCATTCATCTAACTATCCTCACTAGCTTCCCCATGCTAAAATGTCTTACCAGCCAAATATTGTACTCTCCCAATATTATCAAAACATGGCCGAGGGGAATTGTATTCTTCCAAGGGATATTGATCCCATTCACACTCAAAAGAAGAGATATCTTGGTATCGATCATCCTAGAAAGGTCTTATCATCATAGGCCACCTCCAACGTGTTTTATGTTGCCTTCTAAATCTGTCATATGCAGACAAGATTTGTCAAGAGATCTCCAGGAGAACAAGTTTGTCACTGGGATACCTCGGGAGCTTCTTGGGGTTAATGGTTGTACCTTCCACCCTTAGATATGTCAATATCCTGAACTAAATATAATAAGCCCCAACCAATAAAATCTGTGCAATTGCATCACTTGACAGTCTCTTCACATAATCTCCTTCTATGAATCATATTATAGAGAATATGAAAGCATCATTAACAATTATGTATTCCTTGCTTTGCTCTAAGAGCTTCTTCTTTACTAACTGAGGGTACACAATGTATGGCCATGAGTTAGCATCTTGCATGCTACCCCTCTTATACAACCTTGGATAGTTTGTCACTCTTGCAGCCAACAAGTACACCAAGTATGATGTCATGTAGAATTTCCTTTGGTTCTTTGCCACCACCAACTTCTCAAACAAATTCTGACTAAGAGTGGAGGCCCAATCCAATGGCATCTCTACTTTTCTTATTGTTTCAATAAAGTGCACCATAAAAATATTCAAATGCTCAGCTGCCATGAGACCTATAACCCTACTCAAAAGTATGATCGAGTATCCAATGTCTTCTTTTACATATCCTCGGGTCATGTCCACTTTGTCGATTTTCTTTCCCAAAGGAGTCTTCTCAATAAGGTACAAATATTGGATGATCTTAGAGGCTTCCTCAATATGTTATTGGTACCACCTTTCTACCTACTCATAGGTTAACCTAATGAATTGATCTACCCTTGGGAGATGGAAAACTTTCTTGATGTTCTTTGGTCAGAGATCAAGAACAATTTCCCTCATAATGCTTTTTACAACCCTCTCCTCAGGGACAAAGTGTTCTACAAGTGTCATAATGAGTTCTGAAGATTGCACCAACACTAGATGTGATGCTACAGTGATAAGTCATGATCTGATGAGTGCAGAGATCATATGGGACCTCTCAGTCAGTTTATTGCATATCTTCAAAAACTCTCCCAAGTCTGTGTGTCTCAAACCAGTATCTCTAATTTCTGAGTTGTCATCTTGAAACCTTGATTTCATTGGAATGCCCTGGAACTTAAACACTACAGGTTTCGATACCATTTTCTCACCAAGGCAAGCTGACGAGGATGCCATTATCTGCACACAAAAAAACCTATTAGTTTGGGAAGAAAATGATTAATTCTTACCCTAAAAATATCTTGAAAAAGATTAGATGCCCTAAAAACATTGAAAAACGCTTTAAAAAACCTTGGAATAAAAAACTTAGTGCACCTAGCGCACCTGGTGTGCTTTATTTACGAAGAAAACTTAAATAATGATGTGCACATCAGCACACCTAATTTGACTTAAGCTTTGTTTATTGTTTAAGTTTTTAAAGTTTCTTTACATAGTTACCAAGGTGTGCAGTAGCACACCTAATTAGGTGTGCTACTGTGCACCTTAGGGTTTTCAAAAATGATTTTTCTTAGTTTTTGCAATGTTTTAGTGCACCTTTTGGGTGTGCACTAGTGGACCAAATTAGGTGCGCTACTACACACCCAAATTTGCAATACATTAATTATTGGGAGGTTGCAGAGTATCACACCAAGTTAGGTGCGCTACTGTGCACCCCCCTTTCTCAAGGGTTTATTTTTCTTTGCAGGGGGCGAAGATGAGGATGTGGACCTGAGCGAGAAATAGAGTTGTAGTCAAGGAGAAGTTGACGACAAAACAAAAAAGTGAGGAGGGAGGGGACCCCCCTATAAATAGACACTACAAACATTTGGCACAGGTGCGTAACTACGCAGTTGCGCACAAATGATGTGAAAAAACCCATCTTCCAATTTTTTGGGTACATTAGTGCATCCTAGGAGATGCACCTGGTGCACCAAAATTCACAATAATAACTCATCCCCCTAAATTTGTATTTTCATCCTCAGGGTTTCTCCATCAGGACCTGGAATGTGAACTAGGGGTTTGGGTAGGACCTCCAAATTGACTTGGACCTCGAACTAGGGATCTAAAAAGCTAAAAAATGAAATAAGGGGTCACCATTTCTGATTGAAATGGGGCATGCATTATGGAACCACAACAAGTAGCCTTAACAAAAAGAAGAAATGACAAAGGCATTTCTTCATCAACAAACATTTCTCCAACATGTGTCAAACATGAACTAAATCCCAAACATTCCAAGCGTATTTTGAGTCACTTTGTAGTCAAAACCTCAGAATTCTTGAGCTCCAAGATTAGTGTGTGCTCCATGCATTCATTTCGCATCACACCTTATGAAACAATCCCTAACCCTAAGCCCTTTTATACAAGTATTTTAACTGCTTTAGGGTTATAATTAATAATTACATGTTGGCCCAAAATCTCGATAAAATAGGGCCCAAATTTATTTTTTATGAAGTATGTACAGTACTTTCCTTATCAGTCACCACAATCTAACAAGCTCCCTCTTGGAGACTGATCAGGCTCCACACTAAACAACAATCTCCCACTTGGAGACCGATCCTATAGCTATACCACCACCACATGGGGCTCCCACTGTATCAAATTATCCACCTGCATAGCTTCATCATAACTTTAAGGTTCACTAGCATCAATAAGTAAAATAGAATACAAAGAGGGAGAGAATCTTTCTAGAGTTCTAATTTGCCTTGTTGATCGTCTAACAGTCACCAGTGTATGTGGTATTTGTTGTTGCAGTTGTTACACATCCTGAGGAATTGTTGGAACATCAACTTTTGGAGTATCATCCAACACTACATAATCATCTTCTTTCTTCTCATATTGCTGCAACAGATCTTTATACAACACTTTCTCATTGAATATGACATCCTTACTTCTTACAATTTTATGATTTTCAAAATCTCAAAGCTTATAACCAAATTCATTAATGCCATATCCAACAAATACACATTTCTTTGACTTAGCTTCTAGCTTGGTTTTATTGCTAGAATCTATGTGAGCAACTTCACAACCAAAGGTTTTGAGAAAAGAATAACTCACCTTCTTACTAGTTTATGCCTCCTCTCAAATATCACAGCCCAAAGGAGTAGAGGTACCTCTATTAATCAAATATACAGTAGTATTCACAGTCTCTGCCCACATGTGTAAGGGCAGTCCAACATGCAACTTCATGCTCCTTGCACATTCCATTATAGTCATGTTCATGGATTCAGCCATTCCATTTTCCTATGGAGTCCTTGGAACAGTTTTTTGTCTACGAATACCATTAGTGGAGCAATAATCTTCAAATTCATGACTGCAATACTCACCACCATTATCAAATCTAAGAAATTTTAATTTTTTACGAGTATCATTTTCAACCGAGCATTTCCATTTCTTAAAAGTTTGAAATACATCAGATTTCTTTCTAAAGAAATAAACCCATACTTTTCTAGTTGTGTCATCAATAAATGTAACATAGTAATGAGATCCACCAAGGGAAGATACCTGAGTTAGTCCCCATACATCAGTATGCACAAGCTCTAATTTCTCCCTTTTATTTTCCTTCCCAATCTTTGCAAAACTCACTCTCTTTTGTTTTCCATACACACAATTTTCACAGAAATCCATATTAACACATTTTAGACCTAGTAAAACTTTCTTTCAATGAAGTACTTTCATACCTTTCTCACTCATGTGCCCAAGTCTATTGTGCCACAGCACTATATCAGAATCTACAATAGTTATTTGTTCTCCCTACTCAACTGCAGCAATTGTTCCTGAACATTCATTTTTTTCTGAAACAATGAAAGTAGAAGGAACAATATGACCTGTACAAAGATATAAGGTGCCTACTTTCACACCTTTTTCTACTACAAGGGAACCTTTTGAAACCTTCCAATTTTTATCATTAAAAGTAACTACACAACCCTCATCACCGAGTTTCCCTGCTAAAATTAAATTCCTACTCAGCCTTGGAACATGGCTTACCTTATGTGGTAGCCAATGATTCTCATTCTGCAACTTAATCTTAATTTTTCCCTTTCCAACAATCGGACAGGGTTCATTGTCTCCCAAATAAACAAGCCCAAAATCCCCCTGGACATAATCAATGAAATAACCTCTATGAGGTGTAGCTTGAAATGAAGCACCAGAATCTAAAACCCATGAATCATCAACACTTTCTAAAGACAGAAGCAAAGCATCCTCTTCAAATTTGTTACTTACCACATTTGCCTCCTTGTCTCCATTTGATTTATCTCTTTCATTTTTCTTTTGATTCCATCAATATTTCTTTTTGTGCCCTACTTTCCCACAACAAGTAGTCGTTCGGTCCTCTCAATTGAGACCTCCTCCTCAGTGACTTTCCTCTTGATTTCC
The DNA here is from genome assembly GCA_028749045.1 of Cupressus sempervirens. NCBI lineage: Eukaryota > Viridiplantae > Streptophyta > Pinopsida > Cupressales > Cupressaceae > Cupressus > Cupressus sempervirens. Next base: position 402,379,910 of record CM053787.1, on the reverse strand, counting down.
CACGATTTCCAGAATTACTTCCTCTTTCAATCGTTTTGCCTCTGCTTTGTGCATTCAAAGCACTTCCTGATGTAGATCCACCTGAGGTTTTCCTACAAGTTTCCTCACTCAAAATAACACCGATCACATCATCATATTTTAGGGTACTAGATTCATGAACAAAATTACTCACAGCCATTCTAGCTTTCAGGCAAAGAACACAAAATCAAGAGAGCCCTAATTTCTTCTTCAAAATTGATACCCATAGAAGATAACTGACTAATAATAGTATTAAACTCATTTAAATGATCTGTAACAGATCCACCTTTTGCTATTTTCATATTAAATAAACACTTCATGAGAAATACCTTGTTTGAAGCAGAGGGCTTTTCATACAGTGTCGCTAGGTTTTTCATCAATTCTTCTATCATCTTTTATTTTGTAATATTAAATGCCACTAATGGTGCCAAGCATAATTGAATGCTTCCAAGTGCCTTTCTATCCAAAAGATCTGATTCATCATTTGACATAGATCCCCGATTCTTGGCTTTTCCTTCCAACAGCTTCCATAAATCCTTCTGATACAGATAGTCTTCCATTTACATCTTCCATAACAGGAAGTTCTGCCCATTAAACCTATCAAGCCTCAGCTTACCCCCATCTACCATTGCTCCCACTCAACCATGAGACTCCCACTCAACCATGAAACTTTCCTACAGAGGATAACTGAAAAATAACTAGGCTCTGATACCACTTGTTAGGATTACACCACAGACAGAAATAACAATTACATGCAAATATAGCCAATAACAGAAAATAATAGATCACACAGAAAAGAACACAAGGCATCAAGATTTAACATGGTTCACCCAATCCCTGGGTTACATCCACCAAACAACAAGTCCAATATTTTATGATTCAGTGATTACAACATTATTACAATCTGTAATCCCTTACAGTTGAATACCGCTGCAAGAACCAATTTCATATCACATCTTATGAAACAATCCTTAACCCTAAGCCCTTTTATACAAATATTTTAACCACTTTAGGGTTATAATTAATAATTACATGTCAGCCCAAAATCCTAATAAAATAGGGCCCAAATTTTCTTTTATGAAGTATGTACAGTACTTTCCTGATCAGTCACCACAATCTAACAATCTCCCTCTTGGGGACTGATTAGGCTCCACACTAAACAACACTTACTTCATGTAGTTCATAATTTCACTTTGATTGTTCGATGGAGCAATGTTTTGCTATTGGATAGCTTATTTTGAATGCATATCTTAATTTATTCGATTACTCATTTTAGACCTTTTAGAATCCTTCAGTCTTAAACTCTTCTTTCTTTCTTTTCTTTTTTAATTTTCTTTCTGTATCCTGACCACGCTTAGACTATGTGGCCAAGACATCAGTGTCATTTCTTGGATTTGATCTTTGGTGAACATCCCTTGCATTCCTCTTTTAAGAACTTTTAGAAACTTTCACGCCAAACAATGATCTTAGAAATTTCTTCGAGAAGACCATTCTGTTTGAACCAATGGGGCTTGGATCGTCCCTCACTATCTTCAAACTTGGTTTGACAACACCTGAGATGATCGATCTTTAAATTTGCAAAGTGTTGAGAACTTGTTGATTCTACAATCTTGAATTCAAGACTAAAAGTCCCCTATTACTGCAAGTTACATCCATTCCTCAGTTGGTATAAGACACAAAATCATCAAAATATTTTGACAAAGAAATACCTCCTAAAATTGGAACCAAAAGAGTAGTTAGCCATATATGTCAAGATAGAATCTCGAGTCCACTTACCCCCTACATTGACACAACTTTGAAAACAAACACATGACTAAAAAAAAAACACACTTGCAAAAATGATTTATCTAATTTTTTATTTTATTTTTTAAAATTTGGGTTAGGCTTCAAACTAATGTTTCAAAAATTGTCCGTTGATGAGCAACAGAACCAATTCCCCTATAAGGAACTTAGCCTAAAATTATTTTTTCTAAGAATTTCTACGATCTGATAGGGACCAATCCACAAACATTGAAATTTGGTATGACAGCCTAGCTTTTCTTTTACCTTATCCCAAAGTAGAACAAGGTCATAAATTCTGAAGGATTTGATCATGCCCCTCTTGTTGAACCACCTCTTGATGACAACTTGATGTTTAGCCAGGTGCTCCAAAGAAGCTGTCCATTTTTCATCCATCTCTAAAAGATTCATCAATCTAATTTGTACTCTGTCAACATCTTCAGCATACCCATTCATGAATTTCAAAACAAGAATCCTGAGATTAAGCTGGAATACTAGTCCTTTTCCATAAACAAGAAAATATGGAGATGTCTCCAAAGCATTCTTCCCTTACTCGACCTGTCCATAGAGCATATTTGATTTTTGTATGCCAATCTTTAGGATTCTCCTTTAACAAACATCTTATTACTGTGATCAAGTTCTTGTTCACAGATTCTGTAACACCATTCCCTTGTGGATAATAATTTGAAAAGAACTTGATAATGACCTAATTTTCAAATGCCCATTGAGTTAGGAACATTGATGCAAAAGCTGATTCATTATCACAAACTGAGGAGAATGGCATCCTGAACTTAGTGACTATATGTTCTTCCAAGAAATTTGTAACCACCTTAGCAGTGCAATTTCTGAATGTCTTTGCTTTTGTCCATCGCGTACAATAATTAGTAGCTGTGAGAATAAAAGAGTGTCCCGTCGACGAAGGTGGATTAATTGGACCAATAAAATCTAGCCCCATTTTGTGAAGGGGTGTATCTCAAACACCAGTTGTAATGGCATCACAGGATGTCTTTCCCTGTTAGCACTCGTCTAACAAATATGACAAGTGCATATGTGCTCGAAAGTGTCTTTGAATATTGTGGGCCATAAATAACTTGATTGTAAAATCATATGAACATTCGCTTCTGCTGAACCATGCCATGTACCATACTTATCGTGAAATTGTTCAAGAACTTTTTTTTCTTCCTTGCGTCCCAAGCACTTCAAGTAGATTCCTTTGTAGTTGCTTTTATACAACTTTCTATCATGCAACATGTAGGATTCACACTTCATTTTGAGTCCCCTATGTTGTGAGCTATTCATCCAACTAGGGTATTGATTATGTAAAAGATAGTATACAATATCCTAGTACTAGACATCTGTCACTACACCTTGACTAATATCGACTTGAGATACAACCATCTTCTTCTGATTTTTTGAATTGGTTTCACTATCAAATCTGAACTTTTTTTCATCTTATATTTGGTTATCTACTATCATTTTTGATAACCCTTGACCTCTAATTAATCTCATAGGTTGGATCTCTAGATCAAATTCTTGTAGTATTGCCATCCTTTTTCCTTATCTTTCACCAAGTTCATTTTGCATCAATAATGTCTTCACTATTGGATCAATTACAATAGCATAGACCTTGCTTCTCAGTATGTAATGGCAAAACTTCTTTACCGCTTTGATTAAAGAAAAATATTGTTTATCGAGGTTGGAATAATTCAACTCAAAAAATTTCAAAGGGTAGCTCATAAAACCAACAGGTCTTTCATCTTCCTTTTCTTTCTTTTTGGGTTAGGATTCTAGCACACGCATGTTTTGTAGCAAAGGAATATATTTTGAAAGGAAGCTCATAGTCAAGACTTACCAATATTGGAGCCATGGAAATGGCCACTTTGATATCCTCAAATGATTTTGTAGTCTCTAGAAACCATTCTTTTTTAGCCCCCATTTTTGAGTAAATCATTGAGGGATAGACTATTTCCACAAATTCACTTATGAATTTTTGCACAAAATTTATCTTACCAAAGAAAGACTTAAATTCTCTTCGACTGTGAGGTGGTGATAACTTTAGAATAGCTTCTATTATATCAAGATCAATGGAGATTCCTTCTTTAGAGATAATGTGATGAGGAGCTTTCCCTTAGTGACCCCAAATGAAAATTTCTTGGGATTGAGAGATATACCATATTTATGGAATCTATTGAATACCTATCTTAAATCAACTATGTGAGTGCTTCAATCCTTTGAAAAGATAGTTAAGTCATCCATGTAGATAACTATACACTTATTTATCAGTCCCTTAAAACCTTCATCCATGGCCTGTTGAAATGTAGCCCCTACGTTAATCAGTCCAAAAGGCATTCTTCTGTAAGAAAAAGTTCCCCATTTAGTTGTGAAGGTCATCTTTAGAATATCCTCTTCATCAACCATTACCTAGTTATAGCCCAAATATCCATCCAAGAAATACATCACCTTTGAACCATTTACAATTTGCAAAACTTCATCCAATGAAGGCAATGGGTAGTTGTCCTTTTGAGATGCGAGGTTCAAATTACGAAAATCTATGCAAAGATGAATTTCTCCGATCTTTTTCCGCATAGGAACCAAATTAGCCACCCACTTAGAGTGGCAAATGGGGAAAATGATCTTGGCATCCAATGACTTCTTGACTTCCTTCATTATCAACAGTTCAAGGATAGGATTCATAGGTCTTTGCCTTTGTCAGAAAGGTTTGGCATCGGGTTTGAGTGGAATATCATGCGTAATAATCTGGGGATCATATGTCTTTAGTTCTTCATAGCTCCAAGCAATGACATCCTTATATTTTGTGAGTAGTTTAAGCATGTCTTCCCTTTCTTGTGGATTGCATGCTTTCCCGATCCTTACCATTCTAGGATCATCAGCAACACCTAAATTGTACAAATCGCATTCCTCAATTCCTTTCTCTTTGGTCGTCCTCCTATTAAGTGTTGATTTTTCACGATAAAAAATGTGTTCCAACTCAATCATCCCCTTAGGTTTAGTGTTAGTTTTCAAATTCAAGATACCATCTTAATCTTCAAGTCCATTGTCCTCAAGTTTTTCATCCAGAGTGTCATCAATTTCTTGTCCCTTAAAGTGGCCATTGCACATAATAAATTCGAGTATATGTTGATCATCCTAAAAGACTTGAAAGTTTGTGATATTGTCTAGAATAGATGGAGAAGCAACCAATTCAACTAAAAATCATTTTAATTTAGTTCTCTCGACTAGTTGTAATGCACTAGCTAAAATAGCGAGGGCATCTGCTACCATGTTTTTCCTTTGACTATGAGAGTCGTAACTCCTTTCTCAAGTGTGAAAAGAAGTCCTCAAATCAATGATTTGTATTCTACAACATTATTAGTACATCTAAACTACAATCGATATGTTGCGTAGAAAGACTTACCTTTTGGATTGATCAGTTCAGTACCTACATCGACTCCTGATTTGCATTTGGAACCATCAAACAAAGTGTCCAAATTGGGTTTTCCTTGGGTTTTCTAACCTTATGCTTATTTGTCCTTAGCTTTTCTTTTACTTGGGCCTGGAAAGATTTTTTTTAGGCACCCATTGTAGTCTTTTGCGGGGTGGACTTAGTGATTTTCCATTGTTATTCCTTGATACTGGGAGTGTATGTTTTTCTTGTTTGTCCTGAATTTCTCCTATCAATTCCTTAATTTCATCCACTTTAGGTCTAGGATGGATGACTACCAAAGTCCATCCTTGGCCTTTCACATACCATCTTCTTCTTTGAACTTTGATCATTCCAGGAGGAGGAGAAGACAAACCTCCACCATCTGAAGAAGTATCACTGTATGATGCATTTAGATCTTCATTTTCCTCTTCAACCTTTTCAAAATATTCAGACATGTTTATAGAACTTTGGTTTCCATGGGTTCATCTTTTGGATTTTTGTCATTCTTTACTCCCATCATTTGTGTTAATACCTTAGCAACTTCTTCTTGACATGATGAACATTCAAACTCTAAATGGCTAACTTTATGCAATCAACAAAATCCTGGAAGGAGGAGGATATTGGGGTTAGCTTCTCCTCCTAGACATTGTAAATTAGCCATCATGTTGTCTATGAATTGTGTTACGACCTCATCTTTTGGGGTTAAAATCCTGGATTCCATATCTTGATCATCTGATATTTTGATCAAAGTTGTATCAAAAACCATCACCTTGTAAGAGCCCAAATCTATTTGTAAGAATGCTACCTCATTCAGAGTATTGTATTCTATAATCATCCTTTTGAACTTAGGCTCTGCATCTATCTTGATTTGATTGTTCAAACTTTTCCATGGTAACCAAAGCTAAGTAAATTCTGTAGAAAACCAACCCCTTAGGCATTTTTTCCATTCTCTACTTAGTAGCAATCCATAGGTTTTAGGAAAATCAACCACATGTATATCAATGACATCTTGAATTTGAGGGTCAACTATCAACTGTATCCAAACGTATTTTAACATGCCAATAACTTTTACCTCTATTTTATCCAATTATATCACTATCTGATTAGAAGGTTGAGGAATAACTCCCAACCTTTGTGCAATTGACAGTGGCATAACATTACACGAGGCTCCTAAATCAATTAGGCAATTATGAAGATTTGTCCCATATATCCTAATGCTAAGAAGAAACGGAGGTACCTTGACCTTGCCTTTAAACATAGTTGGCATCGCCTCTCAAGCATTGGCTTGTTGGGATACTATCTTTTGGGAAATAGTATTTGTATTATGGGGTATCTTTGTATGATCCAGAGTTCTCATCAATGCCTCTCATTGTTGAGGATAATTTCGTAGCATGTATAAAATAGACATGTTGGCCTTTGCTTGTTTCAAATCTTCTATCACGCCATATTTCTCAATAGAGCAAGCTAGATTTTTCAGGATTGTTGGGATAGTTCCTTGGTTCTAATTTTTTTGTCCTCCATGAGGTAGCCTAATTGGTACTAGATTGTTACTTGCTCTCAGATTGGGAGGAGTTGGGTGTAGTCCTAGAGAGATTCCATTTGTCATAGGTTCTTTTCTACTCAGATTGTATGTATTTTGATTGTCATTGTGAAAAGAAACCATCTCTTTAGGTTGGATGTCTGGTTCTTGACTAAATGGAAAAGAGAATTCTTCATTGGACAGTTGTTCTACTTGTATGTTCTATATAGAATCATAAGATTCTAGTAGCATAGCATTCAACTCTACAAGAGGAACATTATCATTTGATTGTGAATTCTGATTCATCTCTTGATTTCCATTATAATATGAATAATCATTGTTAGATGCATTTTGACCATCGTCATACTAGTTGATATCCGTATATCGAACATTGTTGTTGTTGTTATCTACAGGAATGCTCCCATTTTTCGGACGAGTGTTCCACTGTCTATTTTGTCTCTGGAAACCATTGTTACAATCAGGAGGATTGGAATTGTTTCCTCCGTTGTTATTCCTAGCGTTGTTGTTTCCAACAAAGTTTCTATTGTAGTTCTGATTGTAATTGTTGTTATAGGTACCAGCATTGTTTCTTTGGAAGTTGTTGTTTTGTCCCTGTGCAAAAATCAAATGAGTTAACTCATTGTTAATTTGTGACATGGTCTTTTTCATTTGGCCAAATTCGAAGGCAAAGTTGTTATCTACCTTAGCGGAAGCCACTGCCTTTGTTCGAAGATAGCAACTTTAGGAGGTTCATACCCTGGATAAGTTGAAGTAGGGTTTTGCAGAGCAGGTTCCTATTGTAATGGAATTGGATTCATAGGTATGAATTGGCTAGGAATCGTAGGTGCTCCGATAGGGTATGTTGGCACTATTGTAATAACTTAAGTTGGAAGCATCAATCCCCCTCCATTAGGATTGGCTTGCTTAGTGAAGGTAATCGCTTCTGTGAAGACTTTATCTAATGTGTCGATATCGATTGCTGGAAGTCTTCTTAGAAAAATAGTAGTAAGATGGTTCATAGCGTTTAGATAAATCTAAATAGTAGCCTCAATGGGTATAGTGTATGGCATTTCCAACTTGCAATATGCCATGTGAAAGCAATGGTTGAAGCGTAACACTGTCTCAACTGGATCCTTCTTGATTGATATGAATTTTTGATGTAGTACAACTAGATTGATGAAAGTCTTGAATTGTTCCAAGAACAATTTTTCGAAGGTAGCCCAATCTCCAATCCATCCAAGCGGTAGATTGATGTATCAATTAAAGGCAACTTCCGCCAAAGAGTAGGGGAATAGGCGAAGAACCACATTCTTGTTAGCAATCTACTTTTGGTTGCAAATTTTCTTGAACACCTTGATGTGATCTTTAGTCGTTCATGTCTCTCCATAGATGAACTTGGGAAAAACTTCTCAAGATTCTTAGGAAGATCGTTGAGTACACGTGTCAAGTTGATGGGTGAGTCTACAGCATTTGCAAAAAAGGCCATTGGAGGATTTAGTGGACCTAAGGGTGGTTGTTCTGGAACTATTGGAATATTTGATGGTCCACTAGGTGGTTGTCGTGGAGGCAGAGCCGAAGAAGATGACGAAATGTTAAATCAAAGTGGTTGAATTTGAGGTATTCATTGGTCACTATAGGGTTTGTGGAAATGGCTAAGTTCAAGGAACTCATGTGCACTTGGTGAAGATCTTAAAGCTTGCTGAAATGGGGATTCTTGATCAAAATCCTCCAGTTTGCATTAACTCTAGAAAAAGCACACCTTTGCAGAAGTACACTTTCTCACAAAATGAGGCGCACCTTGAAATTTAGCGCAACAGGTGTAGTAGCACACCTAGTGCACCTAGCGCACCAGCACACTAATGCACCTCAAAATCTTAGAAACTCAAAAAAAATTAAAAACTTGTAGAAAGTGCAAAATCTTGAAGTTTTGGCAAATTTTCTACTAATCTGGATGTTAATGGCCCTCCTTCTAGTGCCACTTTTGTTGAGTTGTCATTTTGCATGATGCTTAATGGCAAGAATCCTTTCAAACTCCTCTCTTGAAAAGCTAATCTAGATATCAACTCCAAGGTTCTGGGTGATCTTGCAACCTACTGGAATCTGCTCAATTGAAAATAAATATGAATGTTCACAAGGAGGCCTTTTTTGGTTTGGATAACTTCGGATAAGATTTGAAATCTATTCGTCACTTCGAAAGAATGAAACACACAAAAGGAAACTTTTTTTCTTTTTTTCTTTTTGTATTTTCTTATGATGGATGCAATCTAACAATGCAACTATATGAGTTCCTAGTTTAACCAAGGGGTTAGTAAAGAAAATAACAAAGGTAGGGTGTCAAGAAGTTTAAACAAATAAAATGAAAGTAAAATCCTAATGGACATAAGCTACAGAAACAACACGTTTGCGAGTTAAGCCTTCGAAGAAATCAATAGGTAACCAGTGAAACTAGGAGCAACAGTTCCTTAATTCCACTGATACAATCGTCGATGGGAATTTTAGCAACCATAAGATGTTTCAATTTTCATCAAATCGCAAGGCCACGGAAAGTGGGCTCATGCAAGACAAAAAATTATGCAAGAACAAAAAAGATGATCTCTTCTCGAACTAGATACATTAGTGAAATTTGTAGAACCATGAAAAACAACACAACTAAAAGATTTGCACAACCAGAAATAACACAATAAACTTTTGGCTCAATTACATTCCATGAACATACATTGACAAAACATAACACACTTAGGCAAGAATCACTACACTCCAAATGCGAGCACCAAAGCATATTATTATTGCAAAATAACGACGACCCTGATTACATATTACAATCCTTTATTTATAAGAAATCATCTCCTCAAATTGTGTTGAGAGTGAGAGATATCTTCATGCAATCATATGCTTCTAAATTAATAAAACAAAACTAATTATGTACAAGCAATCTATCTAACTGTTGCTAAGTAGGACTCCATTCATTTTATATCATTAATTGGATGCATGAGCCTTTACATGTCATAAAACAAAGAAATTATGAGAAAATAAGCAGAAAAAAGCCTTTAGTTTATGTAGAAGTGTCTAGACATACCAAAAATAGAAGCTCAACCTTCACTAGTCGTCTTTCGGAGTCAAACTTCTGTCAAAATGTGTTTTTGATGCATGGAAAGCTCTAATTTTGGAATTGGTGGTTAACTATCAGCGCACCTCTAGAAAAGTGCACATCGGAAGAAGTGCACCTAGCGCACAAGTGCACCTCTAACTTCTTCAAAATTATTCCAAAACATTGTTGCAAAAAGCACACCAATGCACCTCGCACAACAACACACCTCAAAGACCAAAAATGAAAAATTTTACCAAGTGTCAAAATTGAAATTTTGGCATCTAGGTTTTGTTCCCCTTTATCCCAAAGCTATGTTTGAATATTTTCATCCTTCACTTTTTTCCTGTAATTGTCCACCTCTATATAGGTTTCTGCAAAATCCTCGAGTTTTGTATCAAGCTCTAGCAAAGCTTCCTCTATCCTAACACATGTTGGATGTCGTCATCATTCAAAACTTCATTGAAAGTTTTCCAGAATCTCTCAACCACTACCTCTATAGGTATTAATTTCTCTCGTGCATCATCTTCAAAAATGTCCAGGCATGCATCCCTATAGTGTTTCTTAGCTTCCAAAATTTGCTCTTGGGCTTTGTCCTTGGGCCTGTGGATTTCTGCATGTAATGATTCCATTACTTTATTACTATCCACTAGCTTCTCAATCCAATCATCTAATTTATCCAACTCCTCAACTATATATACATCCATTAACATTTGATACCTCTAACCCTTGATCGCCTGTAATGCTTGTAGATCCTTTCCCCAGGTATGCACCTCATCCATTAAGCCAGAATCTTGGCTCAAAATTGTTGTTAACTTATCCGCATTTTCCTTCATGACATGTAATAACTTTAAATTCCCTTGGATGATCAAAACACCTTTTTCTTCAAAACTTTCCCACCATTGCTGACAGGCATTCAAAAATGGGTCCATCTAAACTGCTCCCCTATCCCTTCTCTGAATTGTTGCATTTAGGGTTTCCTTAGGGTTAATGGGATCCAAAGGGCCAACAACTTTTCTCAAATATCGTTTCAGGATTTCATTCTATCATCGAAGTGTTATCAACTTTGCCCCATCCTATTCCATGCTTTTGAAAACCTCTTGCATCCCAGTAGTGACCATCAACTTTGCAGTTTCCAAGGTTGGCCTGCCAAGTAAAACTTCCTAGATCTGATAATCCCTAGGAGTTAGTACTTCAACATTTGATTCTAGAGGAGGGATAGCTACGTGAGAAAAAAGGTCCTAATTCTGATCACTCATAATGAAGGCTAATGCTCTTGTATCCTTTGGAGATGGATCAAGATTCGTTAATACTTCTATTAATTCCATCCTATCCTCCTCCGCAGTAGTGAATTGTTTCTTCTTGTTTCTGATCACTTCTTTTCGGAGCCACCTTGGAACATGTTGTGCTGGGGACTTTCCTTTAGAGGATGAAGGATTTTTTTCAACTATACCCTTGCCCTTATCACTCCTCTCTAGGGTCTTCTCCCTTTGTGACGGATCTTTGTCTGCAGTCCCTATGGAGCCCACAGTTCTCACCTCTGTGTCCTAGGAAGTTTGTTGAGTTTGTTCACCTATTTGTCCCTCTTCCGACACTTCATCGATGGATGCTTGTTGTGGATCTTCTTCAGGTTCTACCTAGACCTTTTCAATTTTTGTATTAAGAGGTAGAGGGGTGGTCAATCCCTTGTCAACGCACAATGTGACCTTTAGCTGGGCTTTCAGAGCTACCTCAAGTCCTTGTGATTCAAGGGGGCATCTGAGTCCAATCCTCTTATTGAGGTTGATTGATCTTTGTGTCTCTAATTTTATCCTTAACCAACTCGGTACCTATGGGCATAAAGTCAAAATTTGACATCTTAAAGACATCAATGCCCCCTACATACTGTTCATCTATCCACTATTGCATCTCATCCTCCAATGTGGTGGTTTGCAAGGGTTCATCCAGGATAGATGGTGGCATAAAAGTAGAGCTTCTTCTTCATTATTGCTCTATAGCCCTAACTAGCCGAGTCCTTTGACTCAAGCATAGATCATCCTCATCATCCTCTTCTTCTTCCTCTTCCGAGATGGGTTCAGGGATGGATGGAAAAGGGATCACTTTCTTGATCACCTTTTGTCTCCTTTTCCCTAGAGTCTTAATCTTTCTTCTTTTTGGCACTGAAGGAGATGCTTGTTCTATTTGCCAAGGGGGAGAGACCTCTTGAATCTCAACCTCTACTTATGTTTGGCTCGGTGCAACTGGTGGCACTTGAGGATCAACCTGGGCTTGTGCGGCTCCAATATTCTCTGGCCCCTGTATATTTTCTTCTCCTTGTTGTGGAGGTGTTGGGATTTCTCCCTCTTCAGGTTCAGCTCTCTAAGGAGAACTTCTTTTCCTCTTGCCCCTTCCTTTGCCCTTTTGAGCTCTATAATAACCAACTAGCCTGTCAAGTTGGTGTAGTATTTCTGGCCTTACTACTGACTAAGCTAAAAAAGTGGGGACGATGACCTTTTTCCCCCTACCTTTGGTTGGCCAAGCTTGTGCATGAAAGATAACCATTTCAGGAATTGGATCAATCTTAAATGGTTTCTTCATCCAATCCTGTGTCATTTTAATGATGTGCCTCACCCTATAGTTGATGTTAGAATTCTCTTCTCTGTCAACCTCAGCATTCATAATGGGTCTTTCGCCAATCTTATCCCTATTGAACAAAGGATCAAGCAACTCCGCAGAGTCTTGTTGTAGTATCTTCAATGGAATCTTTATTTTCAAAACCTTTTCTGCAAAATACAAAGTCATCCTACAATAATCCTTTATATAGATATCATAGTCATTTGTTGCATTCATCCAATGATCCTCAATAGCTTCTTCATGCTGAAATGCCTTACCAACCAAATATTGTACTCTCCCAATATTATCAAAACATAGCCGAGGGGAATTGTATTCTTCCAAGGGATACTGATCTCATTCACACTTAAAAGAAGAGATATCTTGGTATCGATCAACTTGGAAAGGTTCTATCATCATAGGCCACCTCCAACATGCTTTATGTTGCCTTCTAACTCTGCCATATGCGGACAAGAGTTGTCAGGAGATCTCCAGGAGAACAAATCTGTCACTGGGATACCTCAAGAGCTTCTTGGGGTTAATGGTTGTACCTTCCACCCTTAAATATGTGAATGTCCTGAACTAAATATAATAAGCCCCAACCAATAAAATTTGTGTCACTGCATCATTTGACAAGCTCTTCACATAATCTTCTTCTATGAATTAGATTGTAGCGAATATGAAAGCATCATTAACAATTATGTATTCCTTGCTTTTCTCTGAGAGCCTCTTCTTTACTAGCTGAGGGTACACAATGTATGGCAATGCGTTAGCATCTTGCATGCTACCCCTCTTATACAACCTTGGATAGTCTATCGCTCTTGCAACTAATAGGTACACCAAGTATGATGTCATGTAGAATTTGCTTTGGTTCTTTGCCACCACCAATTGCTCGGAAAAATTCTGACTGAGAGTTGAGGCCCAATCCAATGGCATCTCTTCTTTGCTTATTATTTCAATAAAGTGCACCATGAAGAAATACAAATGCCCAACTGCCGGCAGACCCATAACCCTACTCAAAAGTATGATCTAGTATCCAATGTCTTCTTTCATGTATCCTCAGGTCATGTCCAATTTGTCGGTTTTCTTTCCCAGAGGAGTCTTCTCAATAGGTACGAAGATTGGGCGATCTTGGAGGCTTCCTCAATATGTTCCTGGTACCACCTTTCTACCTTCTCATAGGTTAACCTAATGAATTGATCTGCCCTCGAGAGATGGAACACTTTCTCGATGTTCTTCAATCAAAGATCAATAATTTCCCCCATTATGCTTTTTACAACCCTCTCCTCAAGGACAAAGTGTTCTGCAAGTGTCATAATGAGTTCTGAAGATTACACTAACATTGGATGTGATGCTACATTGACGAGTCCTAATCTTATGAGTGCAGAGATCATCTAGGACCTCTCAATCAGTCTATTGCATATCTTCAGAAACTCTCCCAAGTCTGTGTGTCTCAAATCAATATCTATAATTTCTGAGTTGTCATCTTGAAACCTTGATTTTGTTAGAATGCCCTGGAGCTTAAACACTACAGGTTTCGATGTCATTTCTCACCAAGGGAAGCTGAGGAGGATGACATTATATCTACACACAAAAACACCCATTAGTTTGGGAAAAAAGTGATTAATTCTTACCCCTAAAATATCTTGAAAAAGATCAAACGCCCTAAAAACATCGAAAAACCCTTTAAAAAATATTCGAATAAAAAACTTAGTGCACCTGGTACACTTGTAAGGTGTGCCTGGTGCGCTTTCTTTACCAAGAAAAATTAAATAATGATGTGCGCATCAGCACACCTAATGGGGTGCACTGATGCACACCTCATTTGACTTAAGCTTTGTTTATTGTTTAAGTTTTTAAAGATTATTTACATAGTTACCAAGGTGTGCAGTAGCAAACCTAATTAGGTGTCCTACTACGCACCTTAGGGTTTTCAAAAATGTTTTCTCTTACATAATTTTCGCAATGTGCACTAATGTGCACCCAAATTTGGAATAGGTTAATTTTTGCAGAATGATTGGGAGGGTACAGAGTAGTGCACCAAGTCAGGCGCGCTATTGCACACCCCCCTTTCTAAAGGGTTTGTGTTTCTTTTGTAGGGGGTGGAGACGAGGATGCGGACCTGAGCGGGAAGCAGAGCTACGACCAAGGAGAAGTCGATAACAAAAAGACAAAGTGAGGAGGGAGGGGACCCCCTTATAAATAGACACTATGAACATTGGCAAAGCTACACAGGTGCACAACTACACAGCTACGCACAAATGATGTGAAAAATCTCGTCTTCTAATTTTTTGGGTGCACTAGCGCATCCCAAGAAATGCACCTAGTGCACCAAAATTCACAATAATAACTCATGCCTTTAATTTTGGATTTTCATCCTCAGGGTTTCTCTATCAGGACTTGGAACATGAACTAGGGGTTTGGGTAGGACCTCCAAATTGACTTGAACCCCAGACTAGGGATCTGAAAAGCTAAAAAATAAAGTAGGGGTCCCCATTTTTTATTGAAATGGGGTGTGCGTTGTGGAATCACAACAAATAATAATTACTACATTATAAAATTAATTACTACTTTCTTTATATTTAATAATATAATATTCTATTTCTTTTATGTAATCATCTATTAAAAATAGTTTTAATTTATATATTATTTTAATTTTCCTATTATATATTTTATAATAGGTAATAGGTCTTGTTGTTGGTACACCCAGGGCTCTGCTCTCTTGGGCTTAACTGGTATTAGTTTAGATCGTCTTCCCTCCTTCCAATTTTCTTTGGATGCTCTAGCCCATCTTCTTCCACCTCAACAAGAGTTGAGTGAGCATGTTAGGCTTGACGTCTATAGATAATATGTTATCACGACTAGGAGGAATCCCGCATATGGGCTCCATCCACGCATGGCCTTCAATGTTGAGAACTTTCTTGATATCCAAGATGGGATCATCTTACGTCCCTAGTACCTCACTCGTCATTGGACTCACGCTCTTCGCATCTCCTTGGGATCTTTTAGGGTGGGATCTCACCGACTATGTATTTAGACTAATCACCAAATTGCTAGGGAGGACAGAATAGGTTGGCTTTGTCACCTTGGGGAGGTCAAGACCAAGTCTTACTTTATTTTTTGTTATCCCATTTACTATGAGATCCGAGGGAGATTCTACTATTTGTTCAAAGAGTGTCAATCTCTTCCCTCATTCTTCAAATATATTGACCAACATTGTCTTGCACTCTACCTTCAAGAGACCATGCAACTTCACGAGCATACTATACAGCTCCAGCTTTGCTCAACATCAACCCCTATGCAACTCATCACCTCTTTCTTCAGTCCTACAGTTCCTACTCGAGGATCGAAGCAACCTCTCTGCATTATCTTGGTTCACACCAAATCTATGAGACCTTGCAAAGATTACACTTTGCAACGTCCCTCTAGTAGACCTCAGAGGCGACCTTCCAAAGTATTTGATTGCTCTAATTTCCACTTTTCCATTTTGGACTACTTCTCGCCTGTGAGGAGTTCTTAGTTGTTGTTATTCCTTTTTCTTGATTTTTTTGTTGTTTTTCTTTCACGTTCTTTTTGCAGACACTGTTTGGTGCTCCCCTTGCTGGCATTTGCCCTTTCTACTATTTCCAATCCCTTAGACCCTCGTTGGTCTCTTGTTGGACATTAATAAATTTATCTTACCTTATCTATTTATTGATATTGGAGTTTCTTAGACTTTCAAATTGATCAAAGTTACCACTACCAAATACAAACATATATATATTTTTTAAAGTTCAATATATCTCCACCTTTATTATTAGTACTTGTCGGTAATTAGATGAGCTCTAGTGTAGTAATTAGAATTTATTTTTATTTTTATTTTTATTTTTATATAAAGATTGTATTTGTTAAAAGCTACATGACATTTTTTAAACTTTATAATTGTCATATATTGATTTTATATTTTTTTTATTGGTTGAATGAATTGGAGTCTTATATGTCAATTTAAGTGTTTTGATTGAGATATGATTTTTCATAAAATATTATTTGAACCCGTACTCCATTGTTATCATCATCATTTTCTTGAACTAGCCTTCTTATCCTTATTTTGAAGCATATTTCTTTGCCTGCCATGACCATATTGTAGGTAGCATGGCCTTATTATCACTATGTTATCTATTTATATATTTTTTCATTGAATGATAGGAAAGTTGTTGAACTATTTTTTAGATAAAAATGAAGATTGTGGGAATGGTTCTATGAATAATTTGATTTAACAATGTGATTAATTGCTTCATTGAGTATTTCCTTTTATAGATAGTGTACACCAACTATTGTAGAGAGGTCACATTGTAGAACTATTTTTTTAGGGATGAAGAATTTCTTTGAAACCATGCAAAAGAATATAAAAAGTGACTAAATACTGAGACCTATGAAGAGAAGGCTCATTGGAGCATAATAAGGGCAAAACAAAGTTGGTGTTTGCTACAACGTATCTGGAAAAATATTGGTTTGACAAAGGCCAATGTAACAAATTACAATAAAGAATGCTTGGCAATACAAGATTCCACAAAAAATCAACCAGTGAGGCTTATTTCCTCTAGATTTTTGAAAAGAGCTCCCTCTGATACTATTGATAGATATGAATATAAAGAGGATGAATGCATGATACAATCAAGCAGCAAGGTAGCTAATCCACCTTCTAGTTGGACCACCCTTGGGTCACCCAAAAAAATTCAAAATAAAGAAAGTGAAATAACACTAGAACATAAAGGAGTATAAGTTCTGTTATTCTGGCATGGATTCAAAAAACGATAAGCATTCAAATTGACATGTTGATGTGGTAAAAGCACAAACTTGTGTCACCTTTTATAAAGGAAAAGGATATCAGAGCTTAAACGATTTAACTATAATGACATTAAAGTGGCATTTGTGCTTAGATTTTGAAGATGATGTAAACTAATGAAATGTGTAAAATTGGATGAAGTTTTAGTTTATAATTTTTTATTTTTTTAAAAAGATTTTTTGCATTTTTAAAAATTGTAAGTCCATTTTTCAAATTGTTTAAAATGTTGAAAATATAGAGTTTTGTTCCTACCAAACAAATATATGCAAATGATCATATTTTTCTCTGATTTTGTAATATGTTATAGTTGACATGTATATCTAGTGGATAAAAAAATAAATTTTGATTTTCGATGTATATCTTTCAAGTTATAAGTGTTCAAAGTTGAACTTATCATAAATTGATAGTTTTTTTCCCCGCCAGACTTTTCCTATCAAATCTACATATTTTTTTAAACAAGTTACATGTTCGTGAAGAGGACTCTCTCCTCTAGAGATACATTTAAAGTCTTAATTTTTTGAACATTATTTACTATTTTTTTCCTTTTTTGAAGTGATGCCTTCTTGAATCTTAAAATACCTACTTGTAATATTTTAGAAGTATAACATATTATAACGACTCAAAAGACTATAAAAATTATATGACCATAGTCTTGACTCCACGATCTACAAAAGGGTATTTTTCGTTTTTCAATAAACTTCATTTTTAATGGAGAAATTAGCCTTAGAAGTGAGAAGTTTTAAAAAACTCTATTTTTTGTTTGTGTGGTTGTCACATAAGATTACACATAGACAGTTTTGGCCCAAACGGTTTCATCTGAAACCCTTTCAATCGAAAGGGTTTTAGCTAAAACCCATGGTTACTTTTTATACCCACTTACGTGACCTCATATAAGAGAAACGCTTTTCTTCATTAATTTTCATATAACTATTTCGGTTGAAAGTGTTACGACTGAAATTGTTTTGGTCGTAACCATTTTGCCACCTTCGCACCACATCCACACCACTTGGCACCACATGGGTTCAACCCTAACACTTTCGGCCGTAACTATTTCGGCCATAACCCTCCAAGATATCCCAAATGGTGACACAAGATTGTGCTAATCTTACTTTAAACCAAGAGGTTCAATACTTTTAGATTATGAAGATTTAATATTGAAGCATTGATCTCTTTTTCGTCACTCTTAATTTTACAATGGAAATTTTTGAATATCATAATATGGGGTTTTTATAGAAGGTTTTGGTTAAAAGTTGGGTTCAAATTGTAAAAACTTCTTCTACATTGATGAGATTGGAATAATATTTTTATTTTGTTGAGATTGGTATATTTGTTATCATAAAGCAGGTTGCATTTGTCTTGCATGCCAATAATCTCCAACCATACAAAGGATGCAATGTGAGTTTTGGTGTGAGTCATCAAATCATCACAGCAACGCTCATCTTCTCTATTGTTGTCTTGATTTGAACCCCATTTTACATATATAGGATGATCATCGGTAGCCCTCTAAAGAGATATTATCAGGTGGATAAATTGTTTAAGCTTATAATCTTTATTTATATTGGGTACATCGTAGGGATTTCCCCATCTAACTCACCTTCCCAGCGAGTTGGTGGTCATTTTGTGAATGATTATTTCTTATACTTGTTGAAAAGGAGAAAAACATCAAAAAGACCCTTTAATGCCTTGGCACCTTTTGTTTGATTTCTACCTCTACCATTCAATGGCCTAAAACTCAATGCTACTAATAATCCTACCTCTTAGTTATTTCTTTGATGGTCTAGAATAGGCGGAAGTGGTTTAGCGTATGGGGAAAAAATCAATTTCTAGATGTTCCCTTTGTTTTCTAGGCTTCTCTTTTGGACCTTTGGAAGTTGGTCCTTGCCAGAATTGAAAAGAAACTTTCATATTGGGTTACCAAAGTGATTTTGTTGGCTATTAAATTTTAGTTGTATTATAAAATTATCATGATCATCCATGTTTATTTTCTTCTTCATAGGCTCATGCCTCTTATTTGAAACTAGGAAAGTTTATGTAAAATATCTTGCGGTCCTTTTTAGAAGACCATAAGGGATTTCATCAAGTTGCATGGGACTTGTGTTGTCTCCCCTGAGACTCTAGCAATCATGGGCTTCTCTTGACCCAACCACAAGAATTAGCCCTTCTTACTAAATGGATTGTTTGTGCCAATTTTTGGAGATGAAGCCTAGAAAGTTCTACTCAAGCACTGTATTTCCTCTAGTCATCTAATTAATGATGGGCTACTTGGCAGGGTATTGACTTTTAAATCATTTTGGTTATGATAGATGTTCACATTAAAGGTACATTTGTGGCCAAAAGTATTTGGCATGCTTCAAAAGCCATCAAGGCTACACTTCAACGGGTTGGCTCAGGCTTTTGGGGTGGTCTTTCTTTCAACAACATAATCTTTGGCAATCTCTACTGTTCAAGTTCAAAGGCTTGCCCTTGCCTATCTACCCAAGGTCCATGCTTTTTAATTTCACAAACATGACATTCACTCACCTTGTGATCATTTTTCTAAAGTTATGATGAGCCTTCGCTCTTGTGAAGATATGATAGCTCCATTTAGACTCTCTTAGCTAAATCGAGAGACAGTGACATTGTCCTGTCACCTTTGCCTTTAAAGATGCTAAACAAGATTTCAATTAACATTTTGAAGCCATGCTAGAAATATTGGCATTGGTCTCCCCATACTACAAACTGCAATTAGACAATTCTTAGCTTTCTTTGCACCTTCCCATGGTGCTTGTTTTGAATCTTTTGCAACACTTGTAGTTTCCTTTCTCTATCTAGCGACAATGGTTTTACTACACCTAGACTATGATCATTGAACCTAAGCTCATCCATTTTGCCAAGTATTACTTTTCAAGACTTGCCTACTAACTCTCACCTTCAACATGCATTGATCATTATGTAGCCAATCAAAGTCTGACAAACAACTCTCCTAGATTTATCTTTGGACTAAAAGCTTATGGAGTTGGATTCGTGCCTTTTTTCACCCCTATAGGCTAGAACCATTTTCCTAATATAATATTTTGTAGGGGGGTTACTTTCAAATTTATTTCATGTTTACCCAAATCAACCATGCTTTTAGTGTGGAGACCTTTTTCCTTATAGAAAGATAGGAATATTGTTTTATTTTCTCACAACCCTGTTAAAATTGGTGTTTTTCTTTTCATTAAAGCAACTTTTTGTAATAAAGTGATGCTTCAAATTCAAGTTCATGTGCAAGGTGGCAATGGAGGTAGCCCACCTTAAAGAGCTTCTACACTACTAAGGCAATACCCTTTGTATTGTTGTCATAGTCACTTTATATGGTTCTACTTTACTTGGTCAGTCCACACATCTTAGTCAATGGCATGGCCAAAGCTCTTGATCCACTTTAGCACTCTCAAACCCCAAGGTCCCAAGCTCCATGCTATAAATATGGTGGTAAGATTGATTTCACTAAGTAACACTTTGCCTCCCCTCTGCACAGAGCCTTTGCCTCCAAGTGGGTTCTTTGGATGTAAAGTTGTCTTCTACAGATGGCAATGATTGGCCAACTTCTAGTGGAAGTGGTGGTTGGCTATACTCTTCCAAGTGGCTTCCAAAGTTCCCTCTAGTGATTTCACCTGCTCATGAAGATAAAGATGACAAAGAGGTCATTGATGAGGGTTGGCCTTCAATGTCATTCTAGACCTCACTAAAGTATGGAGAAAGATGGATGACAAGATTACCCTTGTCACCATCTAGTGTTGGTCTTGACACTAGATTGACTTATTTTGATGTAGATTTATTATCTTTTTGGGCCCTACCCATGTGACTCAATTTGGATTCCTAGCTCTACTTGTGACTAGATTTGGGCTTGCTGAGCATTCCTTCAGTGACTCCAAGGAACAAATATGTGTTATTTTTTTTTATGAATATCTGTAATTATAATAAATTAATAGATACATGTGTACTATTCAAATGTCACAAGTTCACTCCTCACAGTGTCATTCTTGTTGAGTTTGGTGCTCATCCTTTCAGACTCACAGCCATTTTTTACTTGGTTTGGTTCCTTCATCGCCTTCGTGGGTTCGCAGATAATGCTGGGGACCGAGACCACTACTCCTATTTAGCTTATTGCTCTTCTATTTCCATTGTGTCTACTGAGTCTCGTTCTCCCCCCGCGATGTTGGTATGCACAAGTTTCTTCCTTGCTCAGTTTGATTGGGATTGACATTGATCATCTCCCCTTCTTTTCAATTTTCATTGGATGCCCTGGCTCATCTTCTCCCTTCTTGGCAGGAGTTAAATGAGCATGTTCGTCTGGATATTTATAGACATTATATTACTACTACCCAGGTTAACCCTCTTGGCGGGTTACGCCCACAGATGTCTTTTTATGCAACGCATCTTTTGGAGATTTATGATGGGATTATTGCCCGTCCTAGCTATCTCTCACGGCATTGGTCTCATGCCCTGCAAATCTCTTTAGGTTCTTTCAATGTTGGTTCTCACCATCTTCGAGCTCAGAATGATAATCATATTGACAATGGGGAGTGGATTTATACACTCTGTACTTTAGGGGAGGTTGAGAATGAGGCTCATTTTCTTTTTCGATGCCCTATTTATTATGAGATCAGAGGGAGATTCTTTTGTCTATTCCAGAGCGCTTCTCTCTCTATGACTTCTTTAGCTATTATGATCAAAGATGCCTTGCACTATATCTTTGTGAGGCCACTACGCTCTGTGATAGCACGATCCAAATACTGCTTCCACACTGGCACTTGTCTACTCAGCTCATTACTACCTTTTTAACACCATTATCCCCTTTGCGTGGTGTGAAAAGGCCCTCTAGCTCTATTCAACCTAACGGGCTTTCCAAATGCGTCAGATCTCATTCTGGTTATTTGCACCAAAGAAACTCCTCTATGGGTGGTCGGAGACAGTGCAATACCTCTACACATCAGCATGTGTATCATTTCGTGACTAATTTCTTTTCGCCCAAGAAAGCCTCCTAGTGTTTTCTCTGTCTCTATTCTTTGTTGCTATTTCTATGGTTGTTTTCGCTTCTTTTTAGACACCTTTGTGTGCTCTTGTTGTGTCTGCCTCACTGTTGTAATCTTTCAGTCCCATAGATCTCTTTTTGGTCTTTTGTTGGACATTAATATGATTATCTTATCTTGTTTATTAAAAAAAATGTAAATTCTTAATAGATATATAGTCTTTCTATTAAAATGAAAAAAGGCCATGATCTCTAATTTCAAAAGAAAAAAAGCATATTTGTTATTACATAATCATTAATATAAAACAATCAAAAGTTATATGAAATAATTTGCACTTTACACATTTAGAAATTTAATGTGAACGACTTACCAAGGCAAAAATTAAATGATTGTTAAGTAACATGTATTAATTTAGCGAAAAGTGATAAAAGCAAATTTCACAATCTACGTGATGCACTAAGTAGATATGTTTGACAAAACTAAGTATTTATATTTCTAGAACAAGTGATATGATATTACTATTAGAATTGAACTATGTAATTCTTGAATCAAACTCATTAACTTATGTTTCATAAATAATGATTCTCGCCTCTAACATTCATCGCATTGCTCACAAAGATGATGAAGGATTGAACTTCCCAACATATCACTCATCCCAAAACTACTATTCAAAACCTCCCTACCTTCATTTTATGAAAGTTTTTGCCGGCATTTTTGGATTGGTGGAGACTCTGGACATTTTACAATAATCTTGGAACAGTAAAATCCTAATGGCAAATGCAAGAATAAAAGCTCCTCTTATTTTAGTATTGGTTTATGTAAGCCTACCGCAGCTGCAGCAAGACAATGTGAACCAGGAGACATAATTTGTTCGGAGCATTCCTTTCTAGCTGAACATTTTACTGACAAATCATAATATTAAAGACGAGTCGCTACAAGACGCTAGTTACATGCCCAAAAAATTTCATGTGAGTTTTGAAGAAGATTATGAGGGTTTTAAGGAGCGGGACCCAGAAGCCCCAGTTTGAGTTGGTTTCCAAGGATTTCAGGAAGCATGAGGGCCTACAGTTGCCAGGCACCACAACCACTTGGTTCTTAGTAGATGTTGCATTATGCAGTAGTAATTTCGTGTCTTACCTCTGCGTCTTAAATCGGCGGATTATCAACTCCTCTAGATTCCAACTACCAAAATAATTGTATGATATGGTCGAGAGATGCCTTACAAATAAACAAAAACCCTACCATTATGAAGTCCTTGTTTGTTATGTTAAGAGGAGGCTGGAAGTTGGAGGGGGTTATAAAAAAGCATCCTAATTTCGAGCTTGTGTTCCATGGATGTCATGCCCACTTTTCACAGATGGTATACATGACATGATTCACAGATGGTATACATGACATGACCTGACAACCGAATCTATGCAATATTTGCACAGCGTGCACTTCTATCGCTGAAAGTGAAGCCTCATTCATCAGATTTGTATATTAAAAGCACTACTATTACTCTTGTTTATTGACAGCAAAGAGCCAAAAAAGTGCAGGGAGAACACGGCATGGTCAGATATTATTTGGGAATCCCATTGCAAATAAATGACAATATCCAGCAGCGCCAACATTCTTTGAAAGCAGAACCAACAATATATCAACATTCATTTCGGTCTTCTAAGCAGCCTTCCTTTCTGGAGAAGCTCAAAGAATTGAGCATGTAGCGGTCCTGAACAGTTCTGCTTCTTGGTGCTGGGGTGCGTGTGCAGTTTTTTCGGTTCATGCTGGTTTCTCTACTGGTTTAGCAGTTTAGTCTTTTGTTTATGTTCTGTTTGGTGTTGGCCTTAGTTTAGTTTTTGTTCTAATTGCTAGACTTGGTGTTATCTATATTAATAGATTAAAGTCCTTTCCCACTTTATCTAATCAAAAGATTCTTCGAATAGACTTTTCTGATAATGGATTCTCTTCACATCTGAAACAAACACTCTCATGCACCCAGTAGGCTTTTCTGTATCTTGTCAGTGCACAAGGCTAAATTGGCTATGATAAGTTTGTAGCTTAGACATATGACGCTAGGCAATATTAGTGATATAAGAGTCCAATATTTGAATATATTTGGACAGTGATGCTGTTCATATTAAATTAGCCAAAAGAATGATTGATAGATTGATTATTTATATTTTCAAAACAAAATTAGCGCGCGGGTCACCATTAAACAACTTTGTCGAAGTGTTCAATTCTTGGTTTTCGTTGGAAGATCTATTGGAATTATTTGCAGTCCGTAGCTGCAAATTTAATCTGTCTGCAAGCACGAACTATAAATACTGAAAAATCAACATTAGTGAAAGCAAAGAAACTGTTTTGGAAATGAGAGGTGGAGAGTGAAAGATTGAGATCTGCAACTCCAAAGTAGTCACAAGGCAGATATTGTGAGCCAATGTCCCCAAACACAGAAGGGAGTATGACCTTAATTAATTTGGGAACGTATAGCTGCCATAGTTGATTCACTTCAGCCTCTTTTCATGATCCCCTAGTATATAAGAAATGTAATGTGTGACACTATCAGGATTTTTTTTCATACATAGAACTCGTGTTTCCGTTGCCAAAATCATGATAGCTTTAGCAACAGGGCATGTATCCATACAAGGAAAAAAGGGGTTAAAAATCTTGGAAAAAAATCTCCTTTTCCAATGATGCTTCCCATCCTTGCTTTTGACTAGAAACGTATTGGAAACAAATGTTGACGAACCTTGATGCTTTGCTCTATCTGGGTCTACGAGTTTTGTGTTAAAGTTTACTCGGCCAATTTGGCACATAGTGCTACTAACTTCTTTGTTTGGCAGAGTAAATTTCTGCATAGATGACTAAATTATTATAAGAAAGATTAATACATGAATTGAATTGCTGTCAGGCTTCTTATCATAAACAGCTTCCTCTTGTTCTGATGCAAATCCATCTGTCGAAGCTGCTCAACAATTGAAAGATGCCTTCTGGCAGTTTCATGGGAAAAAAAATCTCCGATAATTATAGAGAAATGTGCTCCCTCATAAAACAGAGCACATGGTAATCATATCCACTTTTGCCTCATTTGCTTCCGGTTATCTGATCGAAATTGTCCTGAATTTTCTTGAGTAAGGCCTCCCTGAATAACCAGACAAAGGATCATTCATCTCATTAATTCTATCTAGTTTTTAGTATTGTTTTCAAGAAAGAAAAATGCTTTTTCACATACGAGACTGACAATGAAATCAGAATTCCTTATACCTGTCTGGTTTGAACAGCAGATTTCGATACGTAAACCACTGACACAAAAAAGTCATCCCTTCAGTCATTTTTTATAAATTTCTTTGAAATGCAAAATGTATTCATCAAAACTAGTAGCCAATGGACCGGTGAATTTCTTAAGCACGAATAACTTACTGCTGTGTAAGTGATCCCAACAAGTTCAAAAAGGCTTGGGATGAATGGCAGTTTGTCGATTGCCTGCAGATATAATTGTTCACATCGGAAAGGCAAAAGGCGAGGCAGCGAGTTATTACAATGCAGATGTTATAATGGGAAAAATTAATCCATGATATGTTAAACACAATAGAAACCAATGAGAGAACTAAATTGAATCCCCAATAAAACGAATTACTGATGCTTTCATCCTAATTGAGTCTCACCCCAATTAAGCCAGTTGATCCCCAAAGAGCTATTGTCGCTGTAACTCCCAGTCCAACAATAGCATACTTGTCCTCCACCTTGTCCCACTGCAAAACAAACAAATTATTCCAGAGGGACAAGAAAACCACACTTAAAGAGTAACAATGCGTCTAATCACAACCAATCATGCGCGCATTAATTTATAGCCAAAATTCGTTTAACATGCATACAACTTCCTGAACGCTCTTCAATATATCATCAACATTAGTTCCTGGCTCAGCCGACTCTCCCGTAGCTGAAACAACCACCATTTCGGTGTTCCTACGACCTGAATTCAAATAAAGGTAGTATGAGATCCTCGGCCCTTGACAAAAAAAGTAACTTGTTGAATTAGTTCAGTACTTTTAAACACCTTGCTGTCTCAATTGGAAAAATAGCTATTTTGATCACCAGGCCTCCTCTCTTTGATGTTTCTTGGCTACCTAATAGGGTGGCTAGAAAGATTGGCCTTGCAAAGAAAGATCTAAATAAAATTGGGCCAGAGGCAATGATCCTAACCTCTAGTTTGATTGAAAATAAAATGATAAGTTGCTGTAGGTTTTCATTAACTGGGAATAAGAACTTGATAGAAAAGATTAATTCGGATTTCTCTGTAACATCCTGAAGCTTGGCTGAGTCAATCACAATGTTTTCGCTTCCAATCTCAATCAGGAACAAGGAAGAAATAATCGAAGCACCCTTAGGTCTTCGGCTCCTGCTTTGTTCTCAAGAACACTTGTATTACTGATTAAATGTTCCAAGATTAAGATACTAGCAAACTTCACCACGTCAAAGACGCAAATTCATTCACACAAGTATGGAGCAAACATGTGCCGCTGATGTAATGAAATTGCGTGCCAAATATATACTGATCGGAATGCTTTATCTCATTGTATTAAAAGTCTGTGAAGACCAGACTGCATTAACTTGGGCACAAATGAGACTGATCAAAATGTTTTATTTCATTGTGTTAAAAGTCAGTGAAGATCAACCTCAATTAACTTGGGCGCAAATTCCCCTGAGAAATACAGAGAGTAACTAAAGAATGGACTCCTTAATTAATATGAGAATTGTGTATGACTATTTGTAAGAAGAGATGCAACTTATTTCTTCTATGTTATTAGCAATTATCAATAAGGGACATGATGTTACCACTTTGTTCTCTGGTAGGATTTGCTGATTCTAAAGACAACAATTTTGGTAAGAGATGCTTTTGATATGAAACTGACCTTATAAGTGAAGCGCCTAAAATACATCAATAACAAACTGAAACACTCAAATAGGGAAACAGGAAGCGGTCCGTCTTCAAAATCCAATGAGTCATATGTTATGCATTGATAGGAAAGGCCGAGTTGGTGAATACGGACAAGCGAAGTTGGCATTTACATTCTAAATTTGGTCAGAATTTTATTTTCCCATTTTCGGGCATTCTCGAGTGAATCTCGTGAATTGGAAGGAGATTGTAAAACTTTAGCAAACAGAATTCTGCAACCTTTCATAATATTATAGATGTTCTCTGAACAGAGTTGTTTTAAGCCACAGTTTTGAAATTATAGTTAGTTTTTAAGTATTCTATAAACTACGATTTATCCCAGTTTTCAAAATAGATTATACTCTATAGTTATTTTCATGATCAGTTTTCATAAATAATTATTTTCAACATTCACAGAATAATAATTATTCAAGTGCAAGGCACCTACAAAGCATTCAAGCACCTTGAAAGAGAGAATTCTGATACATAACTCTGGAAACGCTTTCCTTATAGCCTCTGTTCCAGATAGACAAAGCTTTTAATCCATATAACGCCTTGTCTTCCAGTGATAATCATCAATGTCTCATCATTTCTTATAGATTCAAAAGTATCCATACACTCTAAAATGTTACAAGTCTTCAGCAATCGTTTTCCAAATACAATTCTCAAATTTCGCTTTATTCCTCAACAATTTTAAAATATGTTCAATTTTTTAATATTTAATCAAAATTATACAATATCTTGATGACTTTTCAAAAAAAAATTAAACTATTTTAATTGACCAATATTATTTAAAATTTTAAACAGATTTTAGGCATTCGTATGCATATGCAAGAAAGAATTTACACCCGAATCCAAATACTAGTAGAAAAAATCATATATCTACAAACCAAAGATCTACACATTGTGCTTAGATATAAAGCATCAAATTTTGACTACAATATTCTAACGCCAGCAGGGAAAATTGACATTATTTGCTCTCCTATTTGATATGAATTCCCGACACATAAAGGGAAATCCTTCCAATTTGTTTCAGGGTTTTTCCTGCTACACCCTATTCAGGCCTAAAAGACCTACTAAGACTCCAGCATTTTGCGACCCTACGCAATCGTAGCCCTTTCCAGCTGAAGGGCAATTTTATTCCCGTCAACTAACAGAAATCACAAAATAAAAATTATCAAAATCCTTCAAGTCTACAATAGAGTTCTGTCATATATGAGTTCCAGTTTCGCACCCAGGAAAGAAGTAAATTCTACAGAATCCAGCTGTGACCTCAACCATTACATGACACCGTCGACCTAGAAACTCTAAAACCTTATTGTTTCAGTTGGCTCAAAGGTCATTACGCTAATATTTATTATTTCGCATATGTTAATCACATAAAAACAAAAATTTTGAGCAGTACTGTTAATTTACCTCCGCTGTACATTTTTTTCTGGCCCTGAGTACATTTCTTCTGTGACGCCCCGTTGACAGGCAGAGCCGGAAGCCTGACGGAATGCGTCAACGAATTGACATTGTGAGATGCTTTCACAGAAGAAGCGGCGTCAAGTCGAGGAGTGGAGCAGTTGACTGAAATGTTAAGCAGAGAAGCAGCCATGAGTAAACCGAGAAAAAAAACTAGGGTTTGCAGGTATCTACAACGCAATGCAGGCGTTCGTCTCGTGTTTTTATTGCGCAGGTTTTGTGGTGGGTTTTAAATAACGTGACCCCTATTCTTGGGTCTTAACAAATGGATAGGGAGGGCAATGTTTCGCTTCTTCCTATTGGTTGCCTAGTGCCACGTACAGTCCACCTCATCTAGATGGGGTTTGCTCTTTTTAAGAAGACACGTGGCTTTTAAAAGTGGCGGAACTCCACCGGCTGAGATGTCTTGATTTCATGGCATTTTTGTGCTATCGTGTTATTGTGACTCAACTTGTTCAAGAGGCTACCATCATATCTCTTTACTTTAGGTAGTTTTTATGGGGTTTTATTTTTTTTCTCCTTATTTATTATCTATGGTACGTGCCATTTAAGGTGGAGATTGATGTTTTCAATGGAGGAATGTTAGCGTGAAGACTTGGAGGTTCTTGAAAGGAGTGTTAGTGTGGAGATTTGTAGGTTTTTGAATGGAGGAGTGTTAGTTTTGAGAATGAAGGGAAGGGTTTTAGTAAGAATTGATAATATTTTTTTTTTGGAAGAATGGTTTTTGAGGGAACAAGAAGTTGGGTTTCTTAGGAGCAATAGGATGGTTGTCAATATATTAAATATTGAGCAAAAGGTCAAGGGGTCTATAAAATATGACAAGTTGGAAACAATTTGCTATTTGGGGCACAAATAATGTAGATTTTAAAACAGATACAACAAAAGTCACGTGAATCTTATATGAACAAATTAAGTTAAGTTCAATTGATTACCTCTCTAATAGTGGTGCTTTTTAATTTAGTGTTTGGGTATTTTAGTTTCATGCTCCATTATTTTAGGCAATATTTGTCATCCTCTCAGATATTGGTGACAAATAACAAAGCCTCTGGTAACAACAAACTTGGCAATTGGGGATGTAGGTTTTCCTGATGGTAGGGCAAAACCTAGTTTTAACCAAGCCAAACTTAGATAATAAGGGAGAAAACAACTAGATGAAAAAGATGGTGTTGTCAGTAGGTCTTTCTAAAGGTGAACAAGATGTACATGAAACTTTAGTGAATGATCTTGAGGGGGAAATTGAGAAGGGTAGATCGCAATAGGAGATCCTTAGGTAGAAATGTTGGTATCTTAGGTAGAAATGTATAGACCTTATACCCATTCCACAAGGAACATGGAATTGCACACTTCCATGCAAATCAATGTCCTAGACACAAGAGAACAACTAACATTTGTAAATGCTAAATAATATAAATGCATATTATGGTGAAGGTAGCCTAAGATATGTAGAAAAATATTGTGGTTAAGATGCCACAAGTTTTCCACTATCTTACCTAAGATGATGAACTTTAACCACACAACAATCATGCATGAGGCAAAACAAGAGAAAATAAAGGAAGCAATAGAATTACAAGAACATCAAGGTAACTTTGAAAACTTAATAGGAGAGATATGTTCACAGAATCACCAACATTAATGAACTAGTGGAGATAAAAATGAGACTTGAAGGTTTAAAAGTGTTGGAATGATTGAAATTTATGAAATAGCAAGAGAGGGTGGATACCAATAATAGACTTCCCCAAGAAAACATGTTTTTGAAAGAGGGTAGCTAAAATGGAAGTTAGCTTGAGAATAAGTCAGCAAGAAGTCTCATTCATGTAGGGCTACAATCGTTTAAAAATGGAAACACATTGAGATCAACAAAGGAAAGACAAGCCCTCCACTCCTTCTTTTGATATGGCATTACGCTCTCAGAAAATGGGACCAAAAGGGAAAGCTTGAGTCATTGTTGTGGATGTTATGTTTTTGGTTCTCCTAGCTCTTATGGCCTGTTTGTTCTTTGTAGTCTGACATGGTATGGGGCTTACTGTCTTACCCTCTTTGTTACCATGGGGTTTTAGGTGCCCGGTTTAAACCTATTTTGGTGGCTGATGAGTATTATTTTTATGCAATGCCACCCTAGTCACACTTGGTTGTTGACCTGTTTCATTATTGGACTGTACTTTTTTTGGGTTCCATTGAAAATTTTACAAGATGTAAAGGGTTGCAGGCACCATTCAAAACCTATTTTCCTTAATCAAAAACAAAGGAAAGACACACTTCGCATCTAAAATATATTTAATCAACAATGGAAAATCTGGGATTCTAAGCTAGCGGAAGAAATAAAAGAGGTAAATTTGTGGGCACAAGTAACAAAAGGAGCATCACAGAGTCAAAGAGAACTCATAGAGAAGTATTTAGAGTGAAAATATGAGAAGAAAAGTATCAACCTGACAAGGCAACAAATATACCAATGAAAGGATTGAAGGACCATAGAGAAGGTATGCACACCAACAAGTTAATAAAAGACTTTCTAGCAAACAAGTTGGAATGATTAGGACACATTCACCAAGCAAGAAGAACCAAGAGAGTGTTGTAAGATAACAGACATAGGAATGTAAGGGTAATATTGAAAAGCATAGAGGACAAGAACATAATTATGGGGAGAAAAAGATTTCCCAAATGTACACAATTCTACACAGAAGAATATATAACCCTGCTACAACTAGAAGAGAGAACACGTGAATGGGGAAAGGTGGTAGTAGTAAGAAATGAAGGTAATAAATTATATATGTGATGACGAAGAGTTCAATTTGGCAATAAAACAACATGTAATGAATAGGAAGATAGAGCCCTCTAAGCATGTCTCTATTTGGAAAAATGCAATTGTAGAGGTTACCTTTGGAGGAGAGGTTTTGTTGAGGGCCCATACTAGAGGGGAAGAACATAATTGTTCTTGTTGAGACATACAAGCACAAAGGTTTTGTTAGCATGAATGTTGATGATATTCCTATGGAGAAGTATCCTAGCATTGTTGGAGCAATTGAGAGATTGTTTCATTGATTACATGTTGCATTCATGGCAGTATTTGTCATTGATGTCAACATATTGAAGACTGGTAGAGTAGCAAATAGTGATTGAGACCGTATGGTTTGAGGAGTAAAGATGAGGTCAAGCGCAATTTGGGACACGTTCTACAAAGTGTCCCAATGACATGGTTAAGTGTGCATGTACAAAGTCGAAGACTGGTAACAGTTATTCGAGATTTACAAAAGACAGTTTACAAGCATAGTTCCTGAAAAATGGTTTATGGTACTTGGGTTATATCTCCTAACAAGGATAGAATCTGGTTGAGCAAAGTTAGACAGAGGTAGAAGACATCCTAATAGTGATGGCAGTAAGCACGCCAAGTATGAGGTCACACATGTGAAAGATTTGTAAAGACTATAAGCCCAGTGTTATGCAATTATGAAAAGATATAATGTAACATGCATTGCTTTATCTTAATGAGGTCATATTATAATTCTAAATTGGGAGAGCCTTAAGGCCGACTCAATAAATTATTTTGAGAACTTGGTATAAAGGAAGGTTTGTTTCCTTGGTTGTTAAAAAAAAAAGGAATTGAATATGCAAGTGATATGTTGAAGAAAGAAAGTGAATTGTAAGTGTGAGATATATGCGAGTAAGCAATCTAAGGGATTATTGTGATGCGAGTTTGCAGATCTGGTATTGAGATCTGAAAAGTATTTGGTGCAACAAAGGCACAATGATTGCATTTGGCAAAGAGTGCTAGTGGACAATTGCATTTGGTATTATTTTACAAGGGATAATACAAAGGTCAATTGGATGGTGAGTTCTGTGGTCTAACCTTGAAGCTAGTTGGATAGTGGGTCCCTCTACCTTCTACAACTTCTAATAGAGTTGGAATCTCCTCATGGGGATTCAAAGTCTCCTAACAAGGACTGGTATGTACTGAATGTATTTCATTGGCTCCTAACGGAGTCC
Source organism: Cupressus sempervirens (assembly GCA_028749045.1). Lineage (NCBI taxonomy): Eukaryota > Viridiplantae > Streptophyta > Pinopsida > Cupressales > Cupressaceae > Cupressus > Cupressus sempervirens. Next base: position 402,347,314 of record CM053787.1, on the reverse strand, counting down.
ATTCTCTTGCAAGGAACTTATAGTAGTACATCATTTTGTGGGTACCATCCCCACCGGGGTCTTCCCTCTTATCATGGGTTTCTCTAGTTAACATATCTAGTGTTATTGTGTATAGTTATCTTCTTATGGTTGTTGTTTATATTGATCAAATTTTTTTAGAATTAATAAGGTTAATAAAAGTTGGTTTGATCATATCGCATCTTGGTGGACTTTACTTTATAAAAATTGGTATCAGAGCATAAGTTTCTTAAAGGAAAAGCTTAATAGCTTAAGGACATCAATAGCGGGTCATTCAAAAAAGAAAGTCCTAAATTTGATGGAGTTAACTATGACAACTTGTCAAAGAAGATTAAGACACATCTTTTATGCATGGGTCTGGGATATTGGTTGATCACTAAAAATGGGAAGACTATAGTTAAAGAAAATAAGCTTGAAGAGTGTAGTGAAGCCGAAAGAGTTTTGTTCATGTGTAAGATGCTTGTGAGAGAAGCACTTTTGTTAGCTCTTCCTAAAAATGAGTACAATCAAGTAAAATCTTTGAGGATATCTTGTGAAATGTGGAAAACTTTGGAATCTACTTTTGAAAGTCATAGGCATGCTAAAAGGATTAGACTACAGAATCAGATATGTCTATTTCAAGAAGCTAAAATGATGGAAGATGAATCTGTAAGAAGTTATATTAGCATAATATCAAAAATTGTTGCAAGAATCAACGCTTCTGAAGTAAGTAAAGGAGAAGATGAGATCATATGGAAAACCTTTAAAGTTTTGACATCGTCATTCAAGAAGACATCGCAGATGATTGAGCAAGTAATACCTTGTACTAAGAAGTTCTCTAAAGAGAGTCTTCTTGGAAGACTGGAAGTAGCAAAAATAAGTTTGAAACAGTTTGGAGATTTTCCTAGAGTGGAGATTATCTTTAGGGCACTGAGTGTTCGACCTACCCTATCTAGGAGTGTAAGCACTAGTGGAGATTATGCTAGCAACAATAGATCAAGATATGAAGAAGACAGAAAGATTGAAGAAGGAATTTCCCTACTTGTGGGAAGAAAACTAGATTTTTAGAAAATCTTTAAATGTTGGACTTGTGATGAATTTGGTCATTATACTTCTAAATTCCCTAAAAGAGTAAAAAATTACAAAAACAATTTCAAGTCTAGAAATCCCAAAGAATGTTTGTATGCAAATAATGATGATGAACTAGATGAATAAGTTTTGAGAAAAAGTGATGATGAGTAAGGATTTGTTGCTATAAAAGAAGAAAGTCTTGAAAAAGAAGTTAGAGAACAAAGAGCCTTAGTGTCACAAGTTGAGAAGAAAGTAAATTGGATCATAGATAGTGGTTGTTCACATCATATGACTGGTGATATGGATAAATTTGTTGAGTTCAATAGCTATGATGGAAGAATTGTCAAAGTTGGAAACAATGCAGCTTGTCACATAAAGGGAATAGGATCAATTACTCTTGATGGAGAGTCTAACACTTATGATATTTACGTTTTTGATGGATTCAAACATAATCTTTTGAGCGTTGGATAAGTAGTTAACAAGGGATACCAGTTGTACCTCTCAGATAAGACACCTATTATCAAGGATAAGGATGGTAAGATGATTAGTAAGATGATTAGTACTTGTACAAGATCTAGAGGTAATGTTTTTTAGTTGAATCCTACTAAGATGACATGTTTAGTTGCTAAGGTTGACAGCAGTTGGTTATGGCATAGAAGGTTTTGTCACTAAACTTTGATAATATTATTAAAGCAAGCATTACATTTGCAATAGGAGATTTGCCTAAAATTGTGAAGCCTACTAACATTGTATGCAAGGAATATGTAATGGCTAAATAGAAGAAAAGCTCTTTCCCTGGCAAGAAGTTCACTACAACAACAAAGTTAGAGATTGTTCACACAGATTTGAGTGGTCCTACAAAGACGAGGATTCTATGGTGAAAGGTATTTCATGATTCTTGTTGATGATTTTACTAGGATGATGTGGGTGGCATTTCTTAAAGAGAAATATGAAGCATTTGAGAAGTTTAAGTTCTCCAAGAATACAGTCGAAAATGAATCAAGATTGAAGATTAAATGTCTAAGATCTGGTAGAGATGGAGAATTTACTTCAAATGAATTTAATACTTTTTGTGAAGTGAATGGTATTAAGAAACAATTTCCTACCCCCAAAATGCCTGAATAGAATGGTATAGTTGAGAGAGAAAACAAGTTTGTAAAAGAAGCAACAAGAGCTATGATGTTTGAAAATGATGTAAGTAAGACATTTTAGAGAGAAGTTGTAAATACAACAGTATATAAAATGAACAAAGTATAGATCAAAAAAGGTACAAATAAGACTCCTTATAAATTATGGTTTGGACATGCACCATCAGTGAAATATTTTAGAATTTTTGGAAGCAAGTGTTACATTAAGAGAGATGATGATATAGGTAAGTTTGGTTCAAGAAGTGGTGAAGATATGTTCCTTGGTTATTCATTGAAAAGAATAGTTTGTAGATGTTTTAATCAGAGGACTATGACTATTGTTGAGAGTGCAAATGTCAAAGTGGATGAGAAGCTTGGAGTTCAAGAAAGAATACTTGATTACATATCTAATGAAGAAGTTAATGCTAAGACTAATCAAGAAAATCTTGAATTATTTTATGAAACTAACAATGATTTGCAGAATGAGATTCAAGTTGTGGAACAGAGAGAGGAACTAAGATTTGAACTTAGAGCGGGAGTTGAAATAGTAACACCAAACAAGAATTTGACAAAGAAACACCATACTGAACAAATGATTAGAAGCAAAGATAGAGGAGTTATGACAAGAAACAAGGCACATGAAGAGTTGTGTTTGATTCCTCAACTTGAACCTAAAATTTTGATGAAGCATGCAAGGATGATCATTGGATTCAAGCAATGAAGGAAGAATTAGAGAAAATTGAGAAGAATAACACTTGGGAACTGGTTCCGAGACTTAAAGACAAGAATATCATTGGAACTAAATGGGTTTTCAGAAATGATGAATGGACAATGTGAAGTTGTGAAAAACAAAGAAAGACTAGTATGCAAAGGATATTCACAGCAAGAAGGTATAGATTATGAGGAGACGTTTGCACCTATTTCCAAAATTGAAGCTATAAGAATGTTCTTGGCTTGTGCAGCTAATAAGAAATTCAAAGTGTATCAGATGGATGAAATCAACATTTCTGAATGGAGAACTTGAAGAAGATGTCTATATTGAGCAACCTAAAGGATTTCCTTTGACAAAAGAAGGAGATACGATATGTAAGTTGAAGAAAACATTGTACAAATTAAAGAAAACACCTAGAACCTGGTATGCAAGGTTGGACAAGTATTTGGTAAAATTGGGGTTTGCTAAAGGTACTACAGACAATAACCTATATCTAAAAGAAATTTAGAATGGTCTATTGATTATTGTGATATTTGTGGATGATATAATCTTTGGAGATGATGATGAAGCAAGTGATAAATTTGTTGATGAAATGAAGGAGTTTTAGATGAGCATGATTGGTGAGATGAAATATTTCCTGGATTTACAAATTGTGTAGAATGATGAAGGTATTTTCATTTCTCAAACTAAGTATTTTAAAGACTTATTGAAAAGATTTGGTTTGGAAAGTTGTAAATGGTCATAAGTCATCTAGCAAAGATGAGCCACCTACTAATAAGCAAAAAAAGTACACATCTATGATTAGAGTTTTTTAATATCTGACACAGACAAGACCAGATATAGCTAATGCAGTTGGAATTGTTACAAGATTTCAAGCTGATCCTAAAAAAGCACATTATGCAGCAGTAAAGAGGGTTTTTAGATATTTGAAGGGTAGACCTGATTTTGGATTGTGGTATGACCAATCAAATGACTTTATCTTGTGTGCATATACGATGCAAATCGGGTAGGAAGTATGGATGACAGAAAGAGAACAAGTGGTGGAGCATTTTTCCTAGGAGAAAGATTGGTTTCTTGGCTAAGCAAGAAACAAGATTGTATCTCACAGAGCACACCAAAAGCAAAATATGTAGCAACAACAAACAATTGTAGTTAGATCATGTGGACGAAAAAGATGTTGAAGGATATTGCATTTGAGTTTTCAGAACCTGTTATCATACATTGTGATAACACAAGTACAATGAGTATGTCTAAAAATCATGTACTACATTCTAAGACAAAGTACATATCTATTAAGTATCATGTTTTGAGAGATAAACTTGTTGAGAAAGAAATCAAACTGGAATATGTTAGTACAAAGGAGCAAATTGTAGATACATTTACAAAGCCTTTACCTAAGGATACATTTAAATATTTGAGAGGTATGTTTGGGGCTATACCCCTGCCTACTTCAAAATAGATGATGCATAGATTACATTAGTCCAATTTTACAGAGCACTACTATTTATCTAGACTAGATGTTGATACTTCTCCCATGAGGGGTCTCCTTGTTTGAGCTGAGTCATGAAGGACTCTTGATAGCTAGTATTGAACAGTGTCTTTGGACACTTGAGCTTGATGAACATATTTTTGCAGCAGAATGACATAATGATGTCTTTCTCATTGAGGTCAGTGGGGGAGAGTTGTACATGAAAAATATTCAATGGAGAGAGTATGATGTCAATGGGGGAAGTATATCAATGGGAGAAAGATGTTTCTATGAGAGGTTGATTTGTTTGATGAAGAGGATTTAAAAAGATAAGAGCAGCAGCAGTAGAGTGTATTTGGTATTCTTGGAACTTAGATGTTTTTCATCTATGTTGCCATCAATGCCAAAGGGGAGATTATTAGCATGAATGTTGATGATATTCCTATGGGGGAGTATTCTAGCATTGTTGGAGCACTTGAGAGATTGTTTTAGTGGTTACATGTTGCATTCATTGCAATATTTGTCATTGATGTCAACATACTGAAGACTAGCAAAGTAACAGACAGTGATTGAGACTGTATGGTTTGAGGAGTAAAGATGAGGTCAAGCATAGTTGAGGACATGTTCAACAAAGTATCTTGATGAGGTGGTTAAGTGCACATGCAGAAAGTCAATGACTGGTAACAGTTATTCAAGATTTACAGAAGATAGTTTACAAACAGAGTTCTTGAAAGGTGGTTTCTAGTAATTGGGTTATATCTCCAGACAGGGATAGAATTTGGTTGAGAAAAGTTAGACAGAGGTAGAAGACATCCTAATGGTGAGATTAGTAAGCGCGCAAAGTCCAAGGTCGCACATGTGAAAGATTTGCAAAGACTATGAGCTGACAGTGTTATGCAATAATGTAAAATGTATTGTTTTATCTTCATGATGTCATATTATATTTGTAAATTGGGAAAGCCTCAAGGCTGACTCAATAATTTATTTTGAGAACTTGGTATAAAGGAAGGTTTGTTTCCTTAGTTGTATAAAAATAAAAATAAAATTGAATATGCAAGTGTTGTATTGAAGAAAGAAAGTGAATTGTAAGTGTGAGTTATATGCGAGTAACCAAACTAAGGGATTATTGTAATGCGAGTTTGTGGATCTAGTATTGAGATCACAAAAGTATTAGCTATAGCAAAGGCATAGTGAATGAGCGCAATGATTGCATTTGGCAGAGAGTGCCAATGGATAGTTGTATTTGGTATTATTTGTTGTGATGTGGAGCCTAATTAGACTCGGAGGTTTATTTGACGTGGTTTTTTCCCCATATTATTTCTATAGGCAAGACGAGGTCAAGGGGCAGTGCCCTAAGTGCGCTCCCTATTGCACTATAGGGTGGAGTCGAGAGGCAACACCCCCATAGGGGTTTTCGGTGGCAGCACCCCCGAAGCCAAAAATTCCCTTATATTATAAAAGGTGTTGGCTACTATTTTCTATTATTCTGGCCCTATTTTTGTAAGCAGCAAAAGCTTGTATAAAAAGGCTTAGGGTTAGGGATTTCATAGTGTGATGCAAAAATTAGTTCTTGCGGCGATATTGAACTGTAAGGGATTACGGATTGTAATCAAGTTGTAATCACTGGATAATAAGAATATTGGACTTGTTGTTGGTGGACGTAGCCCAGGGATTGGGTGAACCAAGTTAAATCTTGGCGTCTTTTGTTCTCTTATGTGCGATCTTCTATTTTCTGGTATTCGTTATATTTGCATGTAATTGTTATTTCTATCTGAGGTTAATCCTAACATTATTTTGCAAGGGATAATATAGATGCCAGTTGGACAGTGGGTTCGGTGGTCTTCCCTCTGAAGTTGTTTGGACAATGGGTCCTTCTGCCTTCTACAACTCCTAATAAAGTTGGCACAATTCCTAACAGGGTTGGATTCTCCTCACAGAGATTTAAAGTCTCCTAATAGGAACTGATATGTACTGAATGCTCCTAACAAAGTTCATCCTCTTACAAGGAACTTATACATTAGAACATCACTTTTTGGGTACCATTCCCACTGGGGTTTTCCCTCTGATCAAGGGTTTTGCTAGTTAACATTTCAAGTGTTATTGTGTATGGTTATCTTCCTATGGTTGTTGTTTATATTGATCACATGTTTGAGAATTAATAAGGTTAATAAAAGTTGTATTGATCAGATAACTAATTCACCCCCGCCCTCTCAGTTATCTTGGTGGATTTTATTTTCTAATAGGTTGTGAGGTTCTAAACTTCAAAAGATGCATAAATATATTAGTGTGAAATGAGATAGTTGAAAGTGGGAAGGATCAATGAGGAGTAATAATTAGTATAAGATATTTTGGGAAATTTTTATTAAAGTTGGAAAAGAAGACTCAAACAAGCGATGCATATGAATTAAAAATAGAGGTTAAAAAGCTCATAATTTATCTAGAAGCATGTTATTTTGCCCCTCATGGATCAAAATTACATAAGAAGGGGAAACTAGATAAAGAGGAGCCTTAGGCAACATTGAAAAGGGATCTATCTATTTACAACCACAAAAGATAAATCAATTTAATTAAAGACTCTAATGCTTAAAAGATAAATATTCAAGATCTTTATCTTAGTAGCAAAGAGAGAATAGGTGATAGCTCTTTATGGTTGGAAGAATGGAATCAAATTTGGGAAAGATTATCTCAAGATGAAAAAAGAACTATCACATAGTATGGGGTAGACTTGTTAGGGGTTTGTACTAAATATGATTTAATTATATGGCATAGCTTAGAAGCCTAGCTAAGTGCAAGGAACATTACATGCCAAACTTACAATGCTCGAGTTGTGGTGGATTATGTTATAAGTGTTGGTTTTTGAAAACGTTGGAGGGTTTTCAATTATCCCCATGAGAATATGACACATCTAGGGGCAGTTAACTCCCATTATCAACATATCATTTCAGACACAGGGCCAACTATAAGGCTTGACCCTTCTTCTACTTCAGGCTTTGCTCAACCTAGGCGAGTAGACCTCAGTTTCAAATGATACCGTACCAGTGCAATAACGTATCCCTGAATCTATTAAAGTAGATGAAACCCTTATACCTCCTAATAACTCATAAAATGACAGAGATCTACAGTAGCTAGGTGCAAATCTATGAATCTCAGAAGTTGAGTGAGGGTTAAACATTTAGGTCCTTCAACATAAAATGGAAAGAACGTTTAATTAATAATGTTGACTTCAACAAACCCTCAAATATGCAGCAGTAAGAAACTAATGATCATGTAGTTGATCAATGCCTAATCCATTGGGCCAATCCATGAATCAAATGCATACATATGGATATCTGATACTTATACATATATTCAGATATACGATCTATCTATTCAACTTGTAAATAGACATCAATGCTCAATCTGAACCTCATTCTTACATGATATCCCCATTAGCAAACTTGCAACCCTGTTAATTCCTTGAAGCATTTACATAACTTCTTGAGTCATAAGCAACAATGAAATAACATACAGCCTTAAGGGACTGCAACTACGACCTAGGCTCTTTGTTCAAAGGCCATAAAACATTGAAACTTACTGATAAAGGAGACAAGATTCAACTGAAACTCAATCTGTTGTTCCTTGTATCAATTTCCTTGAAACAATACAACCATATGCATGAAATGAAAGCATGAAAAACACCTAAAAAATCTGAACTATCTGTATTATTTTTCCTAATGTTGTTTACATAAGAGAAATCTGCTGAAGAATGTGGTATCATAGTATGGGAACGTATCAAAACGGGATCCAAAACTTGGTATCTCAGTAGTGATTGGTTTTTCTCCAAAGACTGGAACCCTTACAATGTATGAAAGATAAAAAGATATAGACCAAGATAAATTCTCGGATCTAATCTGAAGACGACATGTGTCCACTTGCAATTCAATCTCTTGCAACTGAATCACCTCTTCCATCTCTCTACCCATTTGATCTGAATTCGTTTTCATCATTACCTATAACAAACTTGAAAATATCCTCTGTTCAATGATGAAAACTCTTTGTGCATCCAAAATATCTGGTTTGCCATGAAAATACTAGTGAAATTGAGGTTTTATTGAGTGAATCTGATTAGAATTTGACCCAAATTGTATTTTTACTGCCCTTTAACCATATTCAGGTCATCACCATGTTTAAAAATCAGTTCTGAACTTTGATTACCAGAATACAGCTACAATTTGAGTACCTAGTAGAAAACCTTCTATTGCTCGAACAGACAGATTCCTGTGCAAAAACTAACCTTGGAATCGGAAAATTCAGATTTTGCCAATTTTGGCGATATATAATATCGCTGTCTTTGCTTATCAGAAACCCATTAAACCTCAATTTGAAAAACAATCCCCCGGTAGAAAGTTCAAGCTTGCAACTTTGAAATTTTAAAAATTTCAAAAATTTAAAAAGTTCCAAAGTATAAACTTTAGATTATAACTCCTTTGAAATTAAAAAGGTTGCACGTCATCCCTTTTCTGATAAAACATTTTTAAAAAAGACATTTTAAAATTATTTTATCTTACTCTCACCCTCCAATTTCAGGGTCAACTGAGTTTGACCGAGTGACACGTGTCAGTTCATGATTCGTCCACCTCTGCTCCATCTTCCATGTCACCATCTACTCTGGGCCCAATGACACGTGGCGAAATCCCGCTTTCCTGCATTTTTTAACTAACATGCATCTTATTTTTGCGAGGAAGCGCCATTCGCCAGATTATGACACGTGTCACGATCTGAGCACCTCCTGTCTCAACTTGCTCCTGATCGCCAACTGGGACCCATCGCCAAGCGAGTTACCACGTGGCACTATTCTATCGGTCGCCTGATTGCTTATCCACCTGTCACGTCAGCGCCACTTCACCACTGGTTCGAGCCTTGCTGCCACTTGGCGATAGCCTGCTTTCCCGCATTATTTATCTTCCACGCAACTTGATATTACGGGGAAGCAGGCACCATAAGATGTGCCACGTGGCACAATCTTGTGGTCCTTCCTTTGATTCTGCCACATCATCATGAGGGCAACTTCATTTAAAATTATATCATCATCCAGTCGAATTTTTGGGTTATTTCCGCCTGGCCACAATGGGACCCACACGCACATGGGTTGCAATCTCATAAGAGAGGTGTCTCTTTGTTTACAATCAGCTTGTGTTAGTGCGCTTTTAAACAATACAAAATCTTATCGTGGAATGTATGTGGGACAAAAGCGCCCAATGTCTTATGTGCAAACTGTGTTTTTCATCATTTGAATGAATCTAAATGGCTCGCCCCTGCAGATTTGGGCACGTGGACAGCTACTGTTGCTATGGGCTTCTTTACTATTGGGCAGCCTCCTCTGAAAACATTGACTATTCATGCATGATGCGTGGATGCTCCCTGCGTGAGCAATTTCTTTTAAATCTTTCCCAAGCTGCATTTTATTGCTTGGCATCTTCTCTTAGTCGACTGTGAGTTCTTGTTTCAAAGCTCTCCCCTGCAAAGTCACGTGAGCCTGCTACAAAACGTGATCCATTCTCCTTCCTGCGTGGGGATCAAAATTGCTTGGAGCTCCTCTACATTCGGCTTGAGCACCCTACCAATGCCGACCCCTGCCTCCTTGGAAACTCTGCAAAATATGGATGTCACTACCTCAAAAACGTGGGGACCCTGCAGACTTTTGTTGCCTTTTACCTGCGCTTTCTGATTTGGCAAGCCAAAAAAAAAACTCACAAGAGCAACTCCATCACATACATGAGCATTTCTTAAACCTTCGAGCTCCATAGGCTTCTCCCTTATGTCTTGGCGACTCCTCTTATACTGCAGGGGAACTTCTCTGTTTTTCAATGTATGATGTGCGGGGCTTTATTGCTTGGTCTGCGAGTTTGTAACTTTGTTTGTATGGGCTCTTTTAATGTCTGCTCTTGGATATGTGTGGGTTGCCTGTGCTCAAACACGTGAGCCTTCCCAAACTACTGTGCACGTGAATGCATTCTTATGTGTCTCCTCTTCAAAAACATGGAGATCTTGTGCCTAGGCAGCAGCTTCCCTGCCGCGGGTTGTCCCTGTTGTATGCTCGGCTCCTATTTCATGATTATTTTCAATCACAAATTATGGTGATGGTCTGCTCCATGCTTTAAACATTCTCACTAATAACAGGATGCATCTTATTAATAAAAACAATAAAATTTATCAAGGACATCACTACTTCCTTAAGCCATATTTTCCTGCATAATGTCATACCCCATTGCCTATTTAAAATCAAATGATGACATGGAGTGTTGAACTTTAATGGACCAATCATATTCAAGTTTCAACCATTTTGAAAACTACATCCTTCTTTACATCATTTAGTGTAACTCCTTCACCTATTGGACTCCCTCATCATTCACAAAGTGTCCAATTCCACACAATTACCAAACTCAACTGATGACAATGCTTCTGAGGAACACCATGATTAATTAAAATCATTATCATTTCTTCCTCAAAATCCTCAACTCACACATAATCTTTATCAGTCTAATGAAATCAGTCGGACCCCAAAATGGGTCCGGCTAAAAAAATTTCGTTTACGAACAATTGATCTAGCAAACTAATTTATCGACCATCTTGAACTGACTGGAAACTGAAATGATCATTAAATCAACACTGAAAACTCATTTTGAATCATTTTCGCACCACTGTGAAATCTTTGTCAGGAGGCTTGTTGCATGGCTTTAAAAACTGACATAAACACCTGACCAAGCTCCGAAACTCAGGATCTTTGTTCTCTTTGACATGTTCAATAGGCCTGCCAGATCTCATTGCATGACGACATCAGGGTCAAAAGATATTGACCTCTGAAGTTGCCAACTTAAATTCACCTACAGATAAACATGTTAGAAAACTGGAAAGTGCGTTTGGAAATGGCCTGGAAAACTAGACATATGGGCACTTGGGGATGTGGAATTTAGGGCATGAGTACATTTTCATGAGGAGAATACAATTATATGATTTGGGCTCATGACGGATCAGAGGGAAAATTTGGCGGAGGTGCAAAGTTGGTTGCCTGGATTTGCAAGAGAGTGAACACTAGTAAAATATCATTTTCAAAAAAATGGAATGACCCCAGTAAAGTGTGAAGACGGATTCGTCAAGGCTTGAAAATTGACACACTTGTAGTATTTTCAATAGAGAACACAAGGGTGCAATCCATTTGACTTGACCAATCACAGATCTCAAGTTATGACGTCCCTAATAGGGTACCAATTAATCTGCAAATACTGACATTAGTAAAAAGATAGAAACTCCATTTCGAATCGCATTTGAAAACTGATCAAACAGATTCGTCAAGAGCTGAAACTTGAAACATAAAAAGTCTCTGACGTCTGCAATGCAAAACAAAAGGAATTTTAGCATTTCGATCAACTAGTCAAAAGTTATTACAAGTCAAACAGGGCTTCCCAGAAATAAGTGCAATTTGCAATTATTGTGTGAAAACAGTAAACTACCAACTTTGAGGGATTCAAAACCTAGTCAAACAGATTTGAAACGACTCAAAATCCGAAACATAGGTTCTCGGATATGGACAATAGACGCCCCCAAAGTGGCAGGTCATGACACAATTCTGGGTTAAAGATATTCAGATGCAAACAAGGCTCCTGTCGTTGTTTGACACTTTGCTGAAAAATGCTGATTTGACATTTGCTCAAAACAGGACTTCGCCAAATAACTCAAAATGGCAGTTTATCATCATGGAATGCTTAGACAAGTTGAATGCAGGGTGTTAGAAACATTAAACACCTTAGGGGCTTTACAGGTACAATTGGGTACACAAGCATTTATGGGGGGCTTGATTTCTCAAATTTTTAAAATATGACTAAAAATGAATCATGCAATTTTTAGTCCCAACAATAAGCTCAAACAAACTTATGACAAGCCTAATAATTTAGAGGTGAAGAAATGCCCCATGGAAATGAAATTAGACCACAACAAAAAATACTTAAAGATCAATATACAAAATAATAATCAACACTAAGAGAAAATGCAACAAAATGAAAAGAAAGAAACTACTAAAGGCACAATCTTTTTGACACACGGTAACCAATCACCTCTTCTAACTAAGATCCAAAAATAGTTGCAAGAAGTGGGATCCAATGAGAGGGTATTTTCATATAAGAAAACAATCGACACCATTAAGATGGCCTTGCTAATTCTAAAGGCCCTATAGTATGTAAAATGCTATAATAAACAAGTATTAAGCAAACTAACAACCTATTATAAATGTAACACCCCTTGAGAACCCAAGAGAATTTGACCTAATATGTCACAAAGATTACTAAACTATTTTTTTTTAAATATAAACAAAAAGAAAGTAACAATATAGAACCAATATACACATACACAGCCATTACACATGTGCAATACAAATATAGATTCCATTCCTCTGGGGTTCCTTCACGTTGAGTCGCATTTAAGAAAGTTTTATTAACTAAATTTAATCTTCAGTACAATGTCCATAGCTATGATGAAATATAGATACATAATCTCATAAGAAAATACATAAATATGACCAATACAATGAAGTGCATTGATGATGTAGGAGCATCGAGCATGGTTTTGAGTGGACCCTATGCCTATGATCTTAGGGTTGTGTTCGGGGCATCTCTATGGACCATTTCCTATACTCACATAATTATTGGTTTGTTCGCATTGGAGTTTGAGATCTTTTGGTGTTTGTTGGTAGTGTGTTCTGCCTTTGTTGGACAGACTTTAGAGATTATTTCTGTGATCTTTGATATGTGGGAGTTAGCTTACGTGATCTTGGATCTAGATCATTGGTTGATAAGTCTACGGAACTAGTTCCCACTTTTCATCACGAACAAAGTGGATGAAAAGTGGGGAAAATTCTTTTAAGTTGCTTCACGTGAAGCATACACTTTCATCGAAGCCTCCACATGGCTTCGATCAAAGCCATGTGGACGCGGCTTCAATGGAAGTCGTGGGCTTCGCTCGAAGCCCGAGCGGCCCACGGACCTGTTAGGGCTTCGAACAAATCCTACGACTTTAAATGGAGCCTTATGGGCTTCGTTTGAAGCCCCTCTTAACCCTAGTGGTTGCTCGAAAATGGCTTTTTAAAAGTTGTTTTACCATTTCATTGTTCATTATTACAGCATTGGTTTTGTAGCAGGGCTTGGAGCGAGCTTCGTGATGTCTTCAGTTGCATCATCATTTTGGTTTACCATTTTCAACCTCCTTCGAGCATCAGCGTACCAGGTATGTTCATTTTTGCATTTTTAATGATTATTTAGTTATGTTTAATTAATATTTAGTTGATTTTGATGAATGATTAGTAGTTTTTGATGAATGTGTAGTTTTTTTTATAAATATTTAGTTGATTTTAATGAATGATTAGTAGTTTTTGATGAATATTTAGTTTTTTTAATGAATATTTAGTTTTTTTATGGGTATTTTGTTATTTTTAGCATACATTAATTAATTTTGTGTTTATAAATTGTATTTTAGTCTAAATGTTAGAAAATATTGTTAAAGTTTTAGTCAACGGAAGAAATAATATGTTTAGAAGTATAAAATGCTAGGTAGATAAACAATAAAAACAAAAAATATGATTAGATGTAGAAAACCAAAACTATGATTAGATGTAGAAAACCAACAATAGGAATAGATGTAGAAAACAAAAAACGATTTAAAACTCTAGATGAATAAAAAAATAAAAAAATTACCTTCAATATCTAGAAAAAACTCTCTTTCCCCTCACTTTCTCTCTCTTATCTAGAATGTTCTCTCTCTTCACTCTCTCTCCTCACTTTCTCTCTTCACTTTCTCTCTCCTCACACTTTCTCCTCACACTCTAGAGATCTCCTCACACTTTCTCAAACTCTCTCTCCTCTCACTTAGATCTCTCCTTACTTTCTCTCTTTGAACTGACTTTCTCTCCAACTTTCTCTCCTCACACTTTCTCTCTCCTTGAATTCTCTCTCCTCTTACTTATTTCTTGTTAATTTCTCTCTTCATTTTCTCTCTCCTTACTTTCTCTCTCTTCTCACTTTCTCTCTCCTCACTCTCTCATCTCACTCTCTCTCCTCACTCTCTCTCCCTCTTCTTACTTTCTCTCTCATCACTTTCTCTCTCCTTCAACTCTCTCTCCTCACATTTTCTCTCTTCACACTCTCTCTCCTCTAACTTCTCTTTCAATTCACTTTCTCTCTCTTCTCACTTTCTCTCTCCTTAAGCTCTCTCATCTCACTTTCTCTCTCCTTACTTTCTCTCTCTTCTCACTTTCTCTCCTCACTTTCTCTCCCTCTTCTTACTTTCTCTCTCATCACTTTCTCTCTCCTTGAACTCACTCTCTCCTCTCACTTCTCTCTCTCCTCACTTTCTCCCTCTTCTCACTTTCTCTCTCCTCATTCACTCATCTCACTTTCTGTCTCCTCACTCTCTCCTTACTTTCTCTCTTCTCACTTTCTCTCTCCTTAAATTCTCTCTTCTCACACTCTCTCTTCTCACTTCTCTCCTTACTTTCTCTCTCTTCTCACTTTCTCTCTCCCCACTCTCTTCTCACTTTCTCTCCCTCTTCTGACTTTCTCTCTCTTCTCACTTTCTCTCTCTCTTGAACTCTTGAACTCGCTCTTGTTGACATGTCATTTTGCACGATGTTTAATGGCAAGAATCCTTTCGAACTCCTCTCTTGAAAAGCTGATCTAGGACTAACTCCAAGGTTCCAAGCAATGTTGCAACCCACTAGAATCCACTCAGTAGAAGATAAATGTGAGTGTTCACAAAGAGGCCTTCTTTGGTTCTAACCAATTTTGGATAAGATGTTGAATCCGCTTGCTATCTCAAAAAAGTAATCACAAAAAAAATAAAAAAATATTGTATTTTTTCTATTTATGATGAATGCAGTTTAACAATGCAACTATATGAATTCCTAAATTAATCAAGTGTTTTGTCAACAACAAATAACAAAGATAAAGTAACAAAAGGTTTAAAGCAAATGACTTGAAAAATAAATCCCTAACGGACATAACCCACGGAAACATGATGTCTGTGAGTTAAGCCTTTGAAAAGATCGGTAGGTAACCAATGAAAATAGGAGTAGCGCTTCCTTAATTCCACTAATGCAATCGTCGATGGGAATTTAGTAACCGTAAGATGTTTCACTTCTCATCAAGTCACAAGGCCACGGAAAGTGCACTCATGCGAGACAAAAAGCTATGTATGAACAATAGGTGATCTCTTCTCCAACTAAGTACGTCAGTGGAATTTGTAAACATGCGGCAAATACCAGAATTAAAAGATCGCTCAATCAAAATAACACAACAAAACTATTGGCTTCATTACACTCCATGAACATACATCTACAAAATATAACACTCCAACAAGAACAACAACACTCAGAATGAAAGTGCCAATAGCATATATTATTGCATCAAAATAACGGCCTGGAATACATATTTAATTCCTCAATCTATAGACAATCTTCTCCTCAATTTGTGGTGAGAGTGAGAGATTCCTTCATGCAAATATATGCTTAAAACTAATAAAAAAAATCTAATTATATACAAACTAACTCTCTAAATGTTGCTAAGTAGTACTCCACCCTTGTTTATATTAATTATATACAATGAAAGCGAGAGAAAATAAGAAGGAAGCTGTCAGATGATGTAGGAGTCTCTAGAGATGCCAAAAATAAACGCTCATCCTTCTCTGGATGTTTGTAGGAGTTAAACTGCTCATGTCAGAATGTGTTTTTTATGCATGGAAAGCTCTAAATTTGGAACTGGCGGTTAACTATCAGTGCACCTCTTAACTTCTTCAAAAAATTATGGTGCACCTTTGGAGAAGCACACCTTGTGTACCTTGCACACCTTTAGAGAAGCACACCTTAGTGACAGGTCCAAAATCCCAAAATTTTCCCCCAAGTGTCAAAACTGAAATTCTAGCTTCTTGGGTTTCTTCCCCTTTATACCAGAGGTATGTCTAGTTGTTTGCTCTTGAATTTCTCTATGATCTCTGACACTTGGGCCGCATCTAGAAAATCCAAAGCATTATACTTATTCTTTACTATTTGTTGGTAGTTGCTAGCTTCTATGCGAGTCTCTGAAATGTCTTCCAGTTTTACATCCAATTCTAGCAATGCCTCTTCTGTCTTAAATACTTGTCTAATGTCTTTATCAGTCGAAGCTTCTAAAAAGGCCTTCTGAAATTGTTTGACAACTGCTTGCACAGACATGAGTTTATCCCTTGACTCATCTTCAAAAATGTCAAGGCAAGCATCGCTGTAATACTTCTTAGCTTCCAAAATTTGCTCTTGGGTTCGATCCTTGAGCTTATGAATATCCACATGTAATGTCTTCATTACTTTATTACTAGTAGCAATCTTCTCGATCCAATCATCTATCTTATCCAATTCTTCCCCCGTATATACATCCATAAGCATATGATACCTCTGACCCTTTATTGGTTGTAATGCTTGAAGGTCTTTACCCTACGTATGTACCTCGTCCATCAATCCAAAATCATGGTTTAGTATAGCAACCAATTTGTTTGCATTAATTTGCATATGGTGCAACAGTTTAAGGTTTCCCTATATTATTTGCACACCTTTTTCCTCAAAAATTTCCCACCATCGCTGACACACCTTCAAAAATGGATCCAATTGTACACTCCCCTTCTCCTTCCTATCAAGTGTCGCACCTAAAGTTGCCTCAAGATGATCAGGGTCCAAAGGACCAACCACTGCATGCAAATAGCCTCTTAGAAGCTCATTCTGTTTCCGGAGCCTCACCAATTCAAACTCATCTTGTTCCAAGTGTCTAAACACTTCTTTAACTCCTGTGGTGATCAAAAATTTAGCAATGTCCACAGTGGGCTTTCCCAGCAAGACCTCTTTAATATGATAATCTTTTGTGGTCAAATCTTCAATATCTCCATGTAGAGGAGGGATGTCAATACGACCCAACAAGTCCTGATTTTGGTTCTTCGTAATGAAGGTCAATGTTCACGCATCACCCATAGGTGGCTCGGGTTTCTTAAGGGTTTCAACTAATTCTTTTGTTCCCTCATCCGCACTACAATACAATTGCCTTTTCTACCTAACCATCACCTCCCTCTTCAACCATCTTGGAGTAGTTCCCATTGGATACATATACTTAGTTGAAGAGGGGGTTTGTACCGCTAGACCCTTTCTCTTATTACTCCTCTCCAAAGTCTTCTCTTTCTATGAGAGATCTACATCAGGCATCCATGTGTTTGTTGAGTCCACAATCCTCACCTCTGTATCTTGAGAAGTTTGCTAAGGTTCTTCATATATTTGCCCCTCCTTTGATACATCATCGACAAGTCTTTATTGTGGCTCCTCTTCTTGCACAGCTTGTACTTGCTCTTCATTAACAGGAGGGAGAGGAGTGGTTGAACCTTTATCCAAGAAAGATAAATCTTGACTTGGTGATGGTGGGGTACCTAGAGGTCCTTGTGGAAAAGGTGGCAATTGACTCCAATCTTCTTCTAAAGGCTAATTTGTTGGTGTATCACTTATCTTGTCGCCTACGAGTTTAGTACCCACAGGCATGAAGTCAAAATATAACATGTTAAAGACATCAGTCCCTTGACCCTCTTGTTCATCAACCCACTATTGTTGCTCATCCTCCGAAGTTGTAACCTGAATAGGTTGTGTGAGAATAGATGGCAGCATTATAGTGGAACTCCTTTTCCATTCTGCCTCAGTAGCCCTAGCCAGATGAGTCCTCTGACTCAAGGGAAGGTTATCCTCTTTATCTTCTTCATCCTCTTTGGGAATGGTTTCTGGGACTAAAGGAATAGGAATATCCTTTCTTTGCACTTTCTATCTTGTAGTTCTTTTGA
Organism: Cupressus sempervirens; assembly: GCA_028749045.1. Classification (NCBI taxonomy): domain Eukaryota; kingdom Viridiplantae; phylum Streptophyta; class Pinopsida; order Cupressales; family Cupressaceae; genus Cupressus; species Cupressus sempervirens. Next base: position 402,329,076 of record CM053787.1, on the reverse strand, counting down.
TTGGAGTTTTAGTCTTAGCTCTCTTATGAGCTGATGGAGAGGCTTCTTCCTCTTGAACATGTGGGGACACCTCTTGTGCTTCTTCTTCATGTCCTTGTCCCTGTTCTGGCAGTGGCACTTGTGGAATATCCTGAGTTTGAGCAGCTTCTACATTTTCGCGCTCTTGGTTCTCAAGTGCTTGAGTTGCCTCCTCGGCTTGAGTCTCTCCAGCTTCAGGCTCAGCTTGCTGAGGAGAATCTCTTTTTCTTTTATTCTTTCCTTTCTCTGCCTTGAAGTATCAAACTTCCATGTCATGTTTATATATCATTGTTGGCCTAATTGGAGACTAAGCAAGGAATGTTGGTATTGTAACTTTTGCTCCTCTTCCCTTTACTGGGCAAGTTGTGGCTTGGAAGACTACTGCTTGAGGAACCAGGTCCTTGGTCAACTAGATAATATGCAATGCATCGCCCTGTAATTGATATCTACATTTTCTTCTCTATCAATTTCTGCATTCATGATCTTTCAATCGTATATCGTATCCTGATTATACTAGGGATCCAAGACATCTGAAGTGTCTTGTTGAACAACCTTCAATGTGATTTTTATTTTCAAGGCACTGCCTACCAAATAAAAAGTCATCCTACAATAATCCTTTATCTGGATCTTGTAATCATCTACTACATTCATCCAATAATCCTCTATGGCATCTTCATGTTCAAATTGTTTTCCTGCCAATATTGTCAAAACATGGAGAAGGGGAGTTATAGTCCTCCAAGGGATAATGATCCCATTCTAAATCAAAAGTCATGATATCATGCTTCTGGTTTACTCCAAACGGACCTATGGTGATGGGTCATACCCAGGACTTCTTATGTTGTTTCCTCACTCTGTCATATGTAGATGAGAGTTGTCTTGCAATCTCCTGTAAAATGAGCCTATCCTGCAGATATCTTGGGAGTTTCTTTGGATTTGCAGTTATGTCTACTACCCTTGAGTAGGTGAATGTCTTAAATTGGATATAGTAGGTGCCTATTTCTGCAATCCTTGTTGATACTTCTACTGACATCCTTTTTGCATAATCCCCCTAAATGAATTAAATGACTGCAAAAATGAAAGCATCGTTCACTATTTTGTATTCTTTGCTCTGATCCAAGATATTCTTCTTTACTAGCTAGGGGTATACCACATAAGGCCATGCATGAGCATCTTGCATGCTTCCCCTCTTAAACAATCCTGGCTAATTTGTGGTCCTTGGTGCTAACAAATACACCAAATAAGATGTCATATAAAACCTTGGATAGGCTTTGACCGCCACCAATTCTTCATCTAAATTCTCACTGAGAATTGTGACCCAATCAATTGACATTTTAGTCATTCTGATGGTCTCAATGAAATGTACCATCCAGATGTTCAAGTGCTCTACTATCGGTAGACCCATAATACTGCTCAAAAGCACAATGGAGTATCCAATATCATCTTTCATGTATTCTCTGGTCATATCAACTTTTCCAACTCTTCGTCTCACAGGTGCCCTATCAATCAAATATGATGATTGAATGATTTATGTAGCTTTATGTTCATTATCCCTGTACCACCTCTCTACTTGATGATAAGTTAACTTTACATATTGGTCTGCCCTTAGGAGATGGAAAACTTTCTTGATATTCTTTGGCCTTAGATCTAGGATGATCTCCCTTATTATGCTCTTCACCACTCTCTCCTCTGATACACATAATTCTCTATCAAGGCCATAACAAGCTTTGAAGACTGCACTGATGTAGGATGTGAGGCTACATTAACTAAACTTGAATTGATAAGTGTTGAGACGATCAGGGATCTCTCATTCGGTTTGTTGCAGAGTACCAGGAATGCATTGTAGTGCCTCTCCCATTGGACTTTTGTAAGTCGTCCTGACGGATGCAACCTTGCTGATCTTTTGTTGTGATGGATCATGATTGTGACCCTGAGTGGTCTACACCGTTGAGGTGTTTGGATTTATGTTTCTTTATCAGTTGCTTTGTTTATGCTTTTGTCTGATCTTTGAGATTATGATGTGATTTTTGGTTCACTGAGGTTTGTGCCAGTGGTTACCAGGATCGATGTGGTATCATGAGGTTGTTCTATGATTACCCTGAGATGTGTGCAGAGATTGCACTATGTTCTTTTACCATGCTACACTGGACTAGGTTCCTGTAGCAGTGGTTAGTCATGTTTTTTACTGTGTTTGCTTATGTGTTTTAAATGCTTTTTTATGCAGAGTAATCAATCATTATTAAATGTGTAAGTAATTAGAATGGATTGTCCATGTTGATTTATTGGGTTATGTGCTGAGGCATTTACCTTGTTATATTTCTGATTAGAGAGATATTTTTTACTCATGTTATGTTTACATTTGAGAGGACCCGAGGGTCAGATGCTACACTTTGATTCCAGTATCATGGATTTTAGACTACTATGTTGTTCAGTTAATCATAGTGCATGATGATGCCATTTTGAGATGACAGTGTGTTTTATGATGATATCTGGTTATCTGGTATTTTGACATACCTCTGATTTTGTTATGTGATGGATTTAATGCTATGGTTATTTACTTCATTCTTGCATTGTTATGCATTATGCGAACGTGAGTGATGTAAATAGATTATTTTAATATAATTAAATAAATGGTTAAATTAGGTGATTTAATGCATTTATTGCTTCGGCTATGTTATTATATGCAATTGCACTTGATCGTGTTGTTTAGTGTGCAGGATTTATATCCCTGGCAGTGGCACATGGAGTTAGTGATTCAGCCATTCATATTTTACCAATGTCGCCCTTGTATGGTCGACGTATCCTTAATTAAATGTTTAATTTAAACCTTTCGGTGATTATTAAATTCGAACTCATTTGCATTATGTGATTAGACCAGTAAGCGTGTCTGTGCATTTAGAGTTTCGCTTTGTCGCGAAAGTTGTTTAGGAGATTTATGTGTTTTTGGGTTTTCGGGCTTTTTAATTGATTTATTTTAATTTATGGCAGCTTTGCCATAGATGAATTCCTATTTATAGGAATAACCTGTTTTCGTTTGGGTGGATTCGGGGTTTAGCTGGATTGGCTGGTTATTTGCCCTAATCGATTATTCACCCGAAAAGTGAATAAGTATCCAAAGAGGAATTTAATTCCTCACTTCTCACTTTCAAATTGGAAAGTTGGAGAGTAAAACCCAAAATCCTCTTCATGAGGATTTACTGTTTTGTTCGTTGTGGGAGCTACAGGCGTGGGATCGTCGCGAGGTTGGGCTCGTTGGATCTAGCTCGGGGAAACCTTGGATTGCCGCGATTTTCAGCTACTTCTGCGGGATATTTATTTTATGGTTCAGATTCTCGTTTTGCCCTTTTGGCTGTGAGGTAGGGCTTTCCCGTTTTATTGTTTCTGCTCCGTTTCAGCTTCTGTTTTTGGTAGCCGTTTGTTTGGAGGCTGAGAACTAGTGTTCCCCTTCGTTTCTGTATGTTAGTTCTACCCGGTTGGGCGGGTATGAACATTTCCCTGTTTTTTGGGAAGAGGGTTTGGAGTTTTGCACCGTTATGCTGGCCGTTTTTGCATACGGTGTCCGATTCCATTTATTTTTGGATTTTTGGGGTTTTTGAACCCAAAGGCCAAATGGGTTTTAATTTTTTAATTTTCCAAATTTTTGGGGTTTTCACCTTGTTTTGCGTGCCGCCCTGTTTTCTCGAGTTTTCTTGGCACATTGTGGTTTGTGGACCTGGATGATCCATTTGGATATCAATCATACCACTATTGCACTTTTATGTTGCATTGGGATGCGTGTCGCACCCGTACTCCCGACTATGTTCAGTTGAGTGATTTGTTACCTGTTATGGTTTCTTTTGGACCTTTGCTTTTGTTTCATGAATGCTAGGATTCATGTAGAATCCATACTCTCGGATTGAGGCCGGTTGAGTGAGTTCACGATGTTTGGTCTTGTCACATCATTGGGATTCGTGTAGAATCCATACTCTTGGATTGAGGTCGGTTGAGTGATTTCATGATGTATGGTTTTATTGGCTTTGGGATTCGTGTAGAATCCATCCTTCCCGTGTTGCTTTCAGTTGGGTGTTCTCTTTGCATTGTGTTCTCTTTCCTGTCCTTGTGTTATGATCTTCCTGACGCGCCACACACGAGTACGTACACGTACATTTGTTGGGTGACTTGCGAGGCCCGATCTTCCGTGGATTTGCCGGAAGTTATGATCATTGGGGTTGGGATGGGAGTATGCTTGCCCACGGGCACTTGTCGTAGGATGAGCATGGGTAGGGTAGGGTAGCATATGGAGGGGGCTTCTATCTCGCAGCCCGGCGATCATGATGCCACGGGTATGGTTGAGAGGAGCTTGAATAAGTGATAATTAAAGAAAATGTGTGACTGGTAATAAAACTTAATAACATGTGTGGGTTGTGCACCTTCCATCGAGAAGAGTTGTTGCCCGGGGTTGTGCGCCTTCCGTGGAGAAGAGTTGCTGCCCTAGGTTGTGCGCCTTCTGTTGAGAAGAGTAGCTGCCTATACTAGCTTGGGCTTGTCGATGCCAAGCGACTCTCCATGATGTCAGCCCCTACTAGTAGCCTATTGAGTGTCTGACCAGGACCTGTACTCCTTGCATTGCCTTAGGTCCTTGGTTGCAGCCATCATACTGTCTGGCGTGAGTGTTAGCCTTGGATGTTGTGCTTTATGTGTGTTTGTGGTTGGATCATTATCTCCATCAGCATGGCGGGTGTGGACCTACGGGTGCCACGTGGTTGGGAGGCGTAGCTACCTTCACCACTGCTAGGGATCGGTGTACAGAGACAATCTTTGTCCTTGTGCGACCGTTGCTGGATGTCTTCACTTGGTACTTCGGGTTCCGGAGTATGCTTTCTTGTGATTTATGCTTTCTTTGGGATGCTTGTATATCATGTTTAGATGATGTTATTTTATTTGACGCATTCCCTTATTATGATGTTTAGCATATGATTAGATGTTGTGAATTGTTGTATTAGCATATCTGTTGCTTATTGTTGTTTAGCATGTAATAGGAGATGTTATCTACTGTAGGATTATCTTATGCTTTACTACTAGCATGTTAGATTTCCTTATGCTTATATTGTTGCATGTTTTAGTAGTGACATCCCTATTACGACAGTACTAACGATCTGGTCGGTGGCTTGGGATGTTACGCGCGGGGGATGGCTAGGACCCACGATGGTCTTATGATGCTATTAACGGTTGGGAGGAACTGCGTACTTAGTTTGGTTGTTTTGTTCCTGAGATGTATTTCTGTTCATTGTGATGTTGCTTTTGTTCTCTGCGATGTTTATATTCAGTGTGTTCTATGCTACTGTAGTTTAGATGGTTGATGTTCTCCATTTTGTGTTGTTCTTGCACTCGAGTGTTCATTCCTCGAGCCTTTGTGGATCCGGTACTCCCTGGTGTGGAGGTTCTTTGCTCTATTTTGGTCCTTTTTGCTTCTGGGAGTGTTTTCGTGTTTCTATGGGCGACATTTGTTCAACATGGTGCGACACTTTAAAAAGTATCGCACGCCCATGCAAACTATGTCGTACGACACTGTAAAGTATTGCACGGCTTCTTGAGAAATGTCATACGACACTGGAAGAGTGTCGCACACCTTCTTGAGAAATGTTGTACGATGCTGAAAAGTGTCGCATGCCTTCTTGAGAAATGTCGTACGACACTGGAAGAGTGTCGCACGCCTTAAGGAGAAGTATTGCCCTCCTTTAGTAAAAAGTGTCGCACGAGTTTTGTGAAAAACCTGCGCGTGCCATCAGCGGGCACTTTTCTTCGTGATCCGATCTTTTTGAGAGTGGTTTTGGATACCCTTTTGGGCGTTCTTCGAAACTATGTTGTTGCATTTTGAATTCAGGGGTTTCTTTTGAAATTCAGTTTTTGGGTTTCTGTTGTTGTCCTTCGAGGTTTAAAATATATCGTTTAAGTATAAGTTGACGTATATTTAATTCCTTATACTTTGCTATATTTTAATATATGCGACAAATCGTTTGAGATAGGTTTCAGACCTCTCAGAGATAAGTTATGGATTCTAGGAAATTTCAGGGCTTCAGAAATCCAGACTTAGCCAATTTTCAGGGCTTCAGGATTTCAGGCTTAGCCAAATTTCGGGATTCTGCATTTTACCCCAGCTTGGTGTTTTGTTGATGAGTGGTCATTTCTTGTGCCCTCATCTTGTTGTTGTCATTGTTGGCTTTGTTTGTGTGTGTCAGTTTGGTAGTGGCGTTCGGAGATTCGTTGGTTGCCAGGATTGTGTTGAAGTCTTCCGTTGCGATTGTTGTGATCCCTGTATGATGTTGTCATGTGCATTCATACTTGTTAAAAAAAAAAAATCTTGGCTTGATTTGAATCCTTGTTTCCAAGGATCTCCGGGCGGGGCATTACATGCATTCCAATAAATATGACCTAATTTAGTGTCCTGAATTTCTGAATGTGCATCCTAGAAGCGTGATTTCGTTTGTACACCTTGAAACTTAAAGACAACTAATTTTGGAGCAATCTTTACTGCGAGTGAGGAAGAGGAGAAAGCCATTTTATCTACTCAAAACATAAACATGTTAATCTAGAAAGTTGAAAATAAAACCCTAAACAAATTCTAGTTACTAAAAAATTAGACCAAGCCATTTTATCTGCTCAAAACATAAACATGTTAGTCCAGAAAGTTGAAAATAAAACCCTAAACAAATCCTAGTTACTAAAAAGTCAGACCCAGAATGCTAAAAAACTAGTAAAATTACTCAAAAACCCCTATTTTTGTGCCCTTATATACAATTTAGCACACCTTGAGGGTGTGTTAGGTGTGCTTATGCACTAAAGGAGCTAACCACTACTAAGAAACTAAGAGTGCGCACTTGTGCACCTTGTGGGGTGCACATGTGCACACCCTTATTGTTCTTAGTTGATGTTTTGTAAGGTTGTGCACCTTACACTTAGGTGAAGTTTTTAGGTTTTTAAATTTGTGAGTAATAGGTGCGCAAGTGTGCACCTTCTAACTTGGTGTTTTAATGTGTGTGTAGGAAGAAAGAAGATGGAGAACCTCAAAGGTTGTGGAGGTGTGCTTGCTGATGGCTAGGAGGAGAAAATGAATTACAATGAAGGGAGGGGTCCCGGGCTTTTATAGGCCTGGGATGGAGCGCACCCTTTAGGGGTGCGTACTTGCGCATGTGTGCAGGTGTGCACTTCCAAAGGGAAGTGCTCCGCACTAGTGGACTGAGCGCACTAATGCACCTTGAAAGGTGTGCACATGCGCTAGGTGTGCTAGTGTGCTCCCTCTACTATAAATCACACTTTCATCTAAAATTCTCAATTTTTGGCACATGGGTTTTTTAGGCAAAGGGTAGGGCAAGACCCAGATTCTAGGTAGAACCCTAAAAATGACTCAGACCCCAGACTAGGGGTCTAAGAAAGTAAAACAAACTAGGGGGTCCCCATTTCTTGGAGAAATGGGGCGAGCGTTTTGAAAACCACAACATCTCTCTCCTCTCACTTCTCTGTCTTTACTTTCTCTCTCACCTCACACTCTCTCCCTCTTCTTACTTTCTCTCTCTTCTCACTTTCTCTCTCCTTCAACTCTCCCTCCTCACACTTTCTCTCCTTGAACTCTCTCTCTCTCTCTCTCCTTACTTTCTCTCTCCTTCAACTCTCTCTCTCCTCTCACTTCTCTCTCCTTCCTTTCTCCCTCCTCACACTTTCTCTCTCCTTCAACTCTCTCTCTCCTCTCACTTCTCTCTCCTTACCTTCTCTCTCTCTTCACTTTCTCTCTCCTCAAGCTCTCACCTCACCTTCTCTCTCCTTACTTTCTCTCTCTTCTCACTTTCTCTCTCCTTACTTTCTCTCTCTTCTCACTTTCTCTCTCCTCACTCTCTCCCTCTTCTTACTTTCTCTCTCATCACTTTCTCTCTCTCTTCACTTTCTCTCTCCTCAAGCTCTCTCTCCTTACTTTCTCTTCCTCTTCTTACTCTCTCTCATCAATTTCTCTCTCCTTCAAATTTCTCTCTCTTCACTTTTTCTCTCCTTTCTCTCTTTTCTCACTTTCTCTATCCTCAACCTCTCTCATCTCACTTTCTCTCTCCTTTCTCTCTCTTCTCATCTTCTCTCTCCATCAACTTTCTCTCTCTTCTCACTTTCTCTCTCTCTTTAACTCTCTCACACTCTCTCCCTCTTCTTACTTTCTCTCTCTTCTCACTTTCTTTCTCCTTCAACTCTCCCTCACACTCTCTCCTTGAACTCTCTCTTCTCTCACTTCTCTCTCCTTACTTTCTCTTTCCTTCAACTCTCTCTCTCTCCTCTCACTTGTCTCTCCTTACTTTCTCTCTCTTCTCACTTTCTCTCTCCTCAAGCTCTCTCATCTCACTTCTCACTTTCTCTCTCTTCCCACTTTCTCTCTCTTTACTTTCTCTCCTTATTTTCTCCCTCTTCTTACTTTCTCTCTCATCACTTTCTCTCTCTTTACTTTCTCTCTCCTTACTTTCTCTCTCCTCACTTTCTCTCCCTCTTCTTACTTTCTCTCTCTTCTCACTTTCTCTCTCCTTCAACTTTCTCTATCTTCTCACTTTCTCCTTCAACTTTCTCTCTCTTCTCTCCTTGAACTCTCTCTCTATCCTCTCACTTCTCTCTTTACTTTCTCTCTTCTTACTCTTCTTACTCTCCTTATTTTTTCTCTCTTCTCACTTTCTCTCTCCTCGTTCTCTCCCTCTTCTTACTTTCTCTCTGGTCACTTTCTCTCTCTTCTCACTTTCTTTGTCCTTCAACTTTCTCTCTCCTTCAACTTTATACATGACCTCTTAAGACCTTAGAAATACTTATAAGACTTCAGACCTTATACATGACCTCTTAAGACCTTAAAAATACTTTAAAAAGACTTAATAGGACCCAAGTTATGACCTTAGATTATTGATAGAACCTATCACAACCCCTTATAATACATGTTCTTGTAATTATATGGCATCCCCTTATTGACCCCTTATGTTCTTGTAATATTAAGTTAACAATTAGTTTGCACATGTCATACCCATAGATGGCATCACACAATCAACCTTAGCCTCAGGATCAAGGACAGTAACACGATCAGGGACAAGGATAGGGTTAGGGACAGGGACATGATCAAGGACAGGGACAAGCTCAAGCTCAAGCTCGGGTACATGGACAAGCTCAAGCTCGGGGACAAGGACCACGTGTTGATGTATCATCTATCCACCCTTGTGTTCCTGATATGACAACTGTATTCTTGTTTGCAACTACAAAGACTGCTAGACTGAGATCAGCTATTGAGAGATCTCAGGATCATCTATATAGAGGTATATGTCAATAGATTTTGACTAGTCTTGAGGAGCTTACTGGCAGATTTAGATCATAGACTACATTTGCATCACAGTACGTAGATAGGATTCTTGTTGAGCTTAGAGTAGAGATCTCGGTTGGTATATCCTTAGACCAAATTCAGAGCCTGGTTTCTAAAGACCAAGGTCAGGGCATATCAAGTTACTAGATGTGTTGTGTCATAGATTTCGTGTATGATATACCCTTGATTCCTAACAGCACATGGTCGTTACCTTAATAACAACCAAATTCCATTATATTTTTCCCAGCAATTGTCGTAGAGCGTGTTTGATACAAACTTCAGCACCATCATGTTCACCTTTTCCGTGTCAACTTTCAAAGAAAATCCATACATGTGGTATATTTTCATCACAATGATATCGACAAAGTGCATAAAATGGTCGAGATGGTTTGAATTGTGTAGCATACACATCTAACCAAACATAATGTTTATCGATACTTATGCCTCTTTCTTTGATATATGCAAAAACAATCTTGAAACAATGTTCTACATAATGAATATCATGTTCTTTATCATCACTTATGTAGAAGTGATATTATTTTTTGATGACTTGTGCTTCAACTTTGCTTTGAATACCATCCAAATCTAACTATGCATGATGATAGCACATTTGTACCATAATAGTAACCTGATTTGAAAAATGGCAGTCTAATTGAATAGCCTTTTGATTAACAAATGAAAAGTTTTCTGCAAAGTCAACAACTAATAAAATGGTTCCAAGTGAGAAGCTATCTCTAAGTGTTTGAAATTGTTGTGCTTGCCACTTTGCAAAAAAAGTCATGATGAATATATGGTTGTATCAAGCTTTTAAATTTGTCCATAAATGCTCCAACAGTCATCTCCTCTTCAACATATTCTAATCTTTTCGATCATTTCCCAGATTTAGTTTCATTCGTTACATACTTGTAACCCTTGCAAGTTATATTTTTTGTGACATCAATATCTTCATCATTCAAAGAAAAAGGAGCCAAATCAAAACATGTGTCACATGTTCCTCTAATGCAATTGATTTAACCAATAGGATCATCTACTTTTTCACATAAAACATATGAGATGAACTCACTTCATCTACTAGGAGGAGCATTTGTATAACCAAAAGTTTCTTCTATAGATTTCTGATAAACTTGATAGTGGAGATCAAATTCAATATGATAACAACAAAAAGTTTCAAACACTTTGTTTCTCCTAACCAAATATGGCTTCAATCTTTCAAATAATGTTTGCCCAATTTTTATATCGAGATTTGAACTAAAAAATAAGACATGCATTTAATGTTGTGTTATGTCCAACCAATGTTTTCTATGATGTTCATAAAGGTTAGCTCTAGCCCTATGTCTGAGAACATCTCTATTATTTGATGAAAGATGAGTATTATTCCAAAACAATATTACCAATTTGTTGATTTTATCATCAATCCTATCACAACAAGGAGCTCTACACATAATTGCCCAATTTCCTTCCAAAGTGCTATCATCCAAAACCATTCTCCTCTTAATATATTTTGATATGGTTTTTCCACTAAAACCAATATGTGATGAAATTGAAGATATTTGTCTATTCTGAGTTATACTACTACCAAGAATAGATTGCAACATAACTCTTCTTGTAGTGCTCTTATCTTTACTTCAAGCTTTCTTCCCTATAGAGCTCAACCCTTAACATTTTCAATAATATCACTTTGCATGTTAGAAAGTTTTCTCTTTTTTGATGTTGTGTCTACATCTAGCAATTTTAATGACTCTTCCAAGTTTTTCTGTAAAAGAAAACGAGCAAGTACTTGAGTTTTTCAAGTGTTTCTAAAACATCAAATTTACTTGCTATTCATTTTGCTATCTTATTCAAAGCACTTTTTTTGAAAAGACTTAACGATTTAATATCAGAAGTAATTTCAATTTATCCACATCTACTGTAAGTAAATGATCTAAATTTCTATGAGTGATATTTTTCTTTACACTTGTGGCTAGTCTTATGCGTTCATCCATACCAATTTGGGCAATTGATCCTAGTCCTTCCCCAACTTCCACTGATTCATGTCCTAAATTATCATGTCTTGGATTGTTATGTCATGGATTGTCATGTCCTGGATTGTCATGACCCAAATCTTCTTCAACATGTATTTGCTCCTCTTGTGATTGTTTGTTAAGACCTACATGCATATAAATGAATAAACTTAGAAAATTAATTATTAAATTACAAATATACATGTCCATGTGAATTTACATATGTAAATACCTTCTCTCTTTTTTGTGATAATTTGCTAAGTTTTTCTCACGATTTCTTTGCTTTGCATCAGTTGATCTATTTCTTGCAGATTTACTTTGTCTTCCTTGCTGTCGTCCCGTCTTTGATTTTCAAAATATTTTGACTTGTCTTTGGTCTTCAAAAAACTATCAAAATATTTCAAATTATCTTCAGTCTTCTTCCTTTCTCTACAAAAATAGCGAATTCCTTGAAAGATTGTTCCATATTGATTTTTAAAATGAAGGCAAAATTATTATTTTTATCAAACAAAAAAAAAATTGTGGCCAACAACAGGCTTTGAGCAAAGCCCCCTTGGACCCAAAACTGTAGCCAAGGGACTTCATTTGAAGCCCCTTGGTACCCAAAGCAACTAAGGGGCTTTGAGCAAAGCCCCATGGCACCCAACACGGTAGCCATGGGGCTTCGAGCAAATCCCCTTGGTTGCACTAGGGGCTTCGAACAAAGCCCCCTGGGCCTTCCCACACGGCCAATGCAGACTATCGAGAAATAGCCCTAGGGGCTTCAACCGAAGCCCCTAGTAAAAGGTGGTAAACCGACTTATGGGCTTCGTTTGAAGCCTCTTCACACGAAGACCCAAAAATGGGCTTCACGCAAAGTCAACTTCGCACAAAGCATCTAAAAATAAAAATTTCTCAATTTATTCTTAATTTCTGTCAAATTTTCCTTGTTTGATGGCTCAAACAAGGGCCACATAAGTTTAATTTCTAAAACTAAATTTAGAAAAGTGTTTTCCTTTCAATAAGCTTTCCAATGAATATATTTTTAGCATATATTGTGTTTATTGTGATTTTTTGTTTTTTGTTTTATTAAATATAGGTTTTTTTAATCATTTTAGAAATCTCCATTTGAAGCTTTGGAAAAATTATAAAAGTAAAGAATTATTATTTTTTAAATATGATCACCAAAGCTATGTGTGTTAGCTTTCTAGCAAGTCAATAAAAAATGCATTTCAATACATACAAATCAAGTTATATTGATCAAAAGCAACCTATGTCTAAATTATTGTTAGTGTCACTTTGTCACTAAATAAAACCTGTATTTTTTAACGAAATTGAACAAAACTAACAAAAAATTGATGTTACTATTCTAGCCTTGAAAGAATTTTGTAATTATCATATTTTGAAAAAAGTTATGTTGATCAAAGCACCCATCACTTTTTGAAAATATCAATTTTCATATTAACCACTTCTCAGAGGAGATAAAAAAATGGACTTCAAATGAAATTATTAAAAAAATTAAAACATATTGTTAGAAACTAGATAGAAAATGTTAAAAATCACTACTTTACATCATCATCAAATTATTTTAAAAATTTCAATAACATGCATTTGAAAATGAAGTATTCTTAAAAATATATATTTTAGTGTCAAACTTGGCCAAAAAGTGGAAACCATTACCATAGCCTTACCATGTCAACATCAATGTCAAGTTAGCCTGTGGACCTATATCTAAGGTTGTGTAGTCTTATGTTATCTTATAATATGTTATCTTATGATTTAGTTATAATTGTAAACTTGGGGCATGTCCCAAGTGTTTATTTAATATAATATGTCACGCTGACTTGTGGCTTGTATGGTATAAGTATAGAGTCTTGTGATGTCTAGGATAATCAGTTGTTAAGCATAGACTAACTAGGAGCATCTTGAGGGATGGTAGCTAGGAGCTAGATCTTCACATATGAGGATTAAGTTGTATTCTTCTTTGTAATGGGCATAACCGAGAAGGCCTTACATCTAAACATGTTGGATATAAATCTTATTATTCTATTATGAGAATAAGTGTTGTTTTGGATCTGAATTTTTTTTTATTGTTCATTTTCCGTTGTGTGGTTATTATTTGAGGACTTGGCCACCTCCATTGGGGGTACACCTAAACTTGCACAGTGTCAAATGGTATCAAAGCATATTTCAATCTTGTGATAGTTATGTAGTGAATTGATGGACTATAGAGCCCTAGATCTCTTTGTTGTGAATTGTTAAATCATGGTTTTGGCTCGCAATTGCAAAGAACTTGCAGATGGATCATTTTGGTTGTGAGAATTTGATGTGAGAAGATGGGGTTTTCCTTGAGTGAACAGGTCATTGAATTGGGGCAAGTTGTGAAGACGGAAAGAAAATTGTCCAGTGTGAGGTAGTTGGAGTCATGCAATCAAATAATTGATGTGAGGTAGTCACACTTTGATAGGAACCTAATGGCTAAGTTGGATCAATTTTGGGATAAATTCAATGAGAGGATTTAAGAGGTGAGGCAGTCTCGTTTGATTTGGCATCTTCCAATTGGAACGAGTGTTGTCTGAATGATTAGAAGGATTGTGCAAGGAATAAGACAGATTGTTGAAGTACATCATGACTTTGCTAAAGTTGATGAGGTATCTTTTGATTTTTATGAGCAAATGGATGGATCTGACATGGAAATTGCAGATCATCTTATTGTAGATGATGAGATCGCTAATGATGAGAGTTTCACTTATGTTGACAAGGAATTACATATTATTTGTGTTGTGGATATGGATGTTACTACTAATGTGCATTTTGATTTAAATATTGTTGATGTGGACTTGCTTGTTGCTGATATGGTTGAGGATCTACATGTTGCTACTATTGTAGATTCGAGTTTGCATGTTGTTGCTTACCTAGTTTTAGATTTTCATGATGTTGTTGACATAGATTTCATGTTTGAGGATGTTACGATTGCTAGTTGTGATTGGTTGCAAAGATTGTTTATGAAGCCTTATGATGCTTAGGTTGTTCTTGTAAGTAGGCATGTTGATTGGGTTGCTAAGATTCATATGATTTCAATGTTTTAATGGATAATTTGTTCTCTTGCCTTTAATGGATTGGAAGCCTTTGGTGAAGATGAAGTTGGGTGCAGATATTTCTTTTGGCATCACTTTTCAGTTAAGCTCGAGAGTCTAATGTTGGAGCCCTATGTCCACGAGCTAGATATTTCTTTGAAGTTGGGTGAAGATGAAGTGGGGCACACTTTTCTATTAAGCTCGAGAGTCTAATGTTGGAGCCCTATGTCCACGAGCTTAGGGTTGTGTTTGGGGCATCCCTATGTGTTAATGTTTTGTAGCTCCAATCAGATGATTTCTAGTGTGTGTGTGTGTGTGTGTGTGTGTGTGTGTGTGTGTGTGTGTGTGTGTGTGTGTATAAGAGATGTATATATATACTTAAATATATTTATATACATATCTATATTACTATTATTCATATATTTCAGGAGAGATATAATATATATATATATATTGATTGTCATTATACATGGACATGTCCCATGAAGGGACATGTTTATTCACATCTCACTTTCCATATCTAAGGTCATGCAGTCTTATGTTTTAGATTAAGGTAAAAGCAGGTTTTGAAGGGGCCCCGAAACCCTTTACATCTAAGAGAAAGATAAACCATTAAGCACAACCAGGTTATAAAAGAACCTGAAACCAGCTAAACAACTAAATCAGGTTTTACAGGGACCTGAGACCAACAGATGAGACTAGAAAAAACAACCAAAACAATACTGGAACCTGGAAAGTCAACAGACTAGAACAACAACCTGAAAAACCTCCCAAACTAGTTTCCAATGAACCAGTAATGCAACTAGTTCACCATCACAAAAAACCAGACATCATAGGGAAACAAAAGATTTTCCTTTTGAGATGAATTTTCCCTTACCCGACCGAAGGACCTTATCTAAAGGGGGGGCAGAAGAATTAGACTTCTTTCGCTTAACCGCAATCCAACTGTCCTCAATCTTCGCAGCCTCAGCAACCCAAGCCTTAGAAAACAAAGACCCAAGAAACCCAAGGGAAGCAGAAGCTACAACAACCTCCGTGAGAGAATCAGACGACATCTGACCCCTAAGAGGGACATTAGAACCAGGAGTAGAGACCAGAGCATCCACCTCCACCATCGGCTCGGAAAGAATGCAAACCTCAACCACAGAATCCTCAGCAGCATCCACGGAAAGTTCCACCAGAGCATCCTCCTCAGCCACCGGCTCAGAGCTAACCTCAGCCTCAAAATCCTCAGGAGCAACCAAGGAATGTTTCACCGTGTAGTGCTCAGAGGAGGCCTTTGACCACCAAGAAGGTGGTTGCCTAGATTTGGAATTCCCAGCAACACAACGAGCAGCAACATGACCCGTCAAGTGGCATTTCCTGCATCAAAAAGGGATACCCTCAAAATCCAACAATTGTGTCCAAGAACCCCTTGAGGAATCCAAGCAAATTGCCTCAAGAAGGCCCTTAGAAACATCCAAGTCTACAAGAAAGCAAGTCATGCAGTCTTATGTTATCTTATGAGTTAGTTATGATTGTAAACATGGGACCTATCCTAAGTGTTTATTAAATATAATATACTAGGCTGACTTGTGCCTTGTATAGTATAAGTATAGAGTCTTGTGATGTCTAGGGTAATCGGATGTTAAGCATGGAGAAGCTAGGAGCATCTTGAGGGATGATAGCTAGGAAATAGATCTTTACATATGAGGATTAAGTTGTATTATTCTTTGTAATGGTTGTAACCAAGAAAGCATTATAGATTAGTATGTTGGATGTAAATCTAGTGATTCTATTATGAGAATAAGTGTCATTTTGGATCTAAATATTTGTGTTATTGTTCATTTTCTATTTTGTGGTTATTTATTGGGGGCTTGGTCAACTCCATTGGGGGTACACCTGGCCTTGCACTACGTCAATCCAAATAAACAACATCCACTACACATTTCACAAGGTATGTAATAATAAATACAAGTACAAAACAATACAATACATCATCTTGTAGGATCTCAATATAATTAATACATAAATACATAAACTGAATATAATGTCTCCAAGATATGAGAATAAGAATGATAATGGTACAATTGCATCAATAGAACATCCAATGTCAGTGCCAATTTGTGGGGGAACTCAAATGGTAAGAAGTCATTGCCTCTCAACCTCATGGTAACCTAGTCAGGCATGACACCCACCGTGCAGAGGAGATAATAATGTATGATTTGCACAAAGATATCAAATCACTAAAGAAAATACTAGGCAAAGAATCGTGATAGCTCAATCTGCCTCAAGGGTACACAACTACTGAGAAAGAAAAGATAACCAAAGTCAAAATGACAATCGACCAATAACAACATCACATACCAAAGTCAAATTTTAGATACCAAGTACAAAACAATTATCAAAACCAAAGAGATACAACTACTAAACAAATAACAACTCCCAAATCAAATGTCCAAAACTCAAAAGAATAACAACCAATGGATAATTGCTAATCATCAATAAAAGTAAAACATCAACAATTAATACACCACCATAAGCAATACAAAATCTACAGGGGAGATTTAGGCTACAGAATAGGGTGTGTCAACACATGGTCAAACTACTTGAGTTACTCTAGACTGGTCTCTCACTAGACCCAAGACCCTCAAGCATTAAGTTACCCTGGACTAGTCACTCTGGACCCAAGACCCTCAACATGTCACTTGAAACCAGAAATATCCTCTAATGAAGACAAGGAACACTAGTCGTATTGAAAGCATTGAATGATTTCTTCATTGGATGTTGAAGGAAATTGTTAAGACATAATGTTTTAGTTTAAAATCATCATAGGATAATTCAAAAGTATTATAGATAATTGTGAATGTGTTGTAAGAATATTTGACCATGTCAATTTACAAGTTTTTGCTATTTCTGGCTTGTGTTGATAGATTGTGATTTAAATTTTTTATTTTGAAGATGATATTTTGTAAAAATACTATGAAGATCAAACACAAAAATAATTGTTTTCAATGTTTCAGCTAGATCTCTAACAATAAGTATATGTTCTTTTGGTTTTTCATTGGTTTGAAAAACAAGACATTTCATGTACCTACCTAAGGTTAATTTTGTCTCTTATCATGCCTCTAAAGCATTGGTGACTATTTTAGAGGGATTTATTCAAATAATCTATTAAATGGTACTCAATTCTACCTCTTAATTAAGAGAGATCTCCACCAATACTAGGGAGGTTTCACACAATCCCTTATGAGACTACTAGAGGAAGGTCATTTGTTGAACAACTTTTGCCATCTTACAGCCTATTAAGGATGTGAGTGTCTCATCTTTTAGTGGATTGGAGCAATTGTAGATAAGGAAATCTTGTATTCCACTTAAGATTGGTTCTCTCACGACTCTTCTATAGTCCTTGGGAGACACGCATTAGCATGGGTATATTTGATATAGCTTGTGCATTAAAAGCATAAAATTAAAAAATGCAAGTAGGTCTAAGAATTTGATTCCCTCAATGAGGAAAGTGCATATCCCTATTATTCCAAATTTCCAAGCACAATAGATAGTTTTAATTCCTTTCCAAACCACTAAACTAATCGATGCTCAGATAGGTTTGGGAATTTGATTTTGTCAAAGAGGAAATATCATATTCTTACTATTGTTTATAACAAACAAATTTGTCTTTCTTTAATGTGTTTGTAAATTTCCAAGAAATTTATTCATCTAATTTCCACATGTTTAGGAATTTGATTTCTTCAAAGAGGAAAGAGCATATCGCTAATGTGTATTTTGGAATTCAAAAGTACTTTCTACTTAATGCTAGAGTGTCCAAGTGGAATTGCAAGCTATGGATCTAGATCTTACCTTTTGCATAGGTAGTTGTGGCTAGGCCCAATTTTTCGATTTTTACTTTGTAATTTTGCTTACCTAGCAATCGCTCCTATTCGTAAGCACCCCCCTTTCACACACATTAGCCCAATACACTTCAAGGAAAAGTTGTTGAAATAAAATCCAAAAACAAATAAAACTAGGCTATAGAGTAAATATATCCAATTTACATATGGATATTTCGAGTTATATGCAACGATGACCTTAATTGAATGGTCTATTGCATTTTATTCTTCAACTGTGCTCTCAAGTAGCAAACCATTATTTAATTTATCCTCGTACCTTTACAAATGTTTTTCTCTCCTCCTTATAATGGCCTAGCATCTTTGACTTCAATTTTTGCACCTTCTTAAGACTTGTCATCTGCAAAGAAAATCAAATTCACCATCAGATGAAGCAATTTTTTAAAATTTACAAAATTCAACTAGAATTGATATTACAATATTTAAATGTTCATTGTAATAACTTGCAAGTGTATTATTTAGAATATTAAAGGTACTATCAAAAAATTAGAATGTGTTGTGAGATAGGAGAAATATGCTAAAATATTTTCTAATGCCGAATTGAATAGACAAACAGAGAAAGATAAAGGAATTTTATTTGGATGCACCAAAGAAAATGCAAATGTGTTATGAAGCTTCGATAAAAGCATTGTGAGGCATTGTGGAATAATTAGAACACGCCACAGAAAATTTCAAATGCACAAAAAGTAAATCCAAAAGTGTTGTTAGGCCTACAAATCATAAATTTCTTGTAAAATATTAAAGTAAAACTTTGATTCTAAGATCAAATTACGTAAATTTGAGGCCTAGAGCCCCATTGTGGGCATGACTTTGTATACAAATTAATGTACCTTCATGAAACATTACATTTAACAATCAATTTGACATAAAAAGGATGAACAAAAGATGCAAATATCAAATTGAGAGCTTCAAATGGATTCCTAAGCAAAATGATTAATTGTGCTCTTAGATCTACACACTTAGCAACAACTTCTAGAATGAAATTTTATTGATTTGACATGATTCTATATGATAGTTGAAGCTAAAATGCGCATTTATGCTACTCAAACTCAAAATTATGCTAGAATGTTATGCAATTAAAGTGCCAATAGTTATGGTGCTAATGATAATGAATGATTATGTTGTAAATAGCCTACTATTTATAGATGTTCCCAAGGTTTAGCAGTAGGGTCAAGGTTAAGTAAATTAATCATGGTTGAGTAACTTCCATTTAAATTATTTCAAATAAGGGGACGACCATTTAAATTCAATGATAAGGATTGCAAAGCTAATTTGAGTGGATGAGATTGCAAAGATTTTGTTGATCCATGTAAGAAATGTCCTTAATTCCCCTTGGTTGATCAAGTTCTTGCCCTATGTGGTTGGTAAGAGAAATGAGGATTTATTAATTCATTCAATTGATTTATTTTAGCCAAGGTTACCCATGGAATGGGTTGGAATTTATATTTCATTGATTAAGTGAACTATGTAATTAATTAAAAGAAAAAAAAACATAATTACTTAATACCTTTGATTCGATTTAATTCCTTTTGCTTCAATAATCAATTTATCTAAATTTTGCTCATAATGATTGAACATTTGATTAGTTTGATCATTTTGATTTGATTTACTTGATTAAATGTCCTTGAATCTATTTACCTTGATTTAATTATTAATAATTTGAATGTCCTGATTAAATCTTCCTACCAATTTTAGGGTGTCTATAGACACTCACATTAAACATTAATAAATATATTTAAAACAAATACAAAACTATTGCTTATGATTGAAGTCTTCAAGGCTAATTAATCAATAAGCTTGCTAAAAAAAATTATAAGACTCTAACCATCCCAATGAAGAAAAATGATTGCAAATAATATAGCTTGATAATTATGCATAGATCATATAATTTCATCATTCTAGTAATTGTAATTATCTCTCAACACTTGTATTCTTAGAGAGAGAAAATATCATAAAGATAAAGACACATATGCATACACCTAACTCCCTTATCTTTATTTCCATCAAATAATCTCAACAACAATTTGTTTCTCAAAAAAAAAAGGATCATGTGAGACATCATTGTATAAGAAAAAGGCCAAAACTAAAGAATAATTGATGGATTGATAAAAGAATTAAATGAAAACAACATTTATTAGAAAGGAAGTAAAGAATTGGCAATATTGAAGACTCAATGGTATAAATGAATCAGTGACAACCAAGGATAAATCACTCTAGTAAATGAACCATTGGCACTTCATTTTCTCTAAAATAATGATAAACTCTACCAAAACATAGAATATCTTGAGAGCTTAGAAGATATTTAAATATTTTCACAACTCAAGCCCAAATAAAATCATCAGAAAAAGTATGTTTAACTATCAAACCAAGTCTAGAAATAAACAAAAGAAACACCCTTATTTGTTGTTATCCATCTCGCTTTTATACTATGTTAATATTTTTGGCCCAAAATTAAGATAAACAAAAATAGACAAAATAAAGAAAATTAATACACAAAGATGCAACAGTTTATTCTGGGAAAATCCTCAAACTTGAGGGGAAACCCTAGTCACACTAAAAATATATCTCTTTTATTAAATAGTAGAGGTATGGGTACAATACTTTTAACTAAATGCAACACTCATCACACAAATAAATCTATATATCTTGAATTGAGAGAATATTCATATCATAATCTAAAGTTTCTTCATATACCAAATGGGAGTCTCTTCACATTTCCAAACATATGTCTCTTCACATGTGCATCTTTTCAAACTTTCAAACACATGTCTCTATGCATTTCACATGTCTCTTGATAGAAAGAACAACAAATGAATCTCAAGAAGCCATGACACATCATCAGGTAGATATTCTCTCTCTTAGCTATAAAACTTCAAAATAAATCAATTTCAATGCGGTTTCCCTTTTCTAATCAGTGTTGTACTTATGATGAGGAGTGGGAGAATGTAATGGAGTACTTTTATAATGGTTAACATTATTCATTATCCCCCTTACCAATTGGTTAAAATTACTTTCTCAAGTATATTTATGCTCTTAGTATTTTTTCAAAACCTTTAGACCTATGCTCACTTATCCTCTAATTGCTTCTTAGTCATATTTTCTATGTCTTTCTTGAAATACCTTCTCTTTGTTTCTTTACATAAATCCCTCTATTTCTTAGGCTTGACGAAGTAAACTATTTAAAGATTTCATTTTGGCATCAACGAGGAGGATACCAAAAAGGTCGTCAAGCCTAAATTTTTACTTAGTTAATTATATTTTGCTTGAAATTTACTAAGGCCTTTTCTTTAAATATATTTCATTCTTATCTGCCCCTCATGATATTCCATAAGACAACATTTCTTTGTGCTACTTTTCATCCAACTTTGTGTCCTCTCCCTACTCTCATGCTTTTGCATATAAGTCAACTAGGGCAATCACAATGACTCTCTATTTCTTCTCACTCTCATTTATATCTTGAAGGTCTCTAAACAAGGATAGTGCAATACCATGCTTAAGAGAGGAATGAATAGCTTTGTCCTTCCCTTGTTAATTTTCCCACATGGGGCACAAGAAGACTCAAACCCAAAACCTACCATATAAGAGGCTTGCAACTCACCATTACAATGTAGGGTCATCTCTATTTAGCATCTATTATTAATCATCATACTTTGTTAATAACCATTTAATTATATACTTCTAATTATTTAATCAAAATAAACTAATATCTCATATCAAACATGATTTAAATAAAACCACATTACTTGAATTTTGTGTTATATATACCAACTATCCATATACTAAATGATTAAACCTTCAATTCCACTACACTCATTTAGCTCATAAATATATTTAGTCCACTCCATTGTGCACACAATCAACTCATCAATTTTATTATCATGCAATTACTTGAGTCCTCCATCTATTCACTTAACTCATCCCTATAATCTATTCACCTACTCAATTGATTATTTAATGCAAATACTTAAGATTAACTTCTAAACTACATTCACTTAAGTACTTTATATTAACCCATTAAAAGTACTTAACCCATTAATTAATTTCTTAACAATCAATATGAAGTGAGTAATAATCTCATTATTTAATTAAACTTGATAAAAAAATAAAACTTATCTAAACTTGTCACATCTCTTCGTCAACTAAACCAATCTTAGACCAAAGTTATGATCCAAGATTAATCTAAGTCATCCATTTATATCCTAAAGAATCTTTTAAATTTAACCACTTGTTAATACACATATCACGAGAATCATGAGCACATCATTTTAACACCCCATTAGAGATTTTCTTGAACAAGATAAATTGTATTTTGAACTCAATTTTTAATACTTTTTTTTGTTCACTCTATTTTATTAGTCTTGTTTTGTCTATTATAAAAGTAAACATATATGAGTTTGGAGCGGAGGTCATTAATTTTCTTTTACTATTCTTTAAAAATCACTTGAAAATTTTAAAGAGATGATCAACTTGAATTCAAACTCATGTCTTTAATCTAGTATATATAGATAGGCATTTCATGCTATGATTTAAAGCTTCCACTCATAAATAACATTACTCTTTTCTTTCACCAATTTTTTATAACTAGTAATTGTGCATTTTTTGTACGTGCAACGATGATTCTAGAATGAAGAAAATTGGTCACAAATGCTAATTGAAATAGGAATAAATGATTTTCCAAAGCTTTAATAATGTGATAAAATATTGATAAAGAACCGAATGAGAAATATTGAATACAACAACAAGAACATATCAAAAGATTGACTTGAAAAATATGTTGGAAAGTATGTACTAAAATTCAATTGGAAAAGTTCACAATATGTATTTACATTTATTCGATGTGAATCATCATCTTATAAAACACAATGGAATCCTACAACTATTTAGCAGGCATGGATTCCATTAATTTAATGGTTGTTTATGTAACTAGAGATATGTTTCGAAGCCACAATCTTCGTGAACAATGAAAATCTTCTTAAGTTTTTTAAAGCCACAAAACTAAGAAACTTGTTTAAACTGTTGAAAGAAAAAAGGAAAGTTTCATTAATGGAGAACGAGTTTCATTTTTATTAAAAATATCTAAACAAAGGTTTTAACAATAGATTTGAAGTGTATTATAAAAAAATGAAAAAAAATCTAGATGGGCTAACAATTTTTCTATCAAAAATACATTTATCGCTCTCACACAAAATCAATTTACTTACATTGAGTTGACAAATTTCTTCAAGTTAAATTTGTATCTTATTTTTTACAATCTAAATACTCAACTCGTTATTTTACATTTACGAATTAAACAAATTAATTATTTTTTATTTTTTACATAAATTAATTATTTTCTATTTTTTAGATAAATTAATTATTTTCTATTTTTTGCAATACCCAAAGATATATGTTGGAAACTCCTCTCAAAACTTATCATCTCATTACCAAACTACAGCTAAAGGGACAAAAAAAGGAATTTCACATGCAATCTAAGGCTTGGGTCCCATGGAAGGGGGCTTCCTACAAAATAGAGCGGAAGCTGCTTGCTACTTTTTAGGGAATATTTTGAAGGTAGCAATCCTATGATTTATGATATTCAATATTTTAGCTCCGAAATTTAAGGAAGATGTGCATTAAAAAGGAGCTGAATTTTAAAATTCCCTCTAAAACTACATTTTGATTAAAAAACTAAATTTTAGATTATTGACAAGTGGAAAAAAACATTCCTAAGTTGGTCGGGCTATTTCCAACCCCACCCCTTTTTCACCTGCTTCCTAAAAATGAGGGGCTTCTACTTTTTAGGAGAAGATTCTGAATAATCGCATAGCACAATTATATTTTGCTCATGAGACCACCTGCTTCCTAAAAAATAGAGCTTAAGCCTCCCTCATGAAACCGCACCCTAAGAGAATCCTTACCCTCTATCCTACCAGCTCGATGATACCCAACTCCAATCGCTTCACCTATTTTGAAATTTTCTTTTTTTTAATAGTTTTAACAAGTTTCTCAATTTTGAAACTTAAAAAGGACAGACAACTTTTCTCTCAAAAATACATTTTGAAAACTTTACACAAAATCTATCAACTTAATAAATAAAATCAAATTTCCATGATCCTTTTAACTTTTAACTAATTTTTAAAAATCTATTAAATCATAGATATTTTATCATCAATATTTCAAATCAAAACACTTTTAAAATTGACTGCCACTCCTACCTCAGATATCTTTTGAGTTGTTGCTTTTTGGCCCGTGCAATGTCGGACGTGTAAACTACTTTGTATTGGCGTTGCCGCAGACATATATAAACACAGAAAAAATCATTGTCACTTTAATAAAATAAAATTAGCGATAAAGGAAACTATTGAAGTATGATTGTACCATATGTAAAATGACTTACATAAAATAAAATAACAATAATGTAGTGATAGCATAACGTGTAAATCCATAAGCAATGGATAAGTGGAGCATGATTTTCCATGTGTGAAACCGTCATTGAAGTCTTTACTTTTTGATAAAACTCCTTTGCACCCAACTTAGCAGATTCCCATGACTATACCAAAAAGATGAGATTCTGAGAGATTTCCTCCATCTAATCCTCGTGGATATGTTTGAGTATATCCTCTAACATATACGTGGACAGTAATATTTATTTGCATTTTGAACTAGGCCTTTGATTCTAGAAATTAATATGAACAAGTGCCCATGTTCATCTCATATAATTGAAAAAACAATATTTTTTCTGTACATTCTGTATTTTTGTTGTTTGGAACGTGCAAATAACTTTTTTATGAAATTGGACTTCTGAAGGACCTCATTTTAAAATAGATTGAACGCGCACTCCTCGGACTGTGATTCAGGATGTTTTAACTGTACCCAAGAGTAATTCAATAAGTTAAAACCAGTCCATTATATTGTAGTGAGGTTTATGGTCTACTGACAGATTAAATAGAATTGCATCTGCAATCCACCCATCTTTTGTTCTTCATTCTGCTAGTGACAGATTCTGATTATAAGTGTTTGCAAGGAAAGAAATCAACAGTTATTTCTATAAAAATCTGGTAGCCTGATCCAGAGCAATTTGACGGAATTCTTGGAATAGTAGATAAGATTTGATTGTAAGAAAGAATTTAGTAAAAATGATGAAGATGTGGATGCGAGGAAACCTTATTAGAGCTGCTGGAATGAAGGACTGGCCCAAGGAGACCTGCAGGATTTTTCCAAACTGTGGACCTGTTTCATTAGGTTTCAGGTATGTTGAATTTTGCTTAACATCTTTGGAATTGATACAGATTGTCTGGTTCAAACTTCATATGGGTTTTGGGCTAGGAAATCTAAATCACCATATATCTGATAAATTAGATGCATGACAATCTTTAGGATGCATGTTGAAATAAGATCAGATAATGAAATATTCTTGCCATGAATGGATCCTTTCCCCATAGACAACAATACCGAACTGATTATCTTGAAACGGATCGAGACTGGTTTATGATTTTGTAATTTCTTTTTGCGCTATTGCCTTCTGGATCTAAAGGACAGAATTTTAAGCTCAATTTGGGGTTTTCCTTTCTGTGAAGGGATACTACACTGCTAACCTTTTACATAAATTGATCCCCTATGAGGAATAGTAGAGTTTCCCTTGCTGGTTTTATACTGCAATGTAAAATGTCTGTGATCCTTCCGTGACAAGTATCATAGACTCTGAAAGCTGAAACCACTAAACAAGCATACATAATGAGATTTAACAATTTACATTGGATTATTTTTCTGTTTTGGAGTTAAATTTCACAGGGGAAAGGTAAAATATCAGAAAATCTCCCATTAACATCACCTTTTGGGTTTTTTCCCCCCTTTTTTGGTTTTGTTTTTTAGGGCAATCGCATTCCTTCACCTTTATCTCAATACCTATTTATTGCAGTTCATCGCTTTGGCTAGAAACCTAAGCAAATGCTTATACCGCATAGTACCCATATCCAAAATAGATCTAAAAAACAGCCCTTAATATTGCTAATATCCACTAATCCGTCTCAAAAATAGACCCCCTTTAATTTAGGGTTATAGGTCAATCCTTAGAAATAGACTGAGGTCAAGGGCTATGTTGGCTCGGTAATGCAAGTGATTTCATTTAATTGGAAATTTCCTCGTTTTTTCTTGATGATAACTGCATCGTCATGGAAAGAAGCTTTTAGGGATCAAGAAAAACCCTAAGATGAGTAGTGATGGTACAGAGAAACTAGAAATTTGGATCATAAATGATGAGCGCTGGATTACACTTATCTCAGGGAAGCACAGGATCAAACCCTAATGGCCTCATTTGGCCTGTAATGCACAAAATTTAATGATTTATACATTAACTTTGGAGTACTCAATTTGTACAGGAAATTTGTGTCGGAATCTAGCTATGGAAAAAATGAAGATCAAATCGGCAGCGTAGATAAAGTACCTGATGATGCAATGGAGCCTGATTCGAAGAAATGGTGGATGCCACATCCACAAACAGGAGTGTTTGGTCCCGCAGTCAATGAAGGGGTAGCAAATGGGGATTCTCGGCAGACGGAAAATATGGATGTTTCATCTGTCCTTGACCAACAGGCGTGGTTCAGGCCCGCTGAAGATGTACAGAAACAGCCTTTAAATTACTAGTTTTACTGTTTGAAGAGTAGAGATGGCTCCGGAATTTAGAATATAGTATGGTTTATTTGTCTGGTTTGCATTTCTGTAATTAGAAAAGCTGCACTTCAAATTGAACACCCCTCTTGTACAAAGGGATATTTTAAGAAATGAAAACTTAGTAGTTATTGAAATATTATAAATAGATTTTAGAATGTATGGTGAATTTTTTGAGTTTATTTTTTTTAAACAATTCAGAGATTGAATTTTGCTGATAATATAAAAATGTTATGATGATTTGTTGTCTACATTTATCAATAAATGAATTTTAAGGAGAGATGTTTGAAATAGGTTAATTATTCAAAAATATTCAAAAAAAAATTAATAATTGGAAATCAATTTATTATATATAGATATGAGTCATAATAAGTCTATTAATTATAAGTGAGTTATATATAGATATGACTCATAATAAGTCTATTAATTATAAGTGAGTTATTAATTTCTAAAGAATCTAAAATTAACTAAATTTAGAAGATAAAACAATTTAAAATAGATAAATGACAATATATGAATCCTTACAAAATTCTTTGGTTGTACTTTTCATATGGACATGATGTGAGAATAATTTTTTATAAAGTATAGTGGATATTTGGAAGAAAAATAAATGCACACTAAATATAAATCTTAGACTAACTAAGTAGACACAACTTAATTGGAGTTGTCCATGATTGAAATAAGTATCATGTAAGGTTTGTTAGGTTTAAACCACAGACAGAAATAACAATTGCATGCAAATATAAACAATATCAGAAAATAATAGATCACACAAAAAAGAATACAAGACACCAAAATTTAACATGGTTCACCCAACCCCTGGGCTGCGTCCACCAAACAGCAAGTCCAATATTATTACGATCTAGTGATTACAACCTGATTACAATCTGTAATCCCTTATAGCTCAATACTGCCATAAGAACCAATTTTTGCATCACAACAATGAAATAATCTCTAACCCTAAACCCTTGTATACAAGTATTTTTACTGCTTCAAGGTTATAATTAATAATAACATGTCGGCCCAAAATCCTAATAAAATAAGGTCAAGCCCCAAAGAATTTATGAAGTATGTACAGTAATTTCCTGATTAGTCACCATAAACTAACAATCTCCCACTTGGGGACTGATCAAACTCCACACTAGACAACAATCTCCCACTTGGAGATTGATCCTATAGCTATGTCGCTACTCCATGAGGCTCCCACTGGATCAAACCACCCTAGATTCTATTGTTCTTTTATTCATGTTCAGTCTAGAAAACCAACCAAAGTTGAAGAGGAGTTCAGCTTCTCCCTTGTCACTACCTTTGTAAACATATCTGTTGGATTGTCATATGTATGTATCTTGTCCAGCTTTAACTGTCCATCATCTAAAACTGACCAAATAAAATGGCACCGCAATGGTATGTGTTTAGTCTTTGAATGCAGAGTTGAATTCTTTGCAAGATGAATGGCACTCTAACTATTTGTAAACAAATAATTATCCTTTTAAGGGTGTCTCAATTCTTCCAAGAAGAACTGAAGCCATATCATCTCCTTTGTTGCTTCTGTAGCAGCAACATACTCTGCCTCTGTAGTGGATAAAGCATTAACCTTCTATAACCTAGAAACCTAGCTCACGGTTGCCCCACCAACAGTAAAGACATAACCTATAGTACTCTGCCTAATATCAATATCCCCTGCCAAATCTGAGTCAACATAGCCCTGTAAATTAGTAGTAGAACCCCCAAAGTGTAAACACTTATTGGATGTTCCTCTCAAATATCTAAGGATCCATTTGATTGCATTCCAATGCTCAATTCCTGGATGACTCATATACCTGCTAACAACTCCCACTGCATGTGCAATATCTAGCCTTGTACATACCATAGCATTCATCAAGCTTCGTACAGCTGAATCATAGGGTACCTTTGACATCTCCTCCTCTTCTTGTGCCTTGGGACACATCTCCTTAGTCAACTTCAAATGACTAGGTAAAGGTGTGCAGACAGGTTAAGCATTCTCCATAGAGAAACGTCGCAACACCTTCTTAACATAATCAACCTAAGACAACGTCAATTTATTGTTCTTCCTATTTTTGCAAATCTTCATACCAAGAATTTTTTTTGCTGCCCCCAAATCCTTCATAGCAAATGCATGTGTTAACTGACATTTCAGCCCCTTAATCTGATTCATGTTAGACCCAGCTACAAGCATATCATCAACATATAAACATAAAATAATGTAGCTATCAGCATCCAACATCTTAAAGTAAACACAATGATCTAAATGACACCATGCTCATGCATAAAACTATCAAATTTTAGATACCATTGTCGAGGTGTTTGCTTCAAGTCATATAAACTTTTCTTCAATTTGCACACTAAGTACTCCTTACCTTTGACCACAAATCCCTATGGCTGAGCCATATATATCCTCTTCATGAATCCAAATTGCCATAAAGGAAGGTTGTTTTAACATCAAGTTGCTCTAAATGCAAATCTTTAGTACAACCACAATACTTAAAATAGTACAGATAGAAGTCATCTTAACAACAAGAGAAAATATCTCATCAAAATCAATGCTCTTTTTTTGTGTAAATCCTTTTACAACTAACCTGGCTTTAAATCTTTTCTTACCTCCATCCTCTTCTTTTAACCTGTAAACCCACTTATTCTATAAAGCCCTTTTACCTTCAAGCAATTTGCATAAATCTAATGTCTTATTTTTTAGCAAAGAGTCAATTTCTTCTTTCATTGCAAACTCCCACTGAATCTTAGTATCCACCCAACTTCATCATAACATTCAGGTTCACCAACATCTGTTAGTAAAATCGAATACAACGAGGAAGAAAATCTTTTTAGAGGTCTAATTTGCCTTGTTGATCTAATATTCACTAGTGTGTGTGATATTTGTTGTTGCGATTGTTGCACATCGTGAGGAATGGTTGAAACATCATCTATTAGAGTATCATCTAGCATTACATAATCATCTTCTTTCTTCTCATGTTGCTACAATAGATCTTTGTACAACACTTTCTCATTGAATATGACATCCTTACTTCTTACAATTTTATGATTTTCAAAATCTCAAAGCCTATAACCAAATTCATTAATGCCATATCCAAAAAATACATATTTCTTTGACTTAGCTTCCAGCTTGGTTCTCTTTTCAGAATCTATATGAGCATATGCTTCGCAATTGAAGGTTTTGAGAAAAGAATAACTCACCTTCTTACCAGTCCATGCTTCTTTTAGAATACCACAATCGAAAGGAGTAGGGGGACCTCTATTAATCAAATATACAACATTATTGATAGCGTCTTCCCACATGTGTAAGGGCAATACAACATGTAACCTCATGCTTCTTGCACGCTCCATTATAGTTCTATTCATGCGTTCAACCACTCCATTTTCTTGTGGAGTCCTTGGAACAGGTTTTTGTCTATGAATACCATTAGTGGAGCAATAATCTTCAAATTCATGACTGCAATACTCACCACCATTATCAGATCTAAAACATTTTAATTTCTTACCAGTCTCCTTTTCAGCCAAGCATTTCCATTTCTTGAAAGTTTGAAATACATCAGATTTATGTCTAAGGAAATAAATCCATACTTTTCTAGTTGCATCATCAATAAAGGTAACATAATAATGAAAACCACCAAGGGAAGATACTTGAGCCAATCTTCATACATCGGTATGCACAAGCATTAATTTCTCCTTTTTATTTTCCTTCCTAATCTTTACAAAACTCACTCTCTTTTGCTTTCCATACACACAACTTTCACAAAAAATCATATTAATACATTTTAGACCTAGTAAAACTTTCTTTGAATGAAGTACTTTCATACTTTTCTCACCCATGTGTCCAAGTTTGTTGTGCCACAGCGCTGAATTAGAATTTACATCAGCTATTTGTTCTCCCTGCTCAACTGCAACAATTGTTCCTGAACATTCATTTTTCTTTTAAACAATTAAAGTAGAAGGAACAATATGACCTGTACAAAGATATAAGGTATCTACTTTCACACCTTTTGCTACTACAATGGAACCTTTTGAAACCTTCCAATCTTTATCATTAAAAGTAACTACACAACCCTCATCACTGAGTTGCCCTATTGAAATTAAATTCCTACTCAACCTTGGAACATGTCTTACCTCATGTAGTAGCCAATGATTCCCATTCTACAACTTAATCTTAACTTTTCCCTTTCCAACAATTTGACAGGGTTCATTATCCTCCAAATAAACAAGTTCAAAATCCCCTTGGACATAATCAATGAAATAACCTCTATGAGGTGTAGCATGAAATGAAGCACTAGAATCTAAACACCATGAATTGTCAACACTTTCTGAAGATAGAAGCAAAGCATCCTGATGAAGGTACACACTGATACCACTGACGAAGGTACGCTTTGATACCACTAACAAAGGGCCACACCACCCTTACTAACTCATGACAAAGAATGCAACAAGATCTCTCAAGATCCAATCCAAGCCTAAACTAGTCCAGATCCACACTCTAGTAGAAACCTCCAAGATCTCAACTT
This sequence comes from Cupressus sempervirens, assembly GCA_028749045.1. Lineage (NCBI taxonomy): Eukaryota > Viridiplantae > Streptophyta > Pinopsida > Cupressales > Cupressaceae > Cupressus > Cupressus sempervirens. Next base: position 402,297,597 of record CM053787.1, on the reverse strand, counting down.
GTGCTCGCAAGCCACTAAGCAATCTCCTTGTTTCTAAACCGCAGTCACTAGTTCTTCTCCAACTTTATCCAAGATCCAAGTGTAAACTGCCTCACATTCGGCGCTCTGTCTACACACTCACAACTCCATCACAATCCTGCTATAAACTGCCTCACATTCGGCGCTCTGTCCACAGACTCAGGAAAACTCACTCTTCACTTCCTCTTTCTCTTTCACACCTTGAAGACTTCACACCTTCCAACTTTCCTTCCAATGCTTCTCCTTCTCAAGCTTCCACTTCTCAAGCTACTCCTGGAGCTTCCACTTCTCAAGCTTCTCCAAGCTTCTATTCCTTGAGCTCCTTCTTGAGCTTCCACTTCTCAAGCTACTCCTTGAGCTTCTACTCCTCAAGCTTCCCCTTGAGCTTCATTTAGAAATGCTCATATGCCTTGCTTAAATAGGCACTTACCACCCCATGCATGACTTATCCACAACCCTCTAGAATTCCTCCACAACCTTCTACAACTTCCACAACCTTCTACAACTTCCAAAACTTTCTACAATATTCATAACTTTCTAGAATTCTACCCACTCACCTCGATAAATGGAATGACAACCATTTATTTTTTTTATTTTTTTCTATTATGCCACCTATGCACCTCGAAAATAGAAATCACCTTTTCCTTTCTTTTCTCCTTTTTCCCTTTTTTTATTTTTTTATTATTTCTCCTCTAATTTTCGTCACTTTCTCTCTCCTCCACAATTTTTTTTTTTTTTTTTTCAATTTTTTTTTTTTTTCCATGCAAGATGCTCCTGCATCAGACTCCCCTGGTAAATAGAAAAGTGTGTCCCACACTTTGATTCCAAAAGAAATATCTACCACCATCTTCATCTTCACCAAAGGCTTCCACCTCAATAGGGACAACAAAACCACCATGCAAATCTTCCAAATCTGCATTACTCTATCAAACACTCGAATCTCAACCATCTAATCAGCATGCTCACCCTCAGAAACAAACTGAACATAATGCTTCATTACCAAACTTCCATTCACATCAACAACTAGTGAATCCATACCAGCAATAACAAGCTCTACATCAGCATCAACATGTAGATCTCCATCAACACATTCCACACTCACAACATCATCAACCTCATTGCTCACAACAAGATGCTCTGCAACATACAAGTCACCACCAACAACAACTGGTTCATCCACAACCGAGTGCTCCACAATCTCCATGTCAGACTCAACCAACTGATCATGAAAACCAACCTCTGTCCCAACATCAACAACATTAGGAATATCTTCAGTAACAACCTCTAGTTGCTTTGCAGGTTCTGCATCAGACTCCACAAATTGATTAGCAAAACCATCCTCTTCCACCTTGACCTTCTTAGCTTTAGCATCCAACCGAGCAAACATCTTAGAAAAATTCCTCTCCACTATATCATGGATTTTTGCAATCATCTTAGGGTCCAATCCTCTTGGAGCCATCTTCCAAGATCTTCGTAAACCCTCTACAACAAATCCTTCCTACGCTCCTTATGACAACCAAATTGTTTGCAATTCAGATCGCAACCTGCCACCTCGCACGAACAATCAGGAACCACATCAGAAGTCTAAGACAACGAATTTGCAATCCACAAGCTCTGATAAACTTTGCCCAACCAAGGTCCTGGTACAAACTGCCTCACACTTTGGCGATCTGCTTGTACACTCAAGATCTCCTGCTCTGATACCACTTGATGAAGGTACACACTGATACCACTGACGAAGGTACGCTTTGATACCACTGACAAAGGGCCACACCACCCTTACTAACTCATGACAAAGAATGCAACAAGATCTCTCAAGATCCAATCCAAGCCTAAACTAGTCCAGATCCACACTCTGGTAGAAACCTCCAAGATCTCAACTTGTGCTCGCAAGCCACTAAGCAATCTCCTTGTTTCTAAACCGCAGTCACTAGTTCTTCTCCAACTTTATCCAAGATCCAAGTGTAAACTGCCTCACATTCGGCGCTCTGTCTACACACTCACAACTCCATCACAATCCTGCTATAAACTGCCTCACATTCGGCGCTCTATCCACAGACTCAGGAAAACTCACTCTTCACTTCCTCTTTCTCTTTCACACCTTGAAGACTTCACACCTTCCAAATTTCCTTCCAATGCTTCTCCTTCTCAAGCTTCCACTTCTCAAGCTACTCCTAGAGCTTCCACTTCTCAAGCTTTTCCAAGCTTCTATTCCTTGAGCTCCTTCTTGAGCTTCCACTTCTCAAGCTACTCCTTGAGCTTCTACTCCTCAAGCTTCTACTCCTCAAGCTTCCCCTTGAGCTTCATTTAGAAATGCTCATATGCCTTGCTTAAATAGGCAGTTACCACCCCATGTATGACTTATCCACAACCCTCTAGAATTCCTCAACAACCTTCTACAACTTCCACAACCTTCTACAACTTCCAAAACTTTCTACAATATTCATAACTTTCTAGAATTCTACCCACTCACTTCGATAAATGGAATGACAACCATTTATTTTTTTATTTTTTTCTATTATGCCACCTATGCACCTCGAAAATAGAAATCACCTTTTCCTTTCTTTTCTCCTTTTTCCCTTTTTTTTATTTTTTTATTATTTCTCCTCTAATTTTCGTCACTTTCTCTCTCCTCCACAATTTTTTTTTTTTTCTTCCATGCAAGATGCTCCTACATCACATCCTCTTCATATTTGTTACTTACCACATTTGCCTCATTGTCTCCATCTGGTTTATCTCCTTCATTTTTCTTTTGAGTCCAATAATCTTTCTTTATATGCCCTAGTTTCCCATAGTACCAGCAGTTGTTTGGTCCTCTCGATTAAGACCTCCTCCCCTTTGACTATCCTCTTGATTTTCCATGGTTTTTGGAATTACTTCCTCTCTTAGTCGTTCTACCTTGACTTTATGCATTCAAAGCACTTCCTGATGTAGATCCACCTAAGGTTTTCCTATGAGTTTCCTCACTCAAAATAACACCGATCACATCATCATATTTTAAGGTACTAGATCTAGGAACAAAATTACTCACAACCATTACCAAGCCATTCCAACTTTCAGGCAAAGAACACAAAATCAAAAGAAACCTAATTTCTTCATTAAAATTGATACCCACAGAAGATATCTGACTAGTAATAGTATTAAACTCATTTAAATGATTTGCAACAGATCCACCTTCTACCATTTTCATATTAAATAAATGCTTCATGAGAAATACCTTGTTTGGAGTGGAGGGCTTTTCATACAATTTCGCTAGGGTTTGCATCAACTCTTCTGTCGTCTTTGCTTTTGTAATATTAAATACCACCGATGGTGACAGGCATAATCGAATGCTTCCAAGTGTCTTTTTGTCCAAAAGATCCTAGTCATCATTTGACATAGATCCTTGATTCTTTGTTTTTCCTTCCAACGGCTTCCATAAATCCTTTTGATAAAGATAGTCTTCCATTTGCATCTTCCATAACTAAAAGTTTTGCCCATTAAACCCATCAACCCTTAGCTTACCCTTGTTTTCCATCACTCCCACTCAATCGTGAGACTTTCCTATAGAGGATAACTGAAAAACAATCTTGCTCTGATACCACTTGTTAGGTTTAAACCACGGACATAAATAACAATTACATGCAAATATAAACAATATCAAAAAATAATAGATCGCATAGAAAAGAACACAAGACACCAAGATTTAATGTGGTTCACCCAATCCCTAGGCTACATCCACCAAACAGCAAGTCTAATATTATTACAATCCAGTGATTACAACCTGATTACAATCTGCAATCCCTTACAACTCAATACCGCTGCAAGAACAAATTTTCATATCACAACAATGAAACAATCTCTAACCCCAAGCCCTTTTATACAAGTATTTTTACCACTTTAGGGTTATAATTAATAATTACATGTCAGCCCAAAATCTCGATAAAATAGGGCCCAAAAAAAAATAGCCCCAAAGAATTTATGAATTATGTAAAGTGCTTTCCTAATTAGTCACCACAAACTAACAAGGTTGGGGATACTCAACTCTAAAATAGATAATGAAAGAATAATGTAGATGAGATGTTGAATTAATGGTTTGGAGACCATTGCAAAATATATGTAATCTTAGAAAATTCAAGTTTGGAATATATGCAATGTAAGGTTGATCACAAGCATTATGTGTGTAACGAACCATCAAGGAACCTCAAAAGAAATTAACCTATTATGCCACTAAGTTTGTGAAACATTTTTTTTTAAAGATTAATATGAACACGAGATAAGATAGCAGAAGCAATAACTCGTATACATACATAAGCAATACAGTAGCAGTTACATCTCTCAAGGGTTCCATAACATTGAATCATACACATGCCTTATTAAGTTAATATCTAATAAGTAAACAAAGTTCATGTCATAGAAGAACCATAAGTACAAAATCATATACAAGTACATAAGATGTCACATGGCATAACGAAAATACATAATCATCCTCTGTACAAGTCATAGGGTATGAAATGCTAAAAGAATATACATCATGATAAGATACAACATCTCATAGGATCTCAAATAATCAAAGTACAATGTGCTAGAATATGACCATGGAACATAATCACAAGAGAAGATAGATAGAACAACTACACAAGGTACATCTAGCATTGGCATCCAACTGTTGGATCTCAATGGTATAAGAAACACTACCACCCGACCTCATGGAACCTAAATAACCCACTTCCACCATGTCGAGGAGATAATCTCAAGACCCAAATGGATAACAATCCAAAAGACATAATAAGAATCTAGGCCAAGAATCCTTGTGGTAGTCTACCTCAAAGGTACCAAGTACACAAGTAACATCTAATCCTAGAGGCAACAAAGAAACGTAGGAAACCTAATTTGCATGTGGGAAACTGTCATCACATGAGTCAACTCTAAGGTTACCCTGGCAGAGGGTTCCATAACATTGAAAATCACATATGTCTTATTAATTTAATATCTAATAAGTAAACAAAGTTCATGTCATAGAAGAACCATAAGTACAAAATCACATGAAATCATATACAACTACATAAGGTGTCACATGGCATAACCAAAATGCATAATCATCCTCTGTACAAGTCACAAGGTATGAAATGCTAAAAGAATATACATCATGATAAGATACAACATCTCATAGGATCTCAAATAATCAAAGTATAATGTGCTAGAATATGACCATGGAACATATTCACAAGACAAGACAGATAAAACAACTGCATAAGGTACATCTAGCATCAGCATTCAGCTATTAGATCTCAATGGTATAAGAAACACTACCACCTAACCTTATGGAACCTAAATAGCCCACTCCCGCCATGCTGAGGAGATAATTTCAAGTCCCAAACGGATAACAATCCAAAAGACATAACAAGAATCTAAGCCAAGGAATCCTTATGGCAGTCTACCTCAAAGGTACCAAGTACACAAGTAACATCTAATCCTAGAGGCAACAAAGACATGTAGGAAACCTAATATGCATGTGGGAAACTGTCATCACATGAGTCAACTCTAAGGTTACCCTGGCAGTCTCTCTAGACTCCTGACCCCTAGTGACTCTATGCGACATCGGTATCCTTTCTTACAAACAAGACATACTAACAAGGCAAGGTTGCAACCAAGCATCCTCTCTACTCCCATCCTAGCTTGTGCTAGCACTAGAGGCATGGGCGAAGTAATACACTAACTCTTGTTAATTTATTTTAACCTCATTAATGAAATATTATCACTTATTAAAATAACTTACAATGGGTTACCCAGGCAACCTCTTTAGTGCTCTTGCCTCCATTGCAAGCCACTTCCCAGCATATATAAATATAACCTAGTCTAAGCTCATAACATAATATCTCATAAAAATCGCATTAACCACACTAGTCATATACAAGCAACTAGAAAGCACTATAAAAATTGATCAATCCTCAAAGGTTAAATCCCAAAATTCACAATATGAGCTTACATTGCAAAATGGGTTCTCACCACATAAACACGTGAATGCATAACAATGATTAGAAATAAAAAAATCAAGACTAATAGCACATAACAACATCGTAAAACAGTCACTTTCCAAGCCTCTGGTAAACATACCTAACTTAGTCAAAATACTAGGTTCTCCCAAACCCATCACGAAATAAAACATAACATCTCATCATACAATTAAAACAAATGTAGTTATTTAGTCATTTTAGTTTTTGATATAATCTCTAAAAATTTATTTTGCATCAAATTCAAATCTTTGTTTTTGGAATTATCTCAGTTGATGAAGGTTTCCAATTTTGGATTTGATCAGAACACAAGTTTTAGGTTACTATCCTAAATGTGCCTACGTCTCCAATGACTACATGTTCAAAAAAATACAATGATAACCATATGGCAACCAAATAATTGTCCAGTAGTTTACAACCAATTTCTATGTCATAACACCCTTTAAGGATTAAATTATAAGAATGAAGTGTATTGATTACATTTAATGAGTATATAATTCTGCAACAACAACATGAGATTTGAGATATTAAATTTCACTTATAAGAAAAATTTAATTGTATTTAGTTTAAATATGTTTCAAACTAATTAAATTTAAATATAGCTACATCTAATTTAATTTTTTAAATTTAGATCGATATACTAAAGTTCCTAATAAACACATTAAAAGAAAATTAATTATAAATTAATTATAATTAAAAACATTAATCTTTCTTCTTCTTCTTCTTCTTCTTCTTTTTTAAGAAAAAAAAATATTTAAAAACTTCTTTAAAAATATATTATTTTAATAAACCCCAATGAGGGGTGTCATTGTGGTGGCTCTAGGAGCCTACACATAGTAGTCAATTTGCTAAGGTAGACCCTACTGCCTTGGGCAGCACGCTTATTGACTTGGGCAGTACGCTGCTACCTTTGGCAATCACACTCATTATGAGGTGGATGGTAATGGCCTGCCCTACAATGCAATCAAAAAATTTTAGTTTATAATAAATTTTTATTAATTCCTTTTTGTAGGAAAAATTACCATGGTAATTATATATATATATATATATATATATATATATATATATATATATATATATATATATATATATATATATATATTTATTTATTTATTTATTTATTTATTTACTTATTTTTTCTTTTTTTCTTTTTTTCTTTTTTTCCAGGATAGATCTTATAGGGAAAATATTTTCAACCATTTGAAGTTTCTCGAACAATAAACTTTCTTAATTCAAAACCCAACAATAAATTACTTTTCTTCCAATTTCCTAGTAAGGGTTCTCAGATTCGTTTCTCTCTGATGATTCAATGATAAAGAACAGTTGTTTCAAGAACAAGGGTTTTAATTTAAAATATAATTTCCATAAGCAAAGATCCATATAACAGGCACAAAGAAGAAAGAGGTAAATTAAAACATTTATTATGATAAACTCTACAAAATTCTTACCTTGATCTGATGCTAAAATCTGACAAAAGCTTGATGAATACAAAAGTTTATGTCTCCCAAAATCCTTCTACAAAATTGCTCCTCCAAACCTAAGTCTCAATAAAATGAGCTCTAATATCCTAATAAAGAGTTTAACTCATCCTAGGGTTTCGGTTTCACGAACATGCAAAAGCCTTTTCTTTAATTATTTTACTTTATTTAATTACATGTGCACATTTTTTGCCTTTAAAAAAATTAGTTATGTTAAATTATTCCCACTACATTTTTATTAAATAAGAAGACGTTTTTAGAAAACATATTTATTAATTTAACTAATAATAATATCTATTGTTCATCATTGAAAAGCAACTTCTAAATTTAATATTATTAAATTAAATAAATATAATTATGCCAAATTTGGTCTTTTAACTAAATCTATAAATTTATTACTTCTATTTAATTAATTTTCACTTAATTAAATATAATTAAAAATTGAATTTTGTAAATAAAAAATTCATTTAATTAAGTTATTTAATAATATCTTTGTTCAATTTAATTATAACCGAAAATCACAGCAGACCCACAAACTCAATAAGAAAACTCATCTAAATGACCAAGTACTAACCAAACTCAATAGGTTAAAAATCTTGGATTCATGTCACATTGACGAATTTGGAAAGGTAAATAAATCATATACTTGTCCTATATTTTAGGACAATTGGCTGGTGCTTAGGATTTGGACTTGAGAGCTTAGGATTTGGACTTGAGAACTATCTCCACTCTTTTACCATTGAGATACTGCAATAAGGCATGCTCATCCTAACAATTCAGGGAAGTCGATGTCTGGTACCTACAATCTGCATAAAAGTTGAACATGTACATATGCATATATATATCTAACTAAATAGGCAATGGTGGGGAGTGGTACATCACGTAGATCATGACTAGCAGGTGACTATGACTCCCTCCCTTAACAACATCAAAAATGTCAAACATAAAGCAAAACATACATGTACACCATACACATGCAAGTATGGGGTGAGTAACCATAAAACATCATATAAATCGTCCATATAATTGTCAGCATGAAAACAACTATAATTACAATATGAAACATACAAAGCATCATCATCAACAACAAAATAACCATGAACACATGAAATATCCAAGTATAGAGTGGCTCATCAAATATAAAATCTAAGTATGAAAATAACATCAACCAAATCAGGTAACTAAGTACCACTAAATTATATCAGATAACCATGAAAGTCAACCTAAAAGAATTTGACAATATAACATTTTAAAAAAAAACTAGGGGTAGGCACTACATCCTCCCCCCTAGACTTAGGCTTACACCTAGAAGCCTACAAGAAAGATAAAACTCAAGCATTCAATGTGAAGGTCCAATTGGACCCTTTCCCCCTGTAGGACGATAAGACTCCACTGCAAAGACCCTTTGAGATCTATCCATATCTCCAACCATGAGTTCCAAAACTGCAAATGTCTGCTCTGAGAACTGAGGTTCCCACTGGGGACAATGGGAGTACTCATGCTCGCATTGTTTTCATGAAAAACATTCTCCAACAAAACGTCGTTGCACTCTACATGTGTTGGACTGCTAAAAGCTTCCCCCACTAGAAAAATAATGAGTACTCTATGTTGGTTGGTCGTATTGATTACACCTGTTGGGCTAAGAGTAATGAGAATCCCTAGAGTATGAACCTCTACCACCACTCCATTGATGTAGTACCCAAGTACCTATTCACAATAATTCATTCTACAGAAGGAAACATATGCAGAAATACATTTACAATAATCATATTTTGAAACTCGAATAACTTCCATTAACCAACCTCCTTCTACATTTTTTTTATTGCTTTTTAAATAACTAAAAACTCTCAAAATTCAAAAAAATAGAAAATTGCCTTTTTTGGCAAATTTTAACAAATCTTCAATTTTTCCATTTTAGGTAACCTTTGAAATTAACTCCTAAAAAGTTGAAAATAAAATTGAACTTTCCTTAAGCTACAACAACTTGACCTACCAACTAATCTTCAAATTTGGAAATCTTCATTTGAAGTTATGACAAAAAAATAAACTCTAAAAAATAGACAAATATTACAACAACTGAGTTTTGGGGGTCTAAATGGATTTTCTAGGACCTAAAAAAATAATTTCTTCTGGACACAATAGAGCAAAGCTAAATTGTTGAGCCATCAAACTCCCCCTTATGAAATCATTATAAAAATTTGAGAGAAAACCCAGGTCCAAGTCAAAAGTTATGTTTATACCCTAAAATGCTATTTCTAAAACTTAATCATGTAACCCCAATCATCTAACCTTGACCCCTAAAATGCTTCTTTCATACCTCAACCTAAACCCTAACCCTATATTCCTAAACTATAATTTCCTACCTAACTCTTATCATAATTCAGATATATATCCAAAACCTTTTTTAAAACACTTCTAATTCTTAGCCTAATCTTGGCCCTAATATAAATATAATTTGAATCCTAATCCATACGCTAACCCTAGTCCTTTGTGTAACAATAATTTTAACTGTATTGCACAATCATAAGTTAATGTAAGCCATAACCTTAATAATAATAATCCATTTTATAAATTTAATCTCTATCCTCTTCTTTTTGATATATTCAAGTAGTTAAAGATGTATTAAATGTAAATATATGGTTTATAAAGTTGTAATTATATTGATCTATTTAGATTGATTTTAACTAAATAGCAATTGTAAATTAATTTTATGTTCTACATATTGAGCACTAACCAAAGTTAAGGGTAAGAATTTACTTAAACTATATTCTTAAACCTACACTTTACAATTATGTATGTTTATGATTTAATGTTTCTTTACCCCTAATATATATTATTTATCATTAGCATGAATATTATATCCTTAATTTAGCTATAATGCAAAGCATAGGTATAAATTAATCCTTCGATTTAATAACCAAACTAGATAACCATAATCTTCAATCATAAATATAATTCACTTCTTGACCCTAACTCTAACTACAACATTTCCTTTACTTGTATGCATCCCTATACCATCCTTAGGTCCACCACAAATTGTGCTTTAACCATAAGATTGTTGAACTATATAAGTCTATCCTAGTTTGAACCCTAACCATAATCCAATCCTAGAACTAGAGCCACAGTAACCCTAATCATAATATGTAAACTCTAACTAAAACCTAACTAATGCATAATCCCAAACCCTTAACGTAATCCCAAAACTAACCCTAAATGTTATGTGCATAACTAGATAATATAAGTTAAGTTTCAAACCTTATTCCTACCAAAATTATAATTAATGTAAAAATTGAAGATTTAAACCTAACCCTTAAATCCTAAATGCTAAATTGTAACCTTAATTCCAAATGGAAAAATTTTAATAAAAAATGTTAAAACCTAAATCTTAACCAACATATATTAATGTTCAATCTAGTAAAACCTAATTTTGTAAATGTTAACACTTTTGTAAAGTCTACACAAAATCATAACACTAACCTTTTTTAAAAACACTTTTAATCCTTAGCCTAATCTTGACCCTAATCTAAATATAATTTGAATCCTAATCCATACCCTAACCCTAGTCCTTTGTGTAACAATAATTTTAACTGTATTGCACAATCGTAAGTTAATGTAAGCCATAACCTTAATAATAATCCATTATGTAAATTTAATCCTTAATTTAGCTATAATACAAATCATATGTATAAATTGACTCTTCAATTCAATAACCAAACTAGATAACCATAATATTGAATCATAACTATAATTCACTTCTTGAACTATATAACCACAAATTGTGCTTCAATGTAAGAACATTGAACTATATAAGTCTACCCTAAAGCATAATCCCAATCCCTTAACCTAATCCCAAAACTAACCCAAAATGTTATATGCATAATTATAATAAGTTAAGTTTCAAACCTTATTCCTAACAAAATTATAACCAATACAAAAATTGAAGATGTAAGCCTAACCCTTAAATCCTAAATGCTATTTATTGTAACCTTAATTCTAAATGGCTGAATTTTAATCAAAAATGTTAAATCTAAATCTTAACCAACATATATTAATGCTCAATCTAGTAAAACCTAATATTGTAAATGTTAACACTTTAGAACCCTAAAGTCTAAGCACAATCATAACACTAGTTGTATATAATGAAATAACTTGCAGAATAGAAGAAATAATATGAAATATTATATAAATACCTGATAATAACTGAGAGTAATAGCCCACTTCAAGGGGGCAACCTCCAAATATCTCCAATGAGAACACGCTTCATAATATGATGTTGAAATAAGACTCACAACCTCCTATATATACCTAATTATGCTTAGGTCGAATAGACACAACCTTATATAACACCTAGGATGACCTACCTACCTAAATTAATGATAACATGACTTAATTAAGGATTAAGATAGCCACAAGTTGACTATTCATGACCCTATATACACCAATATTAAGGGCATAGCATGGCCCCCTCTCTTGAAAGAAGCATTGTCCTCAATGCTAACCAAGTGTGGATTCTTTTGAATGAATTCCTCATCCTCCCATGTGGCCTCTTCAACTAGTAAGTTCTTCCATTGGATAAGATATTGAGTCAGGATTTTGTTCCTCAGCTTCTTCATGCATGTTTGAAGAATGCATTCTGGTTCCAAAATTATTCTTCCTTCTTCATCAAGTTCTAGAAGTATTGTTTGAGTAGGAATATTCTGCCCAATTACCTTCTTCAAACAAGAAACATGAAAAACTAGATGTATCTTTGTTGTTGGTGGCAACTCAAGCTTGTAGGTAACACTACCAATCTTTTACATCATTTAATATGGTCCATAATATCTTGGAGACAACTTATCATTGTTTTTTTATTTTTTCAATGAGATTTGTTTATAAGGTTGCAATCTCAAGAAGACCCAATCCCCAACTTCAAAATTTCTTTCAATACGATGTTGGTCTACTTGTTGTTTCATTCGATTTTGTGCCATAGTTAAATTCTCCTCGAGTCCTGAAAGTACCTATTGTTGATGAAGCAAGTGGTTCTCTACTGCCTAAACTCTTGGTGACACCTTTAATGATGATCTGATGGAAGGAGGATAATATCCATAAAGTGCCAAAAATGGAGACTTTTTTTATGAGCTATCAAAAGAAGTATTGTTTGACCATTCTACAAGAGGTAGTCAATTTACCCATTGAAATTGTTTTTCTATAGTGAAACAACGTAGATATCCTTCCAAACATTTATTAACAACCTCAATTTGCCCATCTGATTAAGGATGGTATGAAGAACTATGAGCCAATTGAGTACCCAAACATGAGAATAAATATTTCCAAAAGTGACTAGTAAAGATAGGATCATGATCACTAACAATAACCTTAGGTGTACCATGTAGCTTTTGGATATTCTCCAAGAAAAACTTTGCCACTATATTTGTTGTAAAAAGATGTAATAGTGCAATGAAATGTGCATATTTAGTGAGGGATCAACTACTACCATGATGACATTATTGTCTTTAGACTTGGGAAGCCTTGTGATGAAGTCCATGGATACCTCTTCCCAACATTGGCTAGGAATAGATAAAGGCTATAAGAGACCTGGTGTCTTAATTGTTTCCCCCTTATTTCTTTGACAATCCAAACATTCAGCCACAATTTTTTAAACATCACCTTTTAGCCCTTCCCAAAAAAAAATCTTGCTTGACTGGATAATATGTCTTCAAAAATCCTGAATGACCACCAATTGGGGACTTGTGTATTTCTTTGAGAATCTTGTGTTTAAGATTGGAATTCTTGCAGAGATACAAGTGCTCTTTATACCAAAGAATATCCCCCTTTAAACACTTATCTAAACTACTAGGGTCACTTTTTATTTGATGGATGAGATTACTTGTTGCAACATCATTTTGCCACTCTTCTTTGGCTTCTACCACCCAATTTTCTTGTAATATTGAAAGGGCAAACAATAAGGCTTGATCTTTTTCATCCTTCCTGGAAAGTGAATCGACCACAATATTTTCCTTCTCTTTCTTGTATACAATTTCAAAGTCATATCCCAACATCTTAATGACCCATTTTTGTTGCTCTTCTAATGATAATCTTTGTTCCAAAAAATATTTTAGTTAGGCTATCATGATCTGTCTTAACCTTGAAGTGTCGACCCATTAAATAAGGCCTCCATTTTTTAATTGCATGAAGGATTGCTAGCATTTCCTTCTTGTAAATAGGTTTGAGTTTATTTTTACCTTTTAATTGACGACTCTCAAAAGCAATTGGTCGACCTTCTTGTATGAGAACTACTCCTATCCCATTTCCAAAAGCATCACATTCCACAATGAATTCCTTGGTGAAGTCTAGAGTGGCAAGCACTGGATTTTTACACATAGCCTTCTTCAATTGTTCAAATGATACATTAGCAGATTCATTCCAATCAAAAGAATCCTTCTTCAATAGAGTGGTAAGGGGTGTTGTTGTACAACCATAATTCTTCACAAATCTTCTTAGCTTCTTAATTTTTTTTGGAATAGGTCATTCCTTGATAGCCTTAATTTTGTTAGGGTCCACCTTTACTCCATGTGAAACTATGTGTCCCAAATACTCCACTTCCTTAAGACCAAAAGCACGCATGGATGGCTTACCACAAAGGTGATGATCTTCGAGTAATTGTAATGCTTGATCTACATGTTGCAAATGTTTTTCCCAAGTATTGCTATAAATTAATATATCATCAAAAAATACTAACACAAACTTTCTCAAGAACTTCTTAAAAATGGAATTCATCAAAATTTGGAATGTAGATGGTGCATTCGTAAGACTAAATGGCATCACAAAAAATTCATAATGACCCTCATGAGTTTGAAATGCTATCTTACAAATATCTTCCTCCTTAATCTGAATTTGGTGATAACCCGATCTAAGATCTAACTTGGTAAAATACATAGCTCCATTTAATTCATCTAGAAGATCATCGATGACTTGAATAGGAAACTTATCTTTAATGGTGTACTTGTTGAGCACTCTATAATCTAGACACATGCACCAAGTATTATCCTTCTTATGCACCATTACAACAGGTGAGGAGGAAGCACTTTGGCTATGCCTAATAATTCCTGGCTCTAGCATTTCCTCAATATTTTTTTTCTATCTCACTCTTTTGTATGTGTGGGTACCTATAATGCCTAATGTTTGGTGGGTGGCTTCCTAGAACTAGTTGTATGGCATGGTCATGATCCCTCTTAGGAGGAAATCCTTTAGGCATATCTCCAAGAATCACTGAGTGACGATCAATTATTGCTTATAAATCTGGATGAGTAAGAGCATTAAATTGAGAGACTTCTAATGAACATAGTTGGGCCACAAATCCATCTACACCTTTCTTAATAAACTTTTTCATTTGATGAGAGCTTACCATCTGTGGGGATTTTTCCTTCAATCCCCTTAGCTCCACTACCTTTCCATTTGATTGAAATTGCATGAACAGTTCTTGTAAGTTCATCTCAATTGTTCCCAATGTAGTAAGCCATTGTACTCCCAAAACAATATCTGTTGCACCCATGGATATCACATACATTGGGGTATCAAGTTGATAATCTCCCATGGATAATTTGATGCTATGACACTTCCTTGAACAACTAATTATGCTCCCATCTGCAATCAAAACCTAAAACTCTGGGGCTAGATATATAAAACAATTTAGAAGAGTTTCCAAACTTTTATTGATGAAATTATGAGTACTACCTAAGTCGATCAACACTGTTACTTTCTACTTCTTTAAGAAACCCACCACCTTGAGGGTTTGTGGTGCACTGAAACCTAAAAGTGCATGACAAGAAATGATTGGTTGAGAATCATGTGATTCCTCACTTGTCTTGCTATCCTCCTTTGTTATGCACTCATCCTCTTCTTCCTCACTTGGACCTTCAATATAGAACAATTTCTTTTCACTACATTCATGTCCTTGACTATATTTGTTATCACAATTGAAACACAACCCTTTTGCTCTTTTCTCCTTAATTTTTTGTGGAGTCAACCTAGTACGTTGAGGAAGAGAAAGTGTTGAATATTCTTTTTCTCTTCTCACATTAACCCCTTGCTTTCTAGGAATCAAGAACTTCTCCTTTACCTTGCATGCCAATATAAAAGACTCATTTACTAAGCTGGGACAAAACATGTGTACCTCATATTGAATGTGATCCTTGAGACCACTCAAGAATAAATTATTCAAGTTCTCCTCTATAATTGTATCCACTTTTAAGGATAGATTTTGGAATTTTTGAATATAATCCTTAACTAATCCTGTTTGTTGAAGCTTAGCAAGTTGGCTAAAGAAGTTTTCTATCACACTATTATTATATTGCACTTGGAGTTCTTCTATAAAAATTGACCATGATATAGTGAGACCCTTTTTCCTCCTATGAGTACAAAGCCAATGATACCAAATGAATTGATCTAGTTTTAGATATAAGGAAGCCATCGTGTCCTTTTGTCCATATGGGATTTGATGTACTTCAAAAAAATGTCCATTTGATTTATCCATGTTAGAGGATCCTTGCCATCAAATTTGTGTATATCCACCTTTGGAAAAAAGTTCCTAGATCCTATAGGATTATTAAAATTTGTTTCATTATTAGTTGACTTGAAGGTTTCACCTTGATTGCTTGAGAGCTCCTTCCTTGTTTCATTCATATAGGTGCTTAACATGCTTCATATATCTAATATATCTCCTTGTAGGTCACATATATCCCTCTTAACCTCTTCCTTGAACTTACTAAGTTCCTCATTAGGATTACTATCCTTTGTTGCTTCCCAATCTTGATTAGAGAATTTTTCCAATGTGGTAGCATTCTTTTTGCCTCTTGTTGAAGGCCCCGTCATGATGGAAACCAATATTTTTGAAATAAATCACACAAATGAAATGTAAATTCTTTGATTTTTAATTTTAATTTTTTAAACTGAAACTTACTAGGGCCAAGATACCCTTACTCAGAAAAAATCCCAATAAAAATTAGCAAATTTGCTACCTTGAGAGAGAATTTTTCTAATTTTGCAATACCTTGCTGATGTTTTTTTTTTTCAATTTCTCCAAGCTTTGAAATTTAGGCTCCTCTACTATGTATTCCAAAACCTAATACAAGTTATACTCCAATTCAACAAGATGTGAGAGATATGAAGATCTTAATAAATTGTGTAAAAATAGTAATTCTTCAATAATTTTCTCCAATTCCTCTAAATTTTGGACTATAGCTTCTTTGATATGGTCTTCAAAAACCCATTAAAAATCTTTGAAAATTTTTCTCAAATCTAAAAGTTATGCTCTTCCCAAAATTACCCCAATGTTGAGAAAAAATCTTGCCTCTATCGTGCCAAGATCATGCTTTGGTATCACTTGCAATGAAATAACTTGCACAATAGAAGAAATAATATTAAATATTATATAAATACTTGATAATAACTAAGAGTAATAGGCTACTTCGAGGGGGAAACCTCCAAATATCTCCAATGAGAATACGCTTCACAATATGATGTCAAAATAAGACTCACAACCTCCTATATATACCTAATTATGCTTAGGTTGAATAGACACAACCCTATGTAACACCTAGGCCAAACTACCTACCTAAATAATAATACAATAATGATAACATGACTTAATTAAGGATTAAGATAGCCACAAGTTGACTATTTGTAACCCTATACACACCAATATTAAGGGCGTAGCACTATACTGCTAACTCAAATCATAAACATAATATAAATACATAAATTATATAAACACATAAACATTAAAATGTAATGTATAAACCCTAACAGTTTAGAGCCAAAAGTCTAAGCATAATCATAACACTGACTGTACTACTTAAAACTCAACCATAACCCTAGTCCTCTAACCTTAACCCTTAAAATACTTTTTTTATATCTCAACCTAAACCATAACCCTATATTCCTAAACTATACTCTTATATCATAATTCCAATTATTATTCCAAAACCTTTTTTAAAAACACTTCTAATCCTAAGCCTAATCTTGACCCTAATCTAAATATAATTTGAATCCTAATCCATATACTAACCCTAGTCCTTTGTGTAACAATAATTTTAACTATAAACACAATCGACGTACTAATGTAAGCCATAACTTTAATTTTATGTTGTACATAGTAAACACTAACCAAAGTTAAGGGTTAGAATTTACTTAAACCTATACTTTATAGTTATGTATGTTTATGATGGACGATGTTTCTTTAATCCTAATATATTAAATCATTAGCATGAATATTCTCTCCTCCTCTCTTTTTTATATTCAAGTAGTTAAAGATGTATTAGATGTAAATATATGGTTTTAAAGATGTATTTATATTGATATTTTAGATTTATTTTAATTAAATAGTAATTTTGTAAATTTTTATGTTGTATACATATATGCAGATTATATTTCATGGACCCACCCCCACCCTCTCCCTACCACCGCCCCCACCCCCTCCATCTCCACCCCCACCTCCACAACTACCTAGTCCTCCTCCACCACCTACTCCAAAGGAGTTGCATGAGAGCATGAGACCCATCCCCCCCTCACCTACTTCACCTTGCAGATAGCATGCAAGGCATGGTATAGTCTATAGAGCACTTAGATTGTGACATAGATAGCCTCTAAGCATGGAGGAAAAACATGTGTGCCTTCTATTGTAATGGCATGTCTTATAGACAGGTCCATCAGCTAAAAATAACTAAAGGACATTTACAAAGATATTTTGTAAACCCAAAGACAGGTGATGAGATAAGTGAGAAGAAGCCTCATATATCTATTAGATGGTGCACACATCCTCGCATATCATAACACTTTTGGGAGTGGTGGTGGATAGTATTTGACCATCCACCACGCGCAAATCATGAGGTGTCCATGTATTTTCTTAATAAATTATGGGCAAAGTTTGAATTGGGTTTGAAACCCAATTGTTTTGATATTAGATCATTTCAGGGAGTTGGTGGAGGGATGCCTCAAGATAGGCCTAGGAAAAATCTCAGTAATAATACGAGGAATCATTGATGTCATCAACCTCTTGTTCCTCTTCTTGCACCAGTTGTTCCAATGCCTCTCCATCATCAAGCAATGTCATCTACTCTTACTTCATTGAGTACCCTTTTAGGTAATTTAGTAGACTAGTGGATGCAGGTGAGGGATATCTATCCCCTTGGACATGTTTGACTAGTTGTGGAGGTAGATGCAGAGGCCCCCATAGTAATGTCAATGCAACACATGATGACCATGATATTGACTCTTAATTTAAGAACATGTCTTGAATTAGGTGATACTCTTGTATTATCATGCCAAAAAATTTCAACCAAACTTTTGATCTCACTAGTAAGTTTCGTATCATATCTTGGGATTCTACCACTAGAAGTCCACAAACTATTTGTTGGATCACATTCAAAGTTAACCCTTCTCTTTACAACTCTTTCTAAAGTTTTACGACTCACATTAAGATATCCACTCATGTTACTAATTAATCTTTTGTCAATAATTGATTTTTTAACTAAAGCTATTATTATTGCTTGTCGTGTTGCATTCTTATCGTTAGAGTGACTTCTCTTTCTGATAACATTAAAGGCACTAGCAATAGTGGATACAACTTTTTTTAAAGACTCATTTTTATTCTTGGGTTTTGCATACATTCCTAACCTTTTCATTACTGTTTACATTTTAGACATTTTAATTAATTGCAACATGAACTGACATTGAAACCCAAATTTCTTATTATAAAAAAATGTCCATATAATCTATTAACATGTGTCCTAATTTGTCTTCATGAAACCAATCCATGAAGATTATCCAACACACCATTAGAAAAATGAAAATTATATTCATGCACTTCAATATCATTCAAACATGTTTGTTCAATACTTGGTGTTTCCATATCTACATTCATATAATTGTTATTTTCAATTGGCATTTCATTTTCAATGTTATTTGGAATTTGAATCTCATTTTCATTTTGTCTTGGTATTTCTTTTGGGGCATGCATTTCCATTGGATTTTGTTGTGCATGATCATTTGACAATTTATTCTCATGAAGAAAACCTAAATCATTTAAATCGTAACTTGCTTCTACAAAATCACCAATTTCATCATAAGAAAAAACTCGAGGGTTTGGAGACACACCTGTATTGAATGTTTGATTAGAATGTTTACCTAAATCTCCTCGTATTGGGTTCTTTTCTTCAGCCTCTTCATCCATTGTGGTAGCCTCAATGTCTTTCTCTTCTGAAACAATATTTGAAATTGAAGACCCAACGTTGCTTAACTCTCTAATTCTTTGTCTTCTCTCTCTTCTTTTTGTTTCTTGCAATCTCCTCATTTGTTAGAAATTTTATTTTCTTCTTTATTTATTGTTTTGATCTCATGTTTGCACCAACTTTGAATTCAAATCAATAGCTTGCAATTGTAGAAGATGATAAGAAAATATAATAATTATGATAGAATTTTGTTGTTGCAGCTCAAAACTATCAATCAATCATTGCAATGATTGTTAAGTGTTTTATGGGTCATCTTTTGGGGCCCAACGAGTACTTAACAATCGAGTACCCGATTTGTACAATAGTTATATTAGAATCGGGCACCCAATTTTTGAATTGAGAATCGGGTGCCCGATTCTAAAGCCATGGGCAAGAATTTCCCTTTGACATCAGGTTTTGCCTTCGAGAAGGGCATGGTACAAGCTTGGTGGGACCAAGCTTGTGCCTTTATGTATCAAATTTTGACTAAGGCAATTATTTGACAATTTTAGGGATTGTCATAATTTTTATACGGTCTTCTCCATTTAGTTTTTTGACAAAACAAAAACCCATTATAGGTCTTATTGTTTTGAGTTCAAAAATGTAAATTTTATAGTGTTATGAGTTTATTTTCTATTTTTTCATTATTTATTAATGAAAAGTGTTTCTTAAACATAAAATAATGAGATTCACTAAAACTTTAATAACTTTTTAAAATTTTCATATTTCTTAAATTAATTTACATGTCATCAATTTGAACACAATTCTTTTGAAGTTTTTTTAAAAAATTGAAAAAGTTAAATTTTGATTAAATTATGGTGTCCATACATGAGAGGTTTTAGAAATTAGCTTAATTGTCAAGTAAAAATTAATTTTGAAAAATCATTAAATAATTAAAGAAAATTATTTGCATCAATCTCTAGTGTGTTAGGTAACTTCTTTTAAAGGGACTCACAAAAAATCATTTAGTTGTGTTAAATTATGGTGTTTGTACACTAGTGTGGTATGGTCCTAAAATAGACATTTTGAAAATGTGGTTCTTAAAGATCCATACCAAAAAAATAATCTAACATATGGGTATATAAATAGATTACATATTCAAAAGGAGAGTCTAGGCACTACAATTTTTATTTATGACATTTTTTATATTTAATCTCTAAATGCCTCAAATTTTGGCATCAATTGATAATATATTTCAAAAACAAGAAAAACACTTCCAATTTTTGGCCAAAAGTGAGACCCAACTTCTTGAACTGACCCAGTGGTGAACTGTCATTGATCCTTTTGTAGGGCATGAGCTCAAATAACTTCCACTCATACTCTACCATGGTCAGAGTATATTGTCTCAGATTATGAAACTCATTTGCTCTTTATTGACTCCACTTAGGTAAGGACCACTCATGGAAGTGCTCCAAAAATAACTCACATGTGGCATTCTTCATATCTGGACCCAACTTCTTCTCCTCATTTTTCCACCAAGTTGCTACAAAGATCTCCAGGTGGGTAACGTCATACCTTGTTTTGACATTTTTGTCAAAGTCTTACATCGCAAAACATCTATCCAGTGTAATCAACCAATTCTCTACATCGTACTGAGTACCAACTCCTATAAAAACCTTAAGCTTGACTCTCAAGAGGTCCTTCATCTAATTGGCTTTGGTAGTCTCTAACATATTCCCTATATGACCTCTCCTAGGACTCCTAGATCTTTGTCTCTCATCATTCCCTGAATGATGTGATTCCTCTTGCTCAACTCTCTCCAAGTTTGATAGGTGCTCTAAAATAATCATTAGTAGCTAACTAGTACTAGGTTCTTTAGAGTATGTGTGTTGATCTCCACTATTACCCCCTCTATCCTCTCCTCGGGCATGACTCTCTCTATGAGTTAGAGGAGGGCTATCATGTCCACCTCTACCACGACCTCTACCTCAGTGTACACTTTGACCCCCAACAACTAATCTAATCTCAGACACCATCTTCCTACAACATCAAGAAAGAACAACACAATGCCAACAAAATCAATAAAGGCATACTACTTTAAAGGAAAATCATAAGAAAACATGTTTTCAAAACCAGATTTAAGATTTATTCAAGTTTGCCTTTTTCTATGTTTAAGTATTTGAATCTGAAGTTCAAGTTGTTCAAGTTGTAATAGATAAGTATAGTTGTTTAAGTTTTGCTTAAGTTGACTAGTTTTCATCTAGTGGTGTTCCAATATACCTTGAGCTCCTAATGTAGAAACTCACACTCTGATTCCACATGTAATGCCCCACCAAGGAACCCAAAATAAATTAACCTATTATGCCACTAAGTTTGCGAAACATTTTGTTTTAGATTAATACGAACAAGAGATAACATAGTGGAAGCAATAACTCATATACATACATAAGCAATACAATAACAGTTACATCTCTCAAGGGTTCCATGACGTTGAATCACACACATAAATTTTATTAAGATTAAATATGATAAGTAAAAATAAATTCCATGTTACAGAATAACCATAACTACAAAACCACATGAGTACAAGTCACATGGCATGAAATATTAAAATAATATACATCATGATAAGATACAAAATCTCATAGGATCTCAAATAATCAAAGTACAATATGTTAGAATATGACCATAGAACATAATCACAAGAAAAGAAGGATAAATCAACTGCACAAGGTACATCTAGCATTGACATCCAATTATCGAATCTCAATGGTATAAGAAACACTACCACCTGACTTCGTGGAATGTAAATGCCCCACTCTCATCGAGATAATCTGAAGTCCCAAACGGATAACAATCCAAAAGACATAACAAGAATCTAGGTCAAGGAGTCATGATGCCAATCCACCTCAAAGGTACCAAGTACACAAGTAACATCTAATCCCAGTGGCAACAAAGACACATAGGAAACCTAATATGCATGTGGGCAAGTGTCATCACATGAGTCAACTCTAAGGTTACCCTAGCAGTCTCTTTGGACTCTGACCCCTTGACAACTCTATGTGACATTAGTATCCTTTCTTATAGATAGGGAATACTAACGAGGCAAGGTCACAACCAAGCATCCTCTCTACTCCTATCCTAGCTTGTGCTAGCACTTGAGGCATGGATGAGGTAATATACAAACTCTTTTTAATTCATTTAAACCCCATTAATGAAATATTATCACTTATTAAAACAACTTACCATGGGTTACCTAGGTAGCCTCTTTAGGGCTCTGACCTCCATTGCAAGCCACCTCCCAGCATACATAAAGATAACCTACCCTAAGCACATAACAGAAGATCTCATAAAAATCACAATAACCACATCAATCCTATATGAGAAAATGGAAAACACTATAAAAAACTTATCAATCCTGAAAGGTTAAATTGCAATATGAGATTACATTATAGAATTGGTTCTCACCACAGAAACACATAAATGTATCACAATGATTGGAAATGAAACAATCAAGACTAACAAAACACAACAACATCATAAAATAATCACTTCCCAAGCCTCTGGTAAACATACCTAACTTGGTTAAACTACTAGGTTCTCCCAAACCCATCACAAAATAAAACATAACATCTCATCATGCAATTAAAGCAAATGTAGTTATTCAACCATTTTAGTTTTCGATATAATCTCATAAAAATTGTTTTGCATCAAATTGAAGTTTTCATTTTTGAAATTATCCCAATTGATGAAGGTTTCCAAGTTTGGATTGATCATAACATAAGTTTCAGATTACTATCCTAAATGTGCCTACGTCTCCAACGACTATGTGTTTAAAAAAATATGTTGATAACCATATGGCAAACAAATAATAGTCCAATAGTTTACAATTGATTTCCATGCCATAAAACCCTTCAAGGATTCAATTATAAGAATGAAGTGTATTGATTATATTTAATGAATATATAATTCCGTGACAACAACATCAGATTTGATATCATTAAATTATAAGAAAAATTTCATTCTATTTAGTTTAAACATTTTTTAAACTAATTAAATTTTAATATAACTATATCTCATTTAACTTTTAAATTTTAGAACTATATTCTAAAGTTCCTACTACACACGTTAAAAGAAAATTAATTACAAATTATTAATAATTAAAAATACTATTTTTAAAAAATAATTATTTAATATTTTGTAATTTTTTTTAAAAAGAAAAATATATATTAAAAACTTTATTAAAAAAATATTATTTTAATAAACCCTAATGACAGGTGTTGTAGCGATGGCTCTAGGAGTTCGCATATAGCGGTCGGTCTACTAAAGCAGACACTGTTGCCTTGGGTAGCATGCGTACTGCCTTAATCAGTGCAACAACGACCTACTCTTGGCAGTTGCATGCATTGGGGGTGGAGGGTAATGACCCACCCATCAATGCAATCAATTTTTTTTAATTTTATAATAATTTTTTTATTAATTCCTTTCTGTAGGAAAAATTACCATAATAATTTTTAATTATTGTGGTGTGTGTGTGTGTATATATATATAATTTTCTCCAATATAGATCTGATAGGGAAAATATTTTCAACTATTTAAAATTTCTTGAACAATAAACTTTCTTAATTCAAAGCCCTACCATAAATTACTTTTCTTCCAATTTCCTAGTAAGGGTTCTTAGATTTGTTTCTCTCGGATGATTCAATGATGAAGAATGGTTGTTTCAAGAACAAGGGTTTCGATTTTAAAATATGGTTTCCATAAACAAAGATCCATATAACAAACATAAAGAAGACATAGGTAAATCAAAAGATTTACTATGATAAACTCTATAGAATTCCTACCTTGATTTGATGCTAAAATATGACAAAAACTTGATGAATGCAAAAATTCTTGTCTCCCAAAATTGTTTTGAAAAATTCCTCCTCCAAACCTATGTCTAGAGAAAATTAGCTCTAATCTCCTAATAGATATTTTAACACATCCCAGGGTTTCGATTTTACAAACATGTAAAAGCGTTTTCTTTTATTATTTTAATTTATTTAATTCCTTGTGTACGTGTTTTGCCTTTAATAAAAATAAAAATTGATTTAAATTATTCCCACTACATTATTAAATAAGAAGACGTTTTTTAAAAATATATTTATGAATTTAACTAATAATAATATTTAAAATTCATAATTTAAATGCAGCTTCTAAATTTACTATTATTAAATTAAATAAAAATAATTACATCAAATTTGGTCTTTTAATTAAATCTTTAAATTTGTTTCTTCTATTTGATTAATTCTTCAATGAATTAAATATATATTTTTTAAAAAATTCTTTATAAAATTTTCAGTTAATTAAATCATTTAACAATATCTTTGTTTGATTTAATTATAATCGAAAATCACAACAAACCCACAAACTCAATAAGAAAACTCATTTAAATGACCAAGTACAAACCAAACACAATAGTTTAAAAATATCAAATTCATGTCACATTGACGGATTTAGAAAGGTAAATAAATCATATACTTGTCCTATATTTTAGGACAGTTGGCTCAAGTTTCAGATTTGGACTTGAGAACTATCTCCCCTCTTTTACCATTGAGATAATACGATAGAGCATACTCGTCCTAGTAATTCAAGGAAGTCGATGTCTGATACTTACAGTCTTCATAAAGTGGAACATGTACATATGCATATATATCTAAACTAAACAGGCAATGGTAGGGAGTGGCACATCATGTAGATCCTTACTAGCAAGTGACTATGACTCCCTCCCTTAACCACTCAGAAATGTCAAACATAAAGTAAAACATACATGTACATCATACGCATGCAAGTATGGGGTGAGTAACCATAAAACCACATATAAATCATCCATATAATTTTTATCACAAAAGCAACTAAAATTACTATATGAAACATACAAAGCATCATCATCATCAACAAAATAACCATGAACACATGAAATATTAGAGTATAAAGTTGCTCATTAAATATAAAATCTAAGTATGAAAATAGCATCAACCAAATTAGGTAACTGAGTGCCACTAGATTATATCACATAACCATGAAAGCTAGCCTAAAAGAATTCAACAATATAACATAAAATAACAAACTAGGGGTAGGCACTACAATGTGTTTAACCTAATGTGTGAAATTAATATGTGATACATGATTTTACAAATGGGATTTCGTGAACCTTACTACCTTTACTTTCTCAATGGCTAAATGTATTGAGGTGATGTCTCCAAACATTGTTGGATATATTGTCAGCTCAATATGTGAACGTGTTCTCCTTGGTCAATCCTCTTAAAAAACAAGATCAATGGTGACAAGAAATGTCAATGAAAACTTTCACAAATATGGATGACTTAGATGTGGCAAATGTGGATTTGATTATTTGTCCCTTTAGAAATTAAAATGCATTCTAATGTTTTTCTATGTAATTGTATGTGTTTTTCATCTATATAGACGTGATGCTTAAATTCACAAATGACTTTCAATTCCATGACATAGTAACATGCTTCACAAATGTATCCAAATCTTTTAAATAATAGTAGAGATGAACAATAAAGATTGAGTTTTAATTTATTAATTTGAATTTTTATTCTTGCATGGTTCAAGATTTGCTTAAGTTAATTTTGAGGACCACAAAGATGAAACTTGTGGTAAATGGTGATTTCAAAGCATAAATCATATATATGAAAGTAAGCATAACATGGGATGGGCCAAATGACAAATAAATAAGGATCTTGTGGGGATAAGTGTCCATAGGGATAGAATGAACATGGATGGAGACAGTCCATGAGAAAAATATAACATAAGAGTATGTCACTTGTTAATATGTTATGGTATCAAGGACATTCCATGAATGTGTGTACAAACAAAATAGAGGATGGTGTAGTTTTAATTATCGATATCTATGATCTAGATGTGATACCTAATTTTTATCTCTACTTTTCTATTAAGACATCACTCTTTGCATTAGTGACATTCAATAATTATATTAATTATTTTAAGGTTGTTTTTTAGGGTTTCTTATTTTAGGTTACCCTAATCTCCTTTATAAGGATTAATCATTGTATCTATTAAATTAATTCTTTTGATCTGATAATATAATCTTCCATATTTTTAGAGTGCAAACTCTTGTTTTCTTATTTTGTGAGCTTCTCAATGATAGGTTATCTTTACATGCAGGTGATCTTGGCCTCGTGAAGTTGGATTGACAACTTCTACATAGTTTCAGAGTGTTGACATGCTGCAACTTGTTCTCGTTTTTGAAGAATTATTTAGAGTAACACCGGTTTGCTTGAACATATCACAATTTTATTTGATTTTTGTGAAATAAGGAGTTACATTTTTTTAGTGTATTTTGAGCCCAAACAAACATCACTATTGGGTTTGTAGCACCTAAACAATCCCTATTCCATATAAAATTCATCAAGTTTGGACATAATTGACTAGTGAGGCAAAAAAAAGTGCCTTGGGTTGTATTACTTAGGCACCATTACCGAGGACAATGATATTGTTTTGTTAAATTATAAAATTATTGCTTTATTTTAAAAAGCACATACATAAATAGGCACATGTAGTCTTTTTACTATAAAATACAAAATGGGAAGGATTTTTTTTGAAGGTGGGGAACTTCTTTAAAGCGAGGGACCCACAAGTACCCTATTGATCAACATAGTGCCTACAGACCCCTATATTGCTACTAACTTCTTTTGGGACTTAAGCGCTCTACTCCACCCAAAACATTGGCATCCCACCATTTGGCCTGATGCCACCATCTTGGACTCTCTTTTTCTTCTCGTAGCCCCATGTATGTGCTTCTTCCATCAGGTTTTGTGTCATTCTTTCATCCCCTACCATGTCAAGGGCCAAGACTTCCAAGTCAATGACCACCAAACACTATAGGCCCTTTATTAATTATTCCAACAGTATCCACTTTTTTGGCAACTAATTTTTTATCTGACACCAACCTCATTTTTTTCAGGATGTGTTTTTTTTTCCCTAGCATGGGGCCTTTTTTACGATGATGACCATATGGACTATCAAATTTAACCTCTTTATTTTCTAACAACAATGTTGCATCAATGCCACATCAAGAAGCCTTTAAGCCCCTTCTCACCCTTTTAAAGCACCCTTTGATTTTTGGGTTGTATCTTGGGCTTATAGACTCCATTTTTTGCAATGAGATATTGTCAAAAAGCTGGTTCCAAGCTCTATTTATTGATGGAGGTTCGATTTATTGATTTTGCAATTTTGATAGTTTTTTCTTGTCAAAACTAGAGGTTCTATTTTATACTCTAGGAAATGTATCTTGAGCATCCAGATTTCAATTTTTGAAAACTTTATATCATTGGAAAGTTGGTTTTGTGTTCTTTCTAGTGATATAGGTCTTTTTTCAAGATTTTGTTCCAAGTATGTTTTATTTAGTGTTTGTATGTTTGTACTCTAGTGAATATCTTGGATGTTTCAAGTTTGGGGATAATTTTTCTTGCATGTAGTGTCTTTTCTTGGGTTGTTCTTTTTATTTTACGAGCCTTTTGTCTCCTTTTATCTTTATAAATACCATTTGCCATTATTTTCAAGCAAATACATTGAGATAAAGTGTCATTGTGCATTCTATACCTGGGATTTATCAAATCTTGTGTCTTATTGTACATGCACTACTTATAAAGTTCCATGGGGGGTTGGTGTTGACCTTTCTTTTTCATCTACCTTAGTCACATGAGTGTTCCTTCCATGATAGTAGCCTCATGACTATGTCTAGAGATTGATCACCTCATGACACTATTATGTATTTTTTGTACATCTTGTTGTTCCTCATTCCTTGACATGCAATTCTTGTTGGCCATTCTTTTCAGTTGTTTGTCACCTTCTCATTGTTTGCAGTATGGGGGTTTTCTCTTGATAGTTCTAATGCTTCCTTCATTTGTTGGAGTGAGCTATGTATACAATATTTGTTCCTATGTACTAGGTAGATGCAGTGTCTGGGTACCTATGCATTTTAGTGAAATGTATTTTACCATATGGACACTCTCTCATTCTTATTTTGGAGGCAACCTTCCAAGTTCAATTAACTAGCTCTCCAAGCTTTGGTGTTCTATGATATTTGTATATTTGAGTTCATTTGTTTGTCTTTATTTTCCTCCTGATTCGAGTAGTGTCATTTGAGGGAATTCATGTAGATTATAGCCTTCTCTACTTGGTCATGTTCTAAAAAGTACAAACTTGTGTCACACTTTTATAAAGGAAAATGATGGCAACAAGCAAATTGTCAAACTTTAACAACATTAAAGTGGCATTTGTATTTAGAATTTGAAGATGATGTAAACTATTGAAATGTGTAATTGGATGAAGTTTATGTCTAAATTTTTTTTAATCAATTGATTAAGAATTTATGTATTTTTTAACTTTTGAAGCCCATTTTTTAATTGTTCAAAAATGATTAAAATATAGGGTTTAGTTCCTGCGAAGCAAATAATTATTTTTTCTCTAATTTTTAAGTATGTTATAGTTAACACATGTATAGCTAGTACACAAAAAAGAAAGATTGGTTTCTTATGTATATTTTCTTCATTATAAGTACTCAAAGTTGAACTTATCAGAAATAACTTATCAGAAACTGACAAAAATATACAAAACTTTTCCTATCAAATCTACACCATTTTGACAACAAATTACATATTCGTGGAGATGACTCTCTCCTCTAGTGTTATATATAAAGTTTTAATTTTTATATACGATTCACTTTTTTTTTAAAGTGGGATCTTCTGAAATGTCAAAATACTTGTAACAATTTGAAATTAAAACATATTATA
Organism: Cupressus sempervirens; assembly: GCA_028749045.1. Taxonomy (NCBI): domain Eukaryota; kingdom Viridiplantae; phylum Streptophyta; class Pinopsida; order Cupressales; family Cupressaceae; genus Cupressus; species Cupressus sempervirens. The sequence continues at coordinate 402,268,102 of CM053787.1, read as the reverse complement.
ACTAATCAAAACACTATTAAATTTATATGACCATTATCTTGACTATGAGATGTACAAAAGATTTTTTTTCATTTATGAAGAAACTTGAGTTTTGATACAGAAATGAGAACTGGAAATGAGAAGTTTCAAAAATATACAATTTTTACTTGTGTGGTTGCCACATAGGATACCGCATAAGCGATTTCAATCTTACATGGTTCAGTCAAAACTAGTCTGATCAAACAATCTTCGGTCAAAGCCAAGGCCGACTAAATGCAGTGGAATGGCGATTCATTTAAAAATAATAATAATAAATAAATAAATTTTAAGGAAATTAATATAACTAAAAGTAGCGAAAAATAACTAATTTTTAGAATGTAATTAATTTTGGAAGTGATTTTAGGCAAGAGCCTACAACACAATGGTAAATTGTGAGCCTCTTATCGAAGAGGTCTTGGGTTCGAATCTACTTACGATTGCACTTAATAAATTATAATAATAACAATTAATTACAACACATAATAATTAATCTTGGCTTTGGCCTCTTACCGATCAAAAAAAAAAAAAAAATGGAAGTGATTTTTATCATATTTTTGTGGAGTTGGAAAGACAATTACAAAGGATCATCAATAAGATATGTTTCCTTTGCCAAGTTATTTTATATTTTAATTTATTTTAAATTGAAGCACTATTATATTTAGTTTTCTAAATTAGAGTATTTTTTTGTAGATTAAAGTTTTTAGTGAGGAAAAAATGGATAGATTAAGGAAATATGATTAAGTAAGAGATGTCAAAATGAAAGGTCATACAAAATATAATAAAAAACAACCTATTGAAGTTCAAGAAGAAACTATTAATATTTAAGAAAATAAAATTTGAGTAAGGGAACAAGTTGTGAAATAAATTGGTAGTTCTCGATGTAGAAATATATCATTTGACATAGGAAATTTGTTGGATATGAATTAGAATCTAATTTTTAGTTAAATTTTATTTAAACATATGGCATCTAAAAGAACTATTAAAATACATTGTGAAAAATTTGGGATGAGTATTTAAAATATAATAGTATATTTGTAAGAGCACAATTATTTGTTAGGTTATTTAGGAGAAGAAAGATGGCTCGCATTTTGGAGTTGCTAGGTGTTGATTACAGAAAAAATTATGTGCATAACGTTAATCAAGTTATAGTTGAAAATTCGCAAGATGCATTAAACAAAATTGACAACACAACTTGAGGAGGTAACTTAAGTTAGTGGAATTACAAAGATGTGTCACCTTTTAGGCTGACTTATCAGAATGACTAAATTTGAGTATTTCTATCTAAAATTCAATTTTTTTTAAACATATGATCTAGATAAATTTATTCTAGCTAAGTTATATATGGTCTCACACTTTTCCAATTGGAAATGTCTATTAAATGCATGTTTTATAGTAATTAGTATCCAATTACTAAAGAAATAAAATTATTTAAAAAAAGTGGCATTTCAATAACTCTTACAATTTTTTATGAATTTTTTTTAATAACATATAAACACCATTTTATAGAGCTCAGAGCCAAGAATATTCTCATGTAGAGTTTATGGTGTTTAAATTAGTTATAGTATATTGAAATTAAAAAATTCCATAACCACACATTTTAACACTCAAAAAGATGTTGGTTTTGAGATAGAAAAAATATTAAATCATATCAAAAAAATCTAAAAATTATATGACATTCCAAAGGAGAGAATCCTCTTCTACAATGTATAATTTTTCTCCTGGTTAGAATAGATTTGTTTTGAAAAATGTGATGGGAGATGAAAACTATTGATTTTAGGTGAGTTGAAATTTTAATCCTTATAAAAGAGAAAATATAGCTCTAAAGTCAATTTTTATTTTTTATTGTTCTAGATATATATATTATCTATAACATAGTCTAAGATCAAAGGGAAATAGGTTTATTTGCATATAGTTTTGTGGTGGGAACTAGACCCCTAATTTTTAGCATTTTTCAACACCTAAAAAATTATCTATAATAATTAGGAAAATATATCAATTCTTATTCCAAATAATTATTAAAAATTATAATCCTAAAACTCATCCATTTCTACGCATTTCATTAGTTTACTTCATTTCCAAATTCAAAATAATAATACCAATTTTATGTCATTGAAGGTGAACAATTATACTTTTGTTAGCCTTTTCCTTTACAAAAGGGTGACACAGGTTTGTGCTTTTACACAACTTGTTCTTGTGTTGCATATAGAGCATTGGCGACTACAATATCTAGTAGGAAGTTGACACAAAGAAAACAAGTACATGCAATTTCTAATTTACTGGAGATATCTAGAAATTGTTCAAAGATATATTAGGAGGGGAGATATGTTACATGAAAATATTGAAAAGAATCAAATATATATTTATATATTTCCTCAAAAAGATAGAATTTTTGAAGATGTAAAAAGATAGGTCATTGAATATTAGACCACACACTCTCATGTTTCTTCCAATAAACATAATCCTGTACAAATTAAATATAAAGAGATAGGTGTGAAAATTGAACAACCATTTTTTTTTATAAATATAATACAAAGTGAACTATTTCAAGCATTTAAGCAAGAATTCTCAGCTATAGAAATATGTTAGAGAATGTTTGAGAGGTTGCATCCTTTCTTTGTACACATAAATAAGGTACATGAAACTTGTTGCCTAAGTTACGTTGAATTTAATCTATACTTGCAATCATAAAAAAATTTTATGACAATAAGTAATCCAAATACAATCATCCCTAGAAGTACAACACAATTTGTGAAGTCTATATTATGTGATAAATTAAAAGATTCAGATAAGTTCAAAGTACAATGTATAAAAATCAATGTGATGATTGTGGAGATTTGCATAAATTTCAACTACAATTGAGAATATTCATGATTCAACACTAGTTTCATGGAAAAGATTTTAATATAAGACATACCAAACTAAGATCTAGGTGATGAATCCAAAAAAATGTATTGACGCAAAGTAAATTTTCCTATGCTGAGTTTATGACCAATTTTTTCCCATAATATATCCTACATTATCATGGTGCATGATTACAAGCTAAACAGTTTCATGATTCCAAAAATTGTTTTCCACTTAGCTGTATTCTTTCAATTGTAGATTTCTCTGAGAACTATATGTTTTCCCCTTAATCAAGGCTTCAAGCTCAATATTATCATTCTAAACAAGTTACAATATTTGTGCAAGTCACTTAGAGACACACTTAATCTTATTCAAATGAGATAGAAATTTTTGACCAAAATGAATGCATTATCATCAAGGAGGTTTATTTCTATATTAATGATGATAAAGTTCATCATAGGAGCTAAGTGGCTCGTTGTTGTGCAGTGTATTTTAATATCTCAAAAATCATCAAAGCACTATATTTGGTCAGATGGTTGTGTAGGTAAGTACACACATATTTAAGTTCAAATTTAAATTTATAACTTATGTATATAAAGTTTATGGTTTTTTTAAATTTTAATTTGAAAAATATTATATTTAATGATGTTACATATACATACATATGTGCATCGCACGACTTTATTTCTAATAGGACAATTTAAATACGCAAAAGCCTTTAATTGGTTGGTCATGCAACATGGTAGAAACAATGTTAAGTTTTTGTGGAACTTCTTTGAAAAGAAACATGGAAAAATAATAGCATGATGGAGCAGAAGAATATGTAAATTGTACAATTCGGAAACATAAATTTGCAGATACACAAATAGTGTTATATATATATATTTATATATATTTATATTTATATTTATTTTATTTATTTATTTACTTTTTTTTTTTTTTTTTTTTTTCTTTATTTACTGATCTAACTTTCATATGACTTGTTAGGTAACAAGCTAGAGAATGCAAAGAAAATTGTTGAAAGGTACCAACGTCATTTTTCTAGTTGAGACATCCAATATAATAAATGTTATTTTTTGGAAGTGAAAGGCAATCTATATAAATTGTTCAAATTCAACTTTAATTTATTTTGAATCATGATGTACTTTTCACTTAAATATCACATGTAAATTGGAAATCATTCTAAAAATGTGCATTTATTTATTTATATTTCATATTTGTAATAGATATAAATTGATCTAATCCTTATAATTTTCAAGTTTAATGGTATTAGAAGTTTACATCAAGTGATGATTATGGGACAACATAGACCTCCATTAATTTGTGTAAGATAAAAATCATGCTTTTGTGTTGACTGCATTTAGGATAATCAAATGAGTGAATGTGAGAATATTCCAAATGGATGTGCTTTGCAATGGGATATGAAGGAGATAATTAAAATGTTTCCTTTTGAAGATGATGGAATTGACATAGAAATTCACTATCATATATATTCAGCTGACTATGAACACATTTCTGATTTAGTTGTTACAAGTGTGTGCATATTCATATATATGTTCTTTTGATTAATTTTAATTCATGACAAGTGATGATCAAATTAAATTTACCTAATCTTTTAATTTAAAAATTACTTCCATATGTACATAAGAAATATTTTTGTTGTGGTTGTGAAACCAAAAAATGTGAAAAGTGTAGACTATTATAATCTACTAAGATGAACAAAAGTAAAATACAAGTTGTCATATGTAACTGTAGATGGTAATGGACAATCATATCCAACTAAATTAGTTGTCATTGAAGGCACATATTATCAATAAATAAACATAGACAAAAATGGTATTCAATTTATTGAATACATGCCTAGACAAAAAAAGTTTTACATTAGATCCACCTGGGTATAGTGAGAAAGTTGTTGACAAGCATGCTAAATTATTTAAATGTTTTCATATTTTTATGTAATTTGTATACATGTTCATATGTATGCTTTGATATAAAACATATTTTTATTTATGCTTTGATGTATATGCTTTAGATTATGTATGGTTTTATTTCAATCTATATGATTTTATTTAGGACTAATATGTGACTTAAGGGTTCCCCTTAAGACAACCCCTTTTCAACATCCTCAAGTAAGACGTCCATTTTTGGTCCATCCCCTTAAGAAATTAGCTCTAGACTAACTATTAGTTATAATCAATTACTTATCACAAATTAGTGAGAATAAACTACTTTTACTTATCCATGTTATATCTAATTTTTGATGTATGTTTTGACATACATGCTAAATATTTTAAATGCTTTCACATTTTAATTTAATTTTCATATACTCTTACATGTATGCTTTGATGTGCATACATTTTTATTTATGCTTTGATGTATATCCTTTAAATTATGTATGTTTTTATTTCAATGTACAAAATTTTATTAAGGACTTGATGAAAATATGAACATTCACAACATGAACATGTGTGCATATAACATGAATATATAAATATGAATATCCTAATGCAAACAAGTAGTCTATATTTAATGAAATTATTAATATTTTTAACATGAATATCCTAACGTACACAAGTAGTCTAGCCTTGATGAAATTGTCAACATTTCTTACATGAAAATATATAACACATGATCATATATAATGTATGATATGTAACATGAAATATATATAATGTACATTAACAATTTACAAAATAACATGTTTATTCAGTGTATAAAATAATATGTATGTGTGTCTATAAATCATGTTGCATGAGATTACTATTGAAGAAGATTGTTGAAGTAGAGAAATGAGGAGATTGATGAAAACTATCATGGAATAATCATTATTTTGTCACTGATGTCAAACTTGCTACCTGCTAGTGAGGCAATTGCTAATTTGATCTGAATGCATTCGTTTGATTGATGAAGAGGATTTGAAAAGAAAGGATAACAAGAGTACCTAGAGAAAGGTTGAGTTATATGGTGTATAAAAGAAGCACTAAGACCAAGTAAGACTTTGATGATATAGTGATTGTTTATCTACTTAAGGATATAATGAAAGGATACTTGAGCAAAGATAAGAAGAAGGTTAAGCAAAGAAATGTGTCTATTGAGCCAGATCGAGCAAATAGTGGAAGCCAAGCAAGTTAGTGCAGGCCGAGCAGAAAGTTAGTTGAAGTTGAGCAAAGGAAATTCAGTATTTGTCGAGCAAATAGAAATATAGTAGGTGCTAAGTGAAGGAAGTTTAGTGTGTGTCAAGCACTAATAAAGATTTAGTGTATTTCATGCAACCTAGTTTTGACCGAGCATCAGAAGACAGTGATTGCCAAGCAAAAAACATGTTATTCTTGATTGCCAGTAAAATGAGTTTGATCAAAGATTTGACAAATCTGAGCCAACAAAGTTGATTTCTTGAATTATGTGAAGCGTGTGGAAGATGATTATGATGAGATGGTGGCACAGAATTCAAGATAAACCATTTTGAGATGAATTTGAAGAGGATTGTAAGATTAGTTTCTAGAGGGAACATAATGGAAAAGAGGATAGATTCAATGAATCTGACCTAATCCTAAGATGGAAGATTGTGGTTAAGTGGCAAAAGATCTAAATTCTCTATATAAGGAGCTAACAAGCTAGAAGAAAAGTTTCATAGTGCAAACCAAAGAGAGACAAGGAGTCTTATGGTGTTGCTTCTTTTCATAGCCAAAGGAATGAATATGTAGTTGGCATACTAAGCAAGAAGGCTTATGGAGGTGAAGGCTTGAAGGGTGAACAAGTTGTCAAAGATGAAGGCAACTGAATGCCACGTAGAATGGAGGACTAAATAAGTGATATGTAATCTACAAGTGAGTTTTTTTATTATTAGATCAAGTCCTAATATTACTTTCTAACAATTTTATTAGTTTGGATAAATCCTTTGGATTAACATTGACCTAAAAGTCATGAGTAAATCCTTTGATAGTGTGACATTCTAATGGAATGTTCTAAAGTCCTCTAACAAGGCTCACTCCTAACAAGGTGATTGAAATCCTTTAATTGAGGTCACATTTAACTGTGTGAATTGTAACCTTTAACAGGATTAGCTCCTCTTAGAGCTCAGTTCAGAAGAGTGAAAATTGGTAGCATACTATTGGTGTTTTTTCCCAAATTGGGTTTCCACATAAAATCCTTGTGTCAAATTGTGTGAATGATTTTTTGGTATTTAATGTTTACATTTCTACGAAGTTAATTTGACCTAGGACAGTAATATACTATGGTTTGAGATATTGGATGATCAATGCATGCACATGTATTTGTTAAGTATTGAAAAGTTTTATATGTACATTTGGACCTTGGATAACTAATTCACCCCCCTCTCAGCTATTCTAGGGCATTCCAACAATTACTAGGTGTCTATAAATATCCAAAGCATAAGATACTATCACAAAGACCCTACAATACATGTATATATTAATCAACACTTAGACATGTACACATTTAAGTTATCTTGAATTAGATATGTATACATACATAAACTTGTGCAATTTTTTTAAATTAGAAGAAAAAAATAAATTGAAATAGACACACACATATTATAGCAGTATGTAATGGTTTGTCAATCTCGCTCATGTCTGAATCATACAATGACATGACATTTGAATTGAACAACTCATATGTGAGCAATGTGGTTGATAGACAATATGATGCAAGGGCTCAGCTAGGGGAGGTGTTGTAGGAGGTATAGGAATATCCTTGTCAATTGTAGTGCGTTGAGGAGTTGTAGGAGGTCCAATAATATCTTCATGCCTCTATACACCCTGTGACCCTAATGTTCTAGTAGTAGATGTGTGTGATAGAATGCAAGTGATTTATGATGAACTATCACTGGAAGGAATCCCAATAACCATTCATAAGGCCTTATATGAACCAAGAAGATAACTAGATAAACATGTGGCCATACGATGCAAAGAATCTACATATGATAAAGAAACAACCTTAAGTGGAGAAGGTATGTCTGCTATTTGATATGCATCATCACTAGAGGATGCATCATGTGTTTTTTTTTAGAATAGTAGTACAAGAACACAACATATATCTCCCACATCGATCATACAACATCTCCTAAAATTGTGTATAAATAGTGGTGATACTAGAATACACCAACTTCTAGTATCATCTGGAAGACTATGTCTTGCAACTATCATCCACATACCTTTTTTTATAACCAAAAGTTTTGGACCCACCTTTGTCCACTTATTAGTAGGTGTAGGGATATCTGCAATTCTAAATCTATATGATAATCTATCCCTCCCCACCTAGCATAAACTATAAAAAAAATATAATCTATGCCACGATGCAAATGGAATTCCACAAATAAATGTTTGCAGAAATATAATGGAATCTTTTCCTTCTAGGGCCATCTATGATGAGTAGACAACCAACAAGGATATATAAATGATAGAACAAGCTCATCCATGTACCTACTAACCATTTAGCCTCTAACTTGAGATTTTTCTATATAAAATGGAAACATGGTCTTCACGGTAGTGATGGAGACCTCACTATCAATCTCCATGTACTTCACAACATGAGTGACACTATGACATAGAGAAGAGTAGAAAGTATCAATTATGTTAATATTGTCATATTGGTTGTATGATTCAACTATGTGAATCATATAAACCAAATCCTCTATGATATTGGTCACCTTCTCTCTATTAGTGAGGGTGGTAGAAGTCATAATGGTAGCATTGAGGAACTCAATAGTACAAAAAAGTCTAGCAATAGTATCACCATATAATTACTCTCTATCCTAAGTAGATGATACATATCTATGACTTGTAGACTAAGTACTAGTACCACCCACCGCTCCACCCCTTAACTTTTCCCTCCCTTGAAGATTAAGGTATTACCCCAATACCAAATGCCATGTATGGTAAAGATATATAGAGTGAAGGTATGCAAAAGTATATAGACAAGTATGGTAAAGATCTATAAACATGCATACACATACGTGCAATGTAAATAAAAATAATCTTTTATTTAAATATACATGTACATTATTTATTCATCTACTTTGTGAAAAAAAAAAATTATATATGAATAATTTATATCATCTATTTTCAAGAAACATGTGATAAAAACCTAAGTTAATAGAATTTAACCCAAGTTAAAACTAGATTTGATCAACTAAGTTAATTAGGTTTTATTTATTTGTTTTTTAACTAAAAGAGGGGTAAAATTTTATTGAATACCAAAGAGAATAGAACAACAAAAGAAACAAAGAGATCTATAGAGCTTTATCCTAGTCCACAAGTTGATCCAACATTTGAGGTAAATCAAGGGGAAGCATCCTATGATCAATAATGTTCCAATCTAACACATGCTTGAAGGCCTATTTAGCCAAAAAATCAGCCACACCATTCCACTCACAAGGGATATCCATAAAAGATACAAAATCTAGAGAATTGCATAACTAAGTGATTTGCTAAATAACTAGAGCCAATGGCCAATCCACATCCACAAGGTTTCGTTTATTCAATAAATTCACAACCACCTGCAAGTCAGTCTCACAGATAATTCTTCTCCAACCACGTTGACAACATTGTTCCACTGCAACCAAGATAGCAAGGGATTCCATGAGGTTATTTGTATGGTAACCCTTGTATATAGAAAACAAAAATTGAATATCACCAAAGCTATCATGCCCAACTCCCCCAATACTAGTATGTCCAAGATTTCCCTGAGAAGAACCATCAATGTTGATTTTAAGAACACCAGCCTTGGGAGGAGTCCAATGCCCCTCATGATTAATATGCTGAGAGCACTACCTAGCTCTATTCCCAAATTTTTTGTGGTGGAATAAGGGAGTGTCACCCTAATGATCACATTTAGTGAGGAGCACATTGCATGAAGAGAACTAGCAATTTTCCCCCACATGTGCTTGATCTCAAATAGCACATCATCAAAGATCCTCTTATTTCCCTCAAGCCAAACATGCCATAAAATAAGGGAAGGTCCAATCATCCAAGCAACCTGAAGAAAAGAGGTCTTGGAAGGGGGATGGCCCAAATGGTCCCAGAACTCAAACAAGGAGGAGACATGCTAGTACGTGCATCCCCACACACTCCACCAAAAGTGCCAAATCTATTTGACAAAGAGGCACTAGAAAAAAAGGTGAGAAACAATATCTTCACTATTGCGGCATAAGACATAGATGGAAGGCCCTTGGAAGCCTCTCTTGTAGAGATTCTCCCAAGTAAGACAACAATTGTAAACTAGAATCCAAAGGGAAAAGTTACACTTAGGCCAAGAAAAGCAATTCCAAACTTTCTTCCACCAAGAGACCTCCACCTCGCCAAAAAGTTGCTTAGTCAATGCAAGGTACCTTGAAGAAACAAAATACTTTCTAGAAGAAGCACCTCCCTGATCCAAAACATTAGGTTCTTATAGAGAGTTGCACTGCCTAGAAGTCAATATCTGAGAAAGTTCCAACCGATCCCCCAGAGAGCCACCCGGTGGCCAATCAAAAGAATTCTTCCATCTATAACCAACAACAAGGCCCAAGTTATAAGCCTCCTTATAATGAGCCACCTTATTCCATCTAGTAGAAAATAAAAAATCAAAAAGAGGATGCAAGTGTGGATGAGAGGACAAGGGAGGAGGATGCCCATTCTAGGAATCACTCCAAAATAGAGCCTTAGTGCCTCTATTATAGATCCAATATAGACTTCTCTTCACTAGGTGAGCACAAATCTTTAGGGAATTCCACACCATAGAGCCTCTTCCCTCAAGAGAAAACCTAGAAATATCTAAAGGTTCAACACTTGGTAAATACTTGTGTGATAGGATATGGGCCCAAAGCTGAGATTGACTGGAACACTAGTGCCAATAGAGCTTGGCAGCAAGAGCTTGACTACACAAGAGAGCAGAATGAAGGTCAAGGCCTCCTTCCTTTTTTTGGCCTACAAATAGTATCCCAATTGATGAGGCTCCATTTGGTATTTTGCAAATTTCTACTTCAAAGAAATTGGTGAGAGAGAGCATCAAATTCCTTAAGAAAATATATTCGGGCAGCCTAAACCATACTTCTGTATATGGGAAGGGCCTGAAGGACCTAAATCACAGATTGTAGGAGAGTCACCCTGTCAACAGTAGAGAGCCACTTATGAGTCCAATGATTGAATTTTTGTTGAAGCTTGTTGGGCAAGCTCTACCAAAAAAGCCTAGGCTATATTCCCACCACAATAGGGACCTTCAAGTAAGTCAAAAGGAGAGACTCAATCTGAAATCTCAAAATATTAGCAATCCACCGTTGGATAGGCTCAGGAGTGTTGAAGAAAAAAATAAAGGACTTGTGGTCATTAATTTTCTACCTAGAGGTAGCCAAATAAGTATCCAAGATGAGTCGAAATGCTTCATCTTCCCGAATTCGAGCTCTCCCAACAAGGGCCATATCATCAACAAACTAGAGGTGGGAAAGAGTGGGCAGACCATTTCCCCATTGCCATCCTTCAATCAGATTTTGGGAAACATGAGACTTGATAAATCTACCAAGTCCCTCAGCCATAATGATAAACAAATATGGAGAGAGGGAGTCTCCCTGGTGAAGACCCCTACATGCCCGAAAAAGCCCTGACAGTTCACCATTAAGAAGGACTGAGAAGGAAGGAGTAGTAACACAACTCAAAACCCATCTAACCCATTCCTGACTGAAGCCAAAAGCTAGAAGAAATTTTTGCAAGAAACCCTAATTGAATCTGTCATAAGCCTTAGCCATATCAAGCTTGATGAACATGGCATTTTCCATGGAAGTACACATAGAGTGAATGGCTTTGGAAGCAATAACCACCCCATCCAAAAATTGTTTTCCTGCCACAAAACCCCCTTTTTCCTCAGACATAACCATGGGAAGTAAAAATTTAAGCCTCTCTGCTAGGAGCTTAGAAATGATTTTATAGACCACATTACAAAGAGCAATGGGCCTAAAGAAGTCCAGTTGATTAGCCTCTTCCTTCTTTGGAATAAGGACTAAGAAAGTAGCATTCAAGGTTCAGAGCATATCTTTGTTAAATAGGACTCCTAAACCACATCCAAAAGGTCATGATTGATAATATCCCAAAATTCCTAAAATAATTCAATAGGGAAGTCATCAGGCCTCAGAGCTTTGTCTTTAGTCAAGCTAAAGACCACCCCCTCTAAGTTAGACATACAAATTGGCCTCATAAGAGAGTCATTCATCTCTCTAGTCACAATAGACAGAATACAGGACAAGATTGTATTCTCCTCAATCTCCATTGGAGGCAAGTCATCTAAAAATAGAGCGGAGTAAAACTGAATAACTTCCCTAGACACAATTTGAGAGGAGGTTAGATGTGTCCCATCAGAAGTAATAAGAGGAGAAATGTAACTCCTGTTACATTAAGCCTACACAAATTTATGCAAAAATGTGGTGTTCTTGTCCCCTTCTTGAAGCTAGTCAACTCGAGCCTTCTATTTCCCAAAAATTTCTTCTCTAAGATCCCACTCAGCTAAATCACTAGAAGCTTCAAATTTTGCTATGCCAAAAGCTTCAAAAAACCCAAATCTCGAATCTACCTGGTAATAACATCAAGAAAATCTTGAGACCTCTTCTTTATAATGTGGAGATTACCAAAATAATTCTTGTTCCAATGCTTCAACTTCCTTTTAACATACTATAGTTTTTTAGAGAAGGAGAACATAGTGCCATAGGTAGCCATTAAATCATGGAGAGAAGAGTCTTGAAGCCACATTAGGTCAAACTTAAAGGGAAGCTTCTTGGGGAAAATAACATAACTAGCTATGAGCATGATAGGCCAGTGGTCAGAACCTCTCCAATCAAGAATTTTAGGAGAGAAAGAGAGCCACAATTCCAAAAGCAAGAAACCAGGAACCTGTCCAAGCATTCTGAGATGGCATCATTTCCAACACTTCGATTGTTCCAAGTAAAGATCCCATTAAGAGGCTTGACATCAGAGAGATGTAAAAGATCTATATTTTCTTGAAGAAGCTCAAAATAAGGATCCAAGTGAGCCAGCCCACCCCTTGTCTCCTCCAGACTGAGAACAAAGTTGAAATCTCTAGCCACAATCCAAGGAAAGAAAGGGTGATAGCTTCTGACATGCCTAATATGTGCCCAGAGCTTAAGCTTTCCAGGGAGATCAATAAGGGCATACACATTAGTAACAAGAATCATCTCTCTAGTTTCTAGAGAGGATGCCACCATTGAGAGAGTCGAGAGGCAAGAGACCCAATAAAGTGGTGTAACTTTCCTAGGATCCCAACAAATGGCAAGACCACCAGAGCTCCCCAAAGCACCAACACACTGACATTGCCCCATAAACCAAATTTTAGGAGCACATATAAACATGGAGTCCACTTAAAGCTTGGTCTCCTAGATACAAAGGATATCTGGAGAATGATCAACCACCAACTTGTGAATAGCTTTTTTCCTGGGGAGCTATTTAACCCCCTTATAGTCCATGAGAGAATAATCATTAAGTAGAGTGTGGAAAATGTTCATCCATGGTCCTTACAACCCCAAACTCTACCAGTAAATCTCCTATAAGTTTAATTTTTTCCTAATCTTGCTTTCACCCAACTCTTGAGGGAGTAGCAAAAGAGATTTTCTTAAATTGTCTTTGCATCAGGCCCAAAGCAAGAGAAGACCCCTTTCATTTACCAAAGGCAAAGACATCTTTAACCAAATCTTCCAAAAAAATATCCTTTTCCTGTGGAGCAGGAGAAACCACAAGGGCACCAAACTTAGGGCCAATAGGAGTCTCCGGCTTCTACTGAACTACAACATCCTGGTTGCAACTAAGAATAGAACTCCTCCCCTCCGAGCTAGTAGCCCCACATTGAGCTTTTTCAGGAATGCCTTCTTCTATGACCATGCTATCAAGCACCTCAACATGATTGAACCCTAAGTCCACTAGCTGATCTAGATGAGATCGCTTTTGACCCTGCCCCTTAGCATGGTTTTGAGCTGAGATAAAACCATCCTTATAAGGACCAATAGTATTGGATGGCCCTTGCCCCTAACTTGAAGTGTTCATTTGAGCTTTCCCTCTACCAGTACTATCGGTCTCAACATTCCCTTTTCTAATACTAACAGTTTGACCATTCCCCTTACCATCATTGGCCATCCTTGGGCCAGAGAACCTGCTAGGGGTACCATTGTCTTTAAAGGCTTGAGAGCATTGGTGCTATAAATGACCATACGCATGAAAAATGCAGCATCAAAAGGGAATAGATTCATAGTCTAACTATTGAATCCAAGAAGAAGAGCCTAGGCAAATTTTCAAAGAATCTGGCAAAGGATTATTTAAATCAATTTCAACACAAATACAAGCATAAGAAATAACCTTTTTATCCAATGATTGATGTGCTAAATTAGTTGACTTCCCAAGCACAATGGCAATCTATCGAAGGATATCCTTGTGCCAGAACTCCAAAGGAAGCAGCGTAGGTAGACCTAAACAAGGACCCTCGAAGGAAGATCCTTAATAGAATTGAACCCCATATGCTAGGGTTTGACAAAAAGACCCACATGGTCATAAAAATATGGGCCTCCCTCAAAGACCTGGTTTTGATCTAACATGCAAGAGAAAGCCACCAGCCAACACAATATCCATATCACCTTCCACCTACCACAAACGAAAAATCCAGGCTTCCAAAGCCAACAAGGAAATTCAGATGCTAAGAAACTTGCATATCAATGCACATGTGGCCAAATAGTCCACATCTTCCATTACTGCTTCCAGAGGGATAACTAGCACAGGCCAACCCTGACTATGTAGAAGGCAACCATTAACTTTATTTAACTTCGAGCACTTGCTAACATAAAATGGCTCCTTCTCCTGTGAACTCACCCTGGGAGAAGATCCATCACAACCGAAGGCTCCAACAAGAATGAGTCTCCTAGAGACCCCACTTGTAGCCATAAGAGCCCAACAGAAAAATTTTGAACCAAAAACCTAAAGATCATATGCAGCAAACTAAAATATAAATAACCCTGAAACAAGTTAGAAGACGTAAAGATTTGCTCTATTCTACAATGAAGGCTACCTCCTACGAATCAAAAAAGAGTGCAGATTAGCTAGAGGCCTCTAGCAGCCCCAGATGTACTAGGATCAAAGCATTCTATAAGCACCAAATTCAGAAACAAAAGCCCCAAATCGCTCACCTTACCTAGAACCATAATCAAAATTTTAAGTACCATTTTTAATTTATTTTGACTAGGTTAATTCTTAACTAATTTTGAACAACTAGACTAACTAGGTTTAAAGTTTTCTACGTTTGAAGTAGATGGAACTTAAGTAGGTTAAAACTAAATTTGAACAACTACATTGACTAGGTTTTAAGATCTTTTGACTAGGTTAGTTCTTAAATAAGTTTGAACAACTAGGTTAAATAGGTTTTAATTTTTCTAGGTTTGATGTAGATGGATTTTTTGTTAAAGGAAAAAGTGGGTGAACCACTATAATAATATATTACTAAAAATTGATTCAAAAGCTCAACTAGGAAAGAATCAAGAAGAAAACTTGGAATCGTCACTAAATACAAAAAAAATTGGTTCATCAAATTATTTGCATATAATGACTAATTCAAAGGTGCAAAAAGAATTTGATTTACATTATGGAGTATATACTACCTTTGAATATATTACTATGCCAAATAACCAAAATTCAAATAAGAAACTCTTTTAGCTTTCATTCTTCCATCTTGACACAATCTAAAGAGTCTTATTTTGTGTGGGACTCAACCCTAGCATCTGAAACCCAACCACTAGTAGGCATGTCCCGTGTCTGCATTTCCCAACCTAAATTTGTAGCTAAGCACCACCCTATTTCTCTCTATGATGATGCACCCAAGCCCCAGTCACAACATTGTTCTACTTGCTTATTTGGAGACCAACCCACCCTGGACTCAACATTACTTTAAGGATGACTTTGAGAACCAAATTCCCCATGCTTATGTTTTGGTTGAGGGTTTTATAGATGAGGGGACCTTGAAGGGAGTCAAGCATTCTACTCCACACATGAAGCAACAACCAGCCTATTTGATGACAATTGATGCAAGCACTGACTAATTGGAGTGTTTGAAAATCTTAACAAGTCCAATAGAGCATACCCTATTTTTTTAACTCACTCTTCCAAATGAAAACCAAGAGCTTGGGCCATAACTTGTAGTGTAGACTTCATATGTTAGGGGCTTTTTTTTCAATGTCTCTTTTAAGTGCTTCATATGTGACCAAAAATTCATGCTTTTGTAGTAGCTGGGAATGTGAAAATATACCTCCCACTAAAGCTTGACTAGACCATAGATCATAGTGTTGCATGGCAAGATTAAGTTTTCTATCAACAAAGAAGTGAGGTCTACTGATCTTGATGGCTAGTGACTCAAGAAGATGAGGTGATTGCAATACATCCATAGCATTAGATAGGAAAATTGACACCATGTTTGAAGGATAAAGAAAATGTTTTGAAGATGGGGAGAGAATTTCATCCCCAATTACTTGATTTATCACCCAATGGATGGAAGGAGAGTGGATAATAAACATCTCCTATAGGATCGCATCATCTACTTGCACTGGTAATATATTTTCTTCAAGGCTTGGTGGAATCCAAATATGATAATTTTTTGCCAAAATCATCCTATGCAATCTGTGATAGGTCTCACATAGAACACAAAAATCTCTTGGTGTTGACATCTTTAGGAGTAATTCCCCAATATGCAATAGGCAAGTTATCTTACAAGCAAAAAATGTATATGGGGAATCGCTCATTAATATGCTTCGATATGTAGTATCTATGTCAATAATTATGAATATTATGAATATTGAGGAGGCATTAACAGAATATTTTAGCACATGAGAGTTTGGAAGTTCCATGTGAAACCTTTTCTTTGGCTATCCTCTTATGTCACATTGATGCACACTTGAGGGTTTGAGCATCAGTATCACAACTGAACACATAGGGGAGTGACAAAGCCGTAAAAGGCCATATACAATCTTAATAATGAGCTCAACATTTGCAATCATGACACAACATGCTTGAGTTTGGGAGTTTATTAATGAAATGCCTCCTTATCTATAGCTATCAAAATTTTAATATCCTCATGCTGATCGATCAGGTGTCTCAGATTTAGAGAAGATATCACCTTCCCATCACACCCTAAATTTGAGAAAAAATCTGTAACTTTATTGCCTTCGTGAAGCTTGTGTGAAAGGTACACATCCTGGAATTGATCTAAGAGCCTCCATATTTGATTTAAGATGTATTCAATTTTTCAGGAGGATGTCTACCTGCTAATGCAGGTGTTCATGATAACCAAATAATCTCCTTCGATGTGCAAGCAACGATGATTCCCCTGTTTGGCTAGTACTAGTCTTATGAAAAGAGCATGTAATTCAACAATATTATTAGTGTCAATAGGAAGAGGGGAGGTAGTGAGAGCAATTACATTACCTTGGTAGTCTTTAATACATTCACCCAGTCCTAAAGCTCCTAGGTTTCCTCTTGAGGCCCCATCAAAATTGAGCTTCATAAATCTTGTTATAGGTGGATGTCAATGAATAACATACCAGTATATTTAAGTTGAGGCTAACTTACTTGCACCCCACCCATATGGGATAATTAAAAATTTCCACTCCTGAAGAACCTTACCATCCCATGGGATAATGATAGGATTAAGCTTGCATCTTCTTAGGTTCACATTAGTCACTTTTGAAATTGATCTTTCAATGCCTTCTAAAACCCTATCAATAGAGGAGATTTCTTTCCTAAATATATGTTTATTTCTTTTCCACTAGATGGCCCATATGACTAATGTTAGGATACACTTCTAGATGTTAGTGAATAGAGAATTTAGATAAAGAACTAACCATGCTTGGAAAAGATCCCATATATTATTCTGAAGTGGAGTGCTATAGTTTAATTTTCTTGGGACAAAAGTCTAGCACTACTGTGCAAAAGGGAAGTTCACAAGGAGATGATAAATTATTTCTTGACATGTAGTACATTGTAAATAATTAAATGGTGGGGCAATATGCAATCTGTCCAATCAGTCACTTGTTAGAATCCTGTGTTTAATTACAAGCCATGCAAAGCAACCAACTTTTGGTAGAACAACATGATTCCAACAAAATGAATATGCCTGAGATGAAATTTTGCCCAAACCTATTTTTTTTAGTAATCTATAACCCTCTTAAATTAAGTATTTACCATCCTTGGCTAGGGCCCATATTAGTTTGTCTTCGTTACCCAAGAGGAAGATGTGTTTATTTGCCAAAATGCTACAAAGATCATCTCTATCATGTCGTGTCAATGGTAATTGATCCAGATCTTTCCAGATAACTTTCCCTTAATGTATGCAAATTGACTTGTGTCCACCAATTAGTTTTTGATATTGTTATGAGATCTATTGAGTTTTGCCAATTGGATAACCAAGGTTGACCATTCCATGAATCTCTCCAGAACTTAACCTTAGTCCCACTATTTACTTCCCAAGTGGCATGTTTAAGGACAATGTCTCTTGAAGATATCATGAAGTCCCATATGATTGATCCCTTTGGGGGGTCCAAAATTCAAAAAAATCTTGAAGGATCATTATTCTCCAAATAGTTCCGTTGCATGGTCTACCACCATGTGGACTGTGATTTATTGTACATTTGCCAAACTAGTTTGCCACCAAAAGCCCCATTTCTTTTTGTTAAGTCATGGACACTTGCACCTCCTACTACAGGGATATATGCCATATCTTGGACAAATATGAGGGGTATTTTCTTCTCCTCATTCATGTTCCCTATCCAAAGGAAGCCTCTTATCAACTTTTGGATTTCTAAGAGGATTGAAGGAGGAGCCTTAAGAACAACTAAATAATAATTTGGAATTGCTGAAAGCACCAATTTGATAAGGAGGATTCTTCCTAATAATGAAATCCATCTAGCTTTCCAAGCCACAACTCTACTCTTAATATGTTGAAGGACTGAAGACCAATAACTTGTTTTATTTGATCCTATAAAGAATGGAATACCAAAATATATAGATGGCAAGAATTCCACTAAGAATCCCAAGATTCAAACTATTCTATCGAATATAACTTTGTTGGTGTTGAAAAGGTATTTTTGTAAATTTTTGAGCATTTATTTTCTGCACTGAAACATCATAATATAGTTGTAGAGTGTGCTTTATTTGTTGAGCCTCTTGAATTTTTGACAGTCCAAATAACAAGGTATCATCAGCAAATAAAGAATGGGTGATGGATATATTTTTGTCATTGATGTGTGCACCCTGCCACTTACCTAACTCATTCTAAAGTTTTATAGTTTTGTTGAACATTTCAGCCATGATGATGAATAGTACTAGGGATAAAGGATCTCCCTATCCAACTCCTTTTGTAGAAGAGAAGAAGCTCACTAGTTTACCCTTAACTATTACCAAGAACCAAGCTCCTAATATACATGCTTTTATCCATTTGCACCAGCCCTTTGAAAGTCCCATTTTGAGTAAGACTTGGAATAAGAACTTCCAAAATACTTTGTCATAATATTTCATCATGTCTAATTTGATCACAAAATTTGATGCTTGATTAGTGTTGATAAAATGAAGGACCTCATGAGCCACCAATGCCTCTTTCATGATTTCTCGACCCGGGACAAAACCACCTTGCTCATTTGAGATAATGGTAGGAATGCGATGATGTATCCTCAAGTAAATAGCCTTGGTAATGATCTTGTATGTTAAGTTGAATAATGAAATTGGCCTAAAGTTAGTAAGCATTTTTGGATCCTTGACTTTTGGAATTGTTGTAATATTCATGGTGTTGAAGTACATGAGAATATTTTTATTTTTCCTTAACTCCTCAACAACAGTTAGTAGGTCCTAACCAACAGTATCCCAACAACTGTGGAAAAAGAGGGCAATAAATCCATCTAGACATAGAGCTTTATCTAAGGGGAAAGAGAAAACCACTTTTCAAATTTCTTGGATAGAAATTTAGATAGAAAAGGGGGCCATAAGCATGGCATTCTCTCGAGGTGACACGATTGTTGGGATGGATTCTAAGATCTCATTAATTGAGAGTCTAAGGGTGATGGAAATGTGGCTGGGGCAAGAAGATTCTTAAAGAATTTAACCCCTTCTTCACGAATTGGTTGTGCATTTGAGATGAGGTTCCCTGAAACTACATACTTGATTTCAAAGATTGTCTTAGCCACTCTCTTCTGTTTAGCTGAAGCATGGAAATATATAATTTATTTTTGTCACCTTCTTGCAGCCACAGTTCTCTTAATTTTTTCCTTCAATATTCTTCTTCTCTACTACAGAATTCTTCCCACTCTTGTTGAAGAATTTTTCATTTTACATAGATATCTTCATTCATGCCATTTTGAATAATCTAGTTGTACACTTCATCTAATTTCAATGTAACCTCCTATTTTTGTTTAAATACATTCTTAAAGACTTGTTGATTCCATTTTTTTATGAGATTTTTAGTATGGTTCAATTTCTTGGCAAATTGATGCATCTTAGATTAACTAACATAGGGTGCAATGACCCACCATTGCTTTATAAGGTGGAGAAAATGAGGATGGAAAAGCCACATCATTTCAAATTTGAAAGATGAATGATTCTAAATATTGTCACCATTTTCAAACTGGAAGATGGTAAGTGAAATTGGGAATGGTCAAATCCTTGCAGAGATGGGATTTCTGATTTTATATGCAAATTATAGAGTTTCCATTATTGAGATAGAAGAAATCTATCGAAGTGAACAACTATTTGTGCAAATCTAGCTCTCTTGTTTGTCTAGGTGAATGAACCTTGAGTAGGGTGAATATCCATAAGATTATTATTGTCCACAAAGTGAGAAAAGTCTTGGATAGTTTTGATGGGTGGACTAATACCCCATGTTTTCTTTAACTAGTTCAGAACTAGATTAAAGTCACCCCCTAGGATGACATTCTGGAATTAGATGAGTGAGGTTGTCCCAAACTCTAAGTTTGTCTTGTGTTAAAGTGGGTCCATAAACATTTATTAAAATGAAATAAATATCAAACTCTATCATCTTCATCAACTGCCAATTGTCATGTTGTTGACTAAGTTGTCCCTAAATTGTTTGGGGATTCCAAAGGATAGTGAGACCTCCTGAAGCTCCTATCACAAGAGAGTGAAAAGATGACCACCTTGGCCATTTGGAAATTATCTTTTCAAATGTTTCTTGAGAAATTTTGGTTTCTTGTAGCATGATAATATCTGCCTTCATAGAATCAATTGTTTGTTTGATCCTACCTCTTTTGTCAGAAGTATTAATGCCTCTGACACTTCATGAGTTTATCTTCATTGTTGACAAGGAGAACAAATATTTTGGTAACAAAAAACCTGCCATCCAATGTAGTCTAAATCCTTGCCACTATTTCAAATTTAGTCTTGGAGCCTTTTGGTCTACCTCTAGATTTTGGTGTCTTGGGGACATGTTGGCTCTGGGATGGAGATTGAGCAATTGACAGAATTTGATGATGGTCAAAGATCCCCATAGGAGTAAGGTTTTTAGATTTCATAGATCGAACTTAACTAGGTTAAAAAAAGTTTGAACAAGTAAGTTAACTAGGTTTTAAGTTATTTTGACTAGGTTAGTTCTAGGATGTTTGACTAGGTTAACTAACATTTTCCTGACAATATTTTTTTAGTTTTTTAAATGATCAATTGTTTCAAGTATCATTTTACATATTATATAAATATTTAAATTTATATCACTGTACATTTAATCTAAACATGAGAAAATTTGAATTATATTTATAATTTAACTATGCATTTCTATGTACAACTCATGAATAAACATAAATATACATGGTTAGTTACTCAATAGGTGTTAGTTCTATGTTTAAAGTATGTTTAAAACTACCTTAACTAAATTTCACTAGGTTTAAGTTTGTTTAAGTAGATTTGAAGTATAATTAATTAAGTTTGACTAGGCTAACTATGTTTGATCTATGTTACTAGTTATCTATATACTATTTAATTAAAGAAATTGTATTACAAAATATATTCATTAATTTTAAGAGTCAAAATAAGCTAAATTATCCTTAAAATGATAGAAAAATACAATACAAACATATATTAACAAAAATAATATTAAAAATTAAAAAATGGCCCACCTAGTCCGACTGAAGGACTCAATATCTTCTCTAAGCTCTTCACAAGCCACTATATTGCAAATGAGCTGCTAATGACTCATTTGGCCTATATATAGTTTTAGGGGGTTTCGATCGGAAGTGGTCCAATCAGAAGGGTTCTGACCAAACTATGTTTTCCACATTTGTGCTATGTTGATACCATCTAGCACTACATACACTCAGCCAGAACTGTCATGAGCCCAAATAATAGATAATGAAAAATTGTCATAGACACCCATTAATGTATGTACTAGCATATTAAATCTAATAATATATATAATTATTTCTCTACTTCTCTAACAATAAAATTAGCTATTAATCGACAACTCTACTTATGATAAAAATTTGATAAAGTAAATGATCTATTAAATTATATATGTATGTGTGTGTGTGTGTGTCTATATACACACACACACACACACACACACACACATTGGAATGACTAATTATTTATTAAATGAATAATATACATTAACTAGATATGTGAAATGACTATTAATGAATCAATAATGACCAATTGTAACTATTAAATCAAATTCCTGAACTACTCGAGAGAATTTGTAAGTGGTATTAATTATTAGTTTGTAAGGGGGGTGATGCCCCTACATAAGTGAACACTCTAAGAGTCATACCTATATAAACTGCCACATAAGTGCCTTGACCAAGGGGTATATAATGGTGGAAATATGGGCAAATAAGAGAAGGGGGAGCAATAAAAAAAAATAGTTAAAAGGAGGATTTACAAAGAAAATATTTGAAGGATGACTATGGCAATAATAATTATTGGAAACTACAATTGAGACAATTGTTATGTTGTCATTGATGTCAAACCTTATTGGTAAGACAATTGCTATTTGAGTAGAGTGCCATATCAAGATGATCGATGAAGAGGATTTGAGAAGGACATAACAAAAGGACCTAGAGGAAAGGTTGAGTTATGAGGAACTACAATGGGCACTTGATTAGTTAGACTTTGACAAGATAATGTGATTGTTTAATAATGATACAAGTGGAAAAGATAGTTGTACTAAAGCCTAGAAGAAGTGGTCAAAGATTGACCAAATGCATAGAATTGACCAAGAAAAAGAGTAGAAGATTAAGGAACTTGAAGTTTATACCGATTGATGTTAGTGTTGATTAAGTGACAGTATAAGCTGAGAAAAATATAGTGTCGACCGAGCATCACTATTGACCAAGCAATAGTATAAGTTGAGCAAAATATAGTGTCAATCGAGCATCACTATTGATCAAGCATCAGTAGATGTGTCGAACAGAACAGTTAGTAGCAACCAAATTATCCAATGATGATAGAGTGTCAGAACCCAGTGTTGGCCGAGAGAAAACATTTGACAGATTATGAGGAAATCTTGATTTCCAAAAAACACAGTTGATTTCTTGGAATATGTAAAGCATGTTGAAGATAAGGATGGATGATCTGGAACATTTAATTCAAGGGAAACTGTGTTTGAGCATTCCTATGCAAGAATTCAATGAGAAGTTTGGAGAAGTTTGTAGAAGAGAAAAGCATAAACAAAAAGGTGGATAGATTCATTGTATATGTTGAATTTGATTGAAACCCTAAGATCTATGGTGATGTTTAAGTGACAAAAGATCATAATTACCTATTTAAGGAGGTACAAGGGCTAAACTTAAAGAGGTTAGAAAAGTTGGTGGAGACCTTAACAAGGTTGAAGCAATTATTGATTTTGTTGATTGGCGACCCTAAGTAAAAGGTTTAACAGTAAAGTGTTGAGGTGAAGAGTGATTGCTTGAATGGATACCAAGCAAATTAGTGATGAATATGTTAATGGAGGCTAGGTAATGAGTCAACTGTTGGACCAAACTATGATTTGTATTTGCAAGGTGAGTTGTATTTGTTAGATCAACCTGTTGTTACTTTCTAACCATTGTATTAGTATTGAAATCCTTTAATCAAGGTTGACCTAACAATCATGTGTAAATCCTTTAATCAAGGTGACATTCTAATAGAATATTCTTAATTCCTCTAACAAGGTCACTCCTAATAGGTGACTAAATTCTTTAACAAGGTCACATTTAACAGTGTATTTTGTAACCTTTAACAAGGTTGGCTCCTAATAGAGCTCACTTCAGAAGAGTGAAAAATTGGTGACATGTTACTGGTGGTTTTCCCCAAATTGGGTTCCCATGTTAAATCCTAATGTCATACTTGTGTGGATGTCATTTGAGATGTTTTACTATTAATGTTTTCACATTCTACAAGTTTGTTACTATTAAGACATTGGACTATAAGTTTATGTTACTAATTATTTTCTATATTGGCGGTTTTTCCCAAATTGGGTTTCCATGTTAAATCCTAGTGTCATGCTTGTGTGGATGTCATTTAAGATGTTTTTCTATTAATGTTTTCACATTCTACAAGATTGTTACTATTAGGACACTAGACTGCAAATTTATGTTACTAATTATTTTCTATAGAGACCAAGCTACTAAATGTTTAGATATGAGATATTTCAAGTGATTAAAAGTTTAATTGGTACATCTGGACCTAAGGATAATTGATTCACCTCCCCCCCCCCCAGTTATTCCAAATCATTCTAACAATTATCACCACCAGGCATGACATTGTCCATGTCAGATGATACATAAGTGTGTGAAAGGAAGGGTTGAAAGTATTGTACACCTGGATTTTATCTATTAAAGGGCTTGATTAGATGAATAAGGTGATACCCATTGCCGATGACTAAAGGGAAGGATTACAGGTCTCACTAGGAAATAAAGTGTGTTGACCATGATGATTGGACATCATAGGATGGAACAACATGTACAGCATATGATTGGCCAAAGAGGATAGCAATTTGTATTTTAAAAAGAAAACCAAGTTTGGGAAATTGATCGCTACCTAAATTCCTAAGCCAACCAAACAAGGTGTGTACTTTTTATAAGGTGTGGCTTATTATTATTTAATATAGAATTAATGACATATTATCTAACATTTAAAAAATATCCATATTGATTACAATGTTATGAAAATGTATGTGAATCGAGCTTGCCATTATGAATAGTAACATTAGTCATGGAAGTTATAAGGGTGTCTGGCTTATACTTACATCCTTAGTTATAGTTAGGAAAATATTATTTGTATATTGATCCCTTAGGGAAATATTATATGTTGAATTCATTTTTCCCAATGTGTGGGATATTAATAGCCTTAGAAATAAGAATAAATGTAAATATATGAAATGGGGGGATATTCAATTATAGTTATATGCATAATAACAATTATTTATTAATAAAATATAATTGATATTTTTGGAGTTAACAATAAAAATTCATAGGCAAGAGCCTACAATGCATCGGTAAATTGCAAGCCTCTCATCAAGGAGATCTTTGGTTCAAATCTACTCGCTATGGACACTTAATAATAATAATAAATGAATAATAAATAATCAAGGCTTCGACTGATTACCTATCAAGAAAATAAAAATAAAACAATAACACTTTATAATTTTGTTATGATGCATAACCTTTAATTATAAAAAAAATTAGAATTGATTCTAAACATACATTGATGATATGATTATCTTCTAATGTAATTATAGTTTGTTCTTTTGAAAGGAGTCTAATATAATATCACATGTTATTAGTAAATGATGGATGATACTTTAAGGACCAATATATTAGTTATGTAGTGGATAGGGAGTGTACACAAGGGGAGGAGTAAATCACTCATGTTGGGGTAGAAGCACTCCACATAGATCATGTCTAAACTTGAGTTGCTATAAATCTACCATCCATTACGGGATTTGATACATGGGGTATATTAAGATTATCCATAATTGTTAATGGTTTTAAGCTATGGAAAATTTAAATATGATTTCTTAGACCTTTCCAAATTCACCTATAAAAAGAGGTCATCACAGGAACCCTTTCGACTGGACCCCCTTTGGTTAGAAAAACTTTGGTTGGAACCCTCTTAAATATCTTATAGTGCGACACAAATCTGTGCTCTATCATGTTATTCTTTTGCTAGATATTAGATACTTGTTAATAGTGAGGAATTGGTTTTCTATTTACTCTTTTTCATATTTGCTACTTCAATGGTCTCCTTTTGATCCTAAACTTATATATATGATGTTTATATTGTGCTATTATTGTGTTTGGTTATTTTCCCTTTAATGTGGTTTGGGATTCTATATATTTGTTAGATAATTATTCACTTGTGCATTAATGATGGTGAAGAAGGTGAGCATTTTCCTTTTACATTGATACTCTTTGGGCAGATGGTTCTTCTGTTAATGCATGAAATTTACCTACCTTATGCTTTGTTTTCTTTTCTAACTCTTTTTTGTTTTATTAATTATTTTCATGCTCTCTTTAATTGTCAATATCCTTGGAGATTCTCTCCCCTTCTTAAGAATCAACATTATTATTAATGTTTTATATTCCAATTTGTCAATAGTGTATATATTGTCTTTATGAGTATATTTGAAATCTTATGGGGAATTTTATGTTTTAGGCATAAATACTTTGGAAAGATAGAGATCTCTTGCAAACTTCAAATACAAAAGTAATTCTTAAATTAAGGTTAACATATATATGGAATACCATTAATGTTTTACTTTGGCAATCAGATGTCAGAGTAATGAATAACCAGTTTCACATGTGGCAACTCAAGTTTGAGTTGTTGACAACAAAGGTCTAGTTTAATTGTAGTTGTGTCATAGAATTCCAATTTGAACAAATGATTGACTATATATCTATCTCCTAGATCCAATTATTTATCTAGATTAGTCCACTTGTCTATTACTCTTGTTGTGTTGTCAAATATTCTTAATATGTTGTCAAACTATTAACAATTTGTTGTCGATCACTTTTACAATATTTTATGAATATAGGTTGTTTGTCCTATTGTATAAACATGCTTCCATTATTCAATAATATTAAGTTGCTAGTTCTTCTTATCTTTATCTATTTTCTTCTTGTGTATTGTAGCTCTTTTTTCTATATGGTACTGCTATTCTATTTTTTAATATGGTTTCAAAGCCAAGCTTAAGATTCATTCAGTGGTGTTTTCAAAATCCTTTGGAGTGTTGAAGATGCAATATGTTTGCAAAAGGAAGAGCTAATACATGTTATATCAGCTAGTGTTCTAATATCGTTGGTGTTGTTTGTGAAGGGTATTCATTGTGACAATACTCTCAAGTGTAAGATTTTTGTTGGTAAAAATTTCTTGTTAGTTTTCTCTTATTTTTATGATGATTGATCTTGTAGATTAATATCAAACTGAATAAAATAAGTTTGATGGTTTGAATTATGTTAATTGGAAGTTCAAGATGCAGACTCTAGTAGAGGGGTATAATGTTTAGGCCATTGTAAATGGAAAAGAGGCCAATCTTATAATACCACCAACTATTGCCAAGATTAGGAGAAAAGAGAACCAAAAGCCAAGATTCTCTTGTGTATGTTAGTAAAAGACTTAGGTATCCCTCATATAATAGATGTGGCCACTTCTAGTGGTACATGGACAACTTTGAAAGGTTTGTATGAGATTACAAACTCAATCTATATATTTTTTTGAAAGAGAAAATTATTGTCTATCAAAATGGAAGTAAATGGAAGTGTTAGTAATTTTTTTATCAAGAGTTAAAGAATTGGGGATAAGTTAGCTGATGTTGGTGAACAAGTATCTAGTAATGATCTAGTAACTATTACTTTGCATATAATTGTTAGTGACTTTCAAGTTTTCATTGTTGGTTTAGTTGCAAGGGAAAATACACCTTCTTTTGAGAATTTGGTAGGTATCCTTCTATAAGAAGAAGATATAAAGAAACATGTGGATAAGAGATTTCAAAGTGTAGAGTTAGTTTTGATGGTGAAAGACAACATGTTGTATAAAGGAAAGCAATGGCCAAAGATCAAAGGTTAGGGTAAATTTGACAACCAAAGGAACAAAGAAGAAGAAAATGTATCATGATGTACCAACATCCAAATCGTGATTTTGTGAATGGTGAAGATATAATAAGTAATAACCTTCATGATTTAAAATTGTTTATTTTTTATTATGCTCTTTCAACTGAATCAAGTGATTGTAATGATTGGTTTATAAAGTCACATTCATCAATCCACATGTCATGTCATAGAAATTGGTTTTAAAAAAATCAAGAGAAAGATGATGGTAGAGAGATCTTTTTAGGAAATAATAGGTCACATGATGTAAAATGATGTGGTGATATAAGTGTACAACTACCTAATGGTCATGTAAAGTAACTTTTTTATGTTATGTATGTTCCATGAATTAAGAAGAGTTTGATTTCAGCTTTAGCAATTGTTGATTGAGGTCCAAAAGTTGCATTCTTCAAGAGAGGTTGTTAAGTTAAAGATATATAAAATCAAAATAATGTGATTGCTGAAGGAATTAGGATGACAGGCTTGTATAAAATTGATGTCAAAATGGAAAGTCATCATGCAATGACTACTACACATGTATCTACTAAAGAGAAATGGCATAAGAGGTATGTTCATTTAAATTTAAAAGATTTGATTTCTCTACAAAGAAAAGAGATGGTACAAGGTCTTCCAATATTTAAGGATGAATAAATTAGTTGTGATAGATGTGCATTAGACAAACAATATAGAAATGAATTTTCAATGAGAGCCAATGTAGAATTAGTGCATTTAGATGTGTTTGGTCATATGCAAGCTCAATCACTTGGGTGAGCATCTTACTTTCTTATATTTTTTAATGACTACACTAGATACAATTGGGTGTATTTCTTAAGGAATAAGAGTGAAGTTTTTGAATATTTCAAAAAATTTAGGACAATGATAGAAAAATAAATAGCTCGCAATGTTAATATTCTTAGATCAGATCAAGAGGGGTATACATTAGAAAATTTGTGAAATATTGCAAAGATAGTGGCATTCTTAAACAATATATAATTATCCTTAGTCCTAAACAAAACGATGTAGCTAAAAGAAAAAAATAGAACAATTATTGAATGTGCTAGGAGTGTGTTGAAAGAAAACAATCTCCTTGATAATGTATGGGTTGAAACAGTTAATATAATTGTGTATTTGTTAAATAGAAGACCTACCAAGTATCTTGCAAACAAAACTCCTTATGAAGCTCTTCTTCGAATTAAGCCAGTTGTTAGTCATTTGAGAATTTTTGGAAGTAAGGCATATTGTCATATTCTGAAAGAGAATAGAAGGAAACTTGATGCAAAGTCATTCAAATATATATTTGTTGGTTATTGTATTATCACAAGGCCTACAAGATGTATAATCCTACTACTCATAAGGTATTTTCTAGTAGAGTCTTTATATTTCATGAATTTGTAGATGGTGTTAAAGAAGAAGAAAAGGTGGACAAAATCATTTCATTGAAACCACTTGAAGAAGAAGACAATGAAACTTCATATATTATAGATCAAATAATTCATTATCAAAGTGGGCATGAGACAAGTCAAGTAGAGGCCACTCCATCCAATAATGAAGCAGTAAGAAGATCTACACGATAAATCAAGGCACCAATTAGATATAATTATTATGGTTTAATGACTAAAGTGGTGAGTGTGATGAACCTCAAAATTTTGAAGAAGCTAAGAATCATAAAGAATGAGTGAATGCAATGCAAGAAGAATATGTTTCAGTTATGAATAATGACACTTGGAAACTAATTGAACTACTAACAAGTAAAATTCGTATTGGTTGCAAATGGTTGTTCAAAACAAAGTTTAATGTTGATGGTACTATTTATAAGTTCAAAGCTAGATTAGTTCCAAAAGGGTACTCAGAAAAGGAAGGAACTGATTATAAAGATACTTTTGCACCAATAGCTAAAATGAATACGACTGGACTAATGATTGCACTCGCTACTGAACTTGATTGGGTTCTTAATCAAGTGGATGTTAAATCAACATTTTTAAATGGTGATTTAAGACAAGAAATTTATCTTGTTCAACATGAAGGTTTTATAAAATAGGGAAAACAACATTTCATATGTAGGTTAAAAAGACATTATATGGTCTCAAACAAGCACCAAGATCATGGTATGAGAAAATTGATAAATTCTTCTTTCAGCAAGGATATATCAAGAGCAAAAATGATCCAATTTTTTACATAAAGAATGATGAACATGAGAATTTCATTTTGGTTTCTTTGTATGCTAATGACTTAATCACAATAGGAAGTTTTATGGAGTTGATTAATGCAATTAAGGAAACTCTATTAAATGCATTTGAAATGAAGAATCTTGGAAAAATGCATTATTGCTTAGGAATTGAAATATGGAGATAAAATGGTAGGACTTTGATTACTCAAAGTAAGTATGCAAAGAAGTTAGTCCAAAAGCTAAATATCCAAGATTGTAAAGTAGCATGTACTCCATTGGAAAGAAAAATCAAGTTCTCTTGTGATAATGAGGACATTGTATTGATAGATGGTGGGAACTCTAAACTACTTGACCACTACAAGAATTGATATTTCATATCATGTAAACATACTTAGCCAATTCATGGCTAATCCTCCTTAGGTTCATTGAATGCAACAAAAAAAGTGCTTCAATGCCTATAAGGCACCATATCTTTTGGCATTGAATATACTAACAATTTGAATATTGAATTGACATGTTACTCTGGTTCTAATTGGGCAGGAGATCTAGATGATCGTAAATCTAGTTTCTAAACTACTAATTTTTTTTCAGAATGGTTTAGTTTTAGGTCCTCAAAAAAGAGGGCCACAGAAAGTGGTACTATTTATTCCAAAAAAACATAACATAATATGAAGTGTGACCCCCCTAAAATTTTAACTTTTTTTTTTTAAATTCTTTAATTGCTCTAGTCAAAAGTTACTTAACACTATGTAGTTTATCCCAGATTTTTTGGGTAATTTGCTAATGTGCATTTTTTTTAATGAATTTTTTAACTAGACACATCCCAAAAACGTTAAATATCTATGTGCTCCCCCTAGAAATAATTGAAAACTAATCTAAAATCAAAACTTTTTTTTTCAAAGTGTGTAGAATGGAGTCTAGTTTCTAAAAAACTAAGTTGTTGCAAAATTCGGTAAATGAACTAAAATCTACAGCCCAATTAGTACATGGTGGTTTTTGACAATAAATGAACATAAATTCAAAAGATATTATAGATGAAAGGCTTGAAATAGTTAAAATTAAAAATAAATTATATGGTTATATAGCTAACACAGAGACCTACAATGTCATGTAACCTGATCTTATCGATGCCCAACCACGAGGAATCTTGAAGGAGAGCACACAAGAAAAATCAATCATTTTTTGTACGTTTGCAGAAAAACACATCTCAAACCTGTTTATAAACTCCAAACCTTTGGGTTGGATCTCCAAGGAAAAACCAAGCCTTAGGCTTGGTTTTCATGCAAAGCTTTGAATAGTGTGTACGCCCTATAGTGCGTTATTCAAAGCATTTGAATTTTGGTCTCAATAGCGCGTGCATGCTATAGTGTGCACACACTATTGAGACCTAAATAGTGCATAGAGAAGGAAGAAGAGATGCAAAGCAAGAGCAAGAGAGAGCAGGGGTGGGGGATGGTTGTGTGTGTGTGTGTGTGTGTGTGTGTTTGTGTGTGTGTGTGAGAGAGAGAGAGGAAGTGAGAAAGAGTAGGGGTGGTAGAGAGAGTATGGGATGGGAGAGAGAGGAAGTGTGAGAGAGAGAGTAGGGGTGGCAAACAGAGAGTATAGGATGGGGGGGAGAGATTGAAAGTAGGGGATGGGAGAGAGAGGAAGTGTGAGAGAGAGTAGGGGTGGCAGAGAGAGTACAAGATGGGAGAGAGATTGAGAGTAGGGGATGGGGGAGAGAGAGAGTAGGTGATGGGAGATGGAGTGGGAGAGGGAGAGCGAGAGAGAGGAGGATGGGAGTGCATGTGTGTGAAAGAGAGAGTAGGGAATGGGAGAGGGGGGAGAGAGAGTAGCTCAAGAGAGAGTAGGGGATGGGAGAGAGAGAGTAGGCAATGGGAGAGGGAGAGAGAGGGGGGATGGAAATGTGTGTAAGAGAGAGAGAGAGAGAGTAGGGGATAGGAGAGAATCTGAAAATGTGAGAGAGAGTAGGGGGTAGTAGAGATAGAGTAGAGAGGGAGAGAGTGAGAGTGAGAGAGAGTGAGAGTGAGAGTGAGAGTGAGAGTGAGAGTGAGAGTGAGAGAGAGAGAGAGAGAGAGAGAGAGAGAGAGAGAGAGAGAGAGAGAGAGAGAGAGAGAGAGAGAGAGAGAGTAGGTAGTGGGAGAGGGAGAGGGAGAGGGAGAGCAAGTGAGAGACAAAGTAGGGGATGGGAGAGGAGAGAGGGGGGATGGGTGTGTGTGTGAAAGAAAGAGAGTAGGGAATGGGAGACGAGAGAGAGATAGAGAGAGAGTAGGGGATGGGAGAGAAAGAGAGTCAGCAATGGGAGAGGGAGTGGGAGAGGGAGAGAGAGGGGGATGGGAGTGTGTGTGAGAGAGAGAGAGAGAGATTAGAGAGAGAGAGAGAGAGTAGAGAGAGAGAGAGAGAGAGTAGGTAGTGGGAGAGGGAGTGGGAGGGGGAGAGAGGGGGAATGGGAGTGTTTGTAAGAGAGACATAGGAGGGGATGGGAGAGAGTAGGTGGTGGGAGAGGGAGTGTAAGAGAGAGGGGGGGGAATGGGAATTTGTGTAAGAGAGACAATAGGGGATGGGAGAGAGTGTGAGAGTGTGAGAGAGAGTAGGGGGTGGCAAAGAGAACTCATACGGGATGGGGGAGAGAGAGAGAGAGAGAGAGAGAGAGAGAGAGAGAGATGGGAGAGAGAGAGAGAGAGAGAGAGTAGGGGATAGAAGAGAGAGAGTGAGAATAGGGGATGGGAGAGAGAAAGTAAAAAGGGAGAGAGAGTACTTGAGAGAGAGAGAGATAGTAGGCAGTGCAAGAGGGAGTGGGAGAGGGAGAGACAGGGGGGATGGGAGTGTGTGTGACAAATCTAGAGAGTAGGGGATGGGAGAGGAGAGAGAGAGGGGGGATGGGAGTGTGTGTCTGTGAAAGAGAGAGAGTAGG
The DNA here is from genome assembly GCA_028749045.1 of Cupressus sempervirens. Lineage (NCBI taxonomy): Eukaryota > Viridiplantae > Streptophyta > Pinopsida > Cupressales > Cupressaceae > Cupressus > Cupressus sempervirens. The sequence goes on along the minus strand of CM053787.1, from coordinate 402,235,075 downwards.
GGATGGGAGAGGGGAGAGAGAGAGAGTAGGGGATGGGGTGGAGAGAGTAGGCATTGGGAGAGGGAGAGGGAGAGGGAGTGGGAGAGGGGGAAAGAGAGGGGGAATGGGAATGTGTGTAAGAGAGAGAGAGAGAGTAGGGGATGGGAGAGAATGTGAGAGTGTGAGAGAGAGTAGGTGGTGGTAGAGAGAGATCGTACGGGATGGGAGAGATAGAGTGAGAGTAGGGGATGGGAGAGTGTGAGAGAGAGTAGGGGATGGGAGAGAGAGTGAGAGTAAGGGATGGGAGAGAGAGTAGAGAGGGAGAGAGAGAGAGAGAGAGAGAGAGAGAAATTGAGAGAGAGAGATAGTAGGCGATAGGAGAGGGAGAGAGATGGGGGGATGGGAGTGTGTGTGACAGATCTAGAGAGTAGGGGATGGGAGAGAAGAGAGTGGGGGATAAGAGTGTGTGTGTTTGTGAAAGAGAGAGAGAGTAGGGGATGAGAGAGGTGAGAGAGAGAGTAGGGGATGGAGGATAGAGAGTAGGTAGTGGGAGAGGGAGAGAGTGAGAGTAAAGGATGGGAGAGAGTGTGAGAGAGAGTAGGGGATGGGAGAGAGTGTGAGAGAGAGTAGGGAGAGGGAGATAGAGAGAGGGGGATGGGAGTGTATGTGCCAGATCTAAAGAGTAGGGGATGGGAGAGAGTGTGAGAGTGTGAGAGAGAGTAGGGGGTGGCAGAGAGAGAGAGTACAAGATGGGAGAGATAGAGTGAAAGGATGGGAGAGAGTGAGAGAGAGATTAGGGGGTGGCAGAGAGAGTACAGGATGGGAGAGACAGAGTGAAAGGATGGGAGAGAGAGTGTGAGAGAGTAGGGGATGGGAGAGAGTGTGAGAGAAAGTAGGGGATGGGAGAGAGTGTTGGGGATGAGAGAGAGAGTAAGAGTAGGAGATGGGAGAGAGAGAGTAGAGAGCGAGAGAGAGATAGTAGGTGGTGGGAGAGGGAGTGGGAGAGGAGGAGAGAGAAGGGGGTTGGGAGTGTGTGTGAGAGATCCAAAGAGTAGGGGATGGGAGAGGAGAGAGAGAGAGGGGGGGATGGGAGTGTGTATCTATAAAAGAGAGAGTTTAGGGGATGGGAGAGGGGAGAGAGAGAGTAGCCTGAGAGAGAGAGAGAGAGAGAGAGAGAGAGAGAGAGAGAGTCGAGGATGGGAGAGATAGACTAAGTGGTGGGAGAGGGAGTGGGAGAGGGAGAGAGAGGGGGGGATGGGAGTGTGTGTAAGAAAGAGTAGGGGATTGGAGAGAGTGTGAGAGAGAGTAGGAGGTGGCAGAGAGAGAGAATGGGATGGGAGAGAGAGAGTGAGAGTAGGGGATGGGAGAGAGTGTGAGAGAGAGTAGGGAGAGGGAGATAGAGAGAGGGGGATGGGAGTGTGTGTGACAAATCTAGAGAGTAGGGGATGGGAGAGAAGAGAGAGAGGGGGGATGGGAGTGTGTGTGTGTGTCTATGAAAGAGAGAGAGTAGGGGATGGGAGAGAGTGTGAGAGTGAGAGAGAGAGTAGGGGGTGGTAGAGAGAGAGTACAGGATGGGAGAGACAGAGTGAAAGGATGGGAGAGAGTGTGAGAGAGAGTAGGGGGTGGGAGAGAGTGTGAGAGAGAGTTGGGGATGGGAGAGAGAGAGTAAGAGTAGAGGATGGGGGAGAGAGAGTAGAGAGAGAGAGAGAGAGAGAGAGAGATAGTAGGCGGTGGGAGAGGGAGTGGGAGAGGAGGAGAGAGAGGGGGGATGGGAGTGTGTGTGAGAGATCTAGAGAGTAGGGGATGGGAGAGAAGAGAGAGAGAGGGGGGATGGGAGTGTGTATTTGTAAAAGATAGTTTAGGGGATGGGAGAGGGGAGAGAGAGAGTAGCCCGAGAGAGAGAGAGAGAGAGAGTAGTGGGTGGGAGAGAGAGATTAGGTGGTGGGAAAGGGAGTGGGAGAGGGAGAGAGAAGGGGGTATGGGATTGTGTGTAAGAGAGAGTAGGGGATGGGAGAGAGAGTAGGAGGTGGCAGAGAGAGAGTGAGAGTAGGGGATGGGAGAGAGAGTGTGACAGAGAGTAGGGGGATGGGGGGAGAGAGAGAGACAGAGAGAGAGTAGGCAGTGGGAGAGGGAGGATAGGAGTGTGTGTGAGAGATCTAGAGAGTAGGGGATGGAAGAGGAGAGAGGGTGTGAGAGAGAGAGTAGGCAGTGGGAGAGGGAGAGCGAGAGAGAGTAGGACATGGGAAAGGGGAGAGAGAGAGTAGGGGATGGGAGAGGGCAGAGAGAGTAGGGGATGGGAGAGAGTAGGTAATGGGAGAGGGAGTAGGAGAGGGAGAGTGAGAGAGAGTAGGCAATGGGAGAGGGAGAGTGAGAGAGAAAGTAGGGGATGGGAGAGGAGAGAGAGACAAAGAGAGAGTAGGGGATGCGAGAGGAGAGAGAGAGTAGGGAGAGAGAGAGAGAGTTGGTGGGATAGAGAGGGATGTGTTTTGACATAGTGTATACGCACTTTATAGTGTGTATGCACTATGTGAAATCACCTAAAAATGGTCAAAAAGCAACTTTGAGGCCCATTTCATCCATTCTCTTCTTTTGGTCTATTGTGCATTCTATTATTCTGACATAAATCATGGGTTTCAACATAGAAAACACTATTTGAAAACTTTTTAAAGGTAGCAAACACCAAATTCAATCATTAGATATGCGATTTGAATACTTTTTGAATATTCCTTATATAGAAAAGGTTAGTGCAATCCTTTTTAAATATTGTTTGTTGATATATAGATACAAATTTGATTATAATTTGACATGTTGTTTAATATATAGTGAATTCATTGAAATTTGTATGTTTGAATGAAATGTTATTTCAAAATGGTTAGAAATTTGACAAGTTGTTTGATATATATTGTATTCATTCAAATAATTGTAATCTATATATGTATTTGAATAATTTTTAATTTACACATTGTAAGTAATTCAAATGTTTGAATAATTTGACATGTAGAAATCATCATCATGCCAAGGAAGAAACCAAAAACTCAAACAAATGAAGATAGGGAGAGAGATTTGGCAATTAAAAGAGATAAAATAAAACTACTATGTGAACAAAGAAAATTGCAAAGCAATAATGAAGAATTGACTTTCAAAGAGGATCAAGAACCACTAGTACAAGGAAACAAAGAGGAAGAATTGGAAAGACAAAGAGAACAAATGACACTATTACACTCAAGAAGACAATTGAATTATGAAGCTACACCATCTTCCAATGTTGGAGTTACATCATCCTCTCATGTTGAAGAGACACTAATTTGTAGATCCGACGATGTACACACTCCATCATGTCATGTTGAAGGCACAACATCAACACATCCAGTAGGTGATATTCCATCTTTTGCATCTTATTGCCAAGGCACATCATCTTCGGTTCAAGGTACGCAATACACTCAACCTTATGTTGATATTAAAAATGTTGAGGGAATGGAAGAGATTATAGCACCTTCTAGAATTCATTTTCGAAGACCAAAATATTTGATTGATATTGATACTAACATTTTGAAATCAATGCCTAACAAGATTAGCAAGCGTACTTGTCAAAGAAAAGTTAATCGTATGTGGAGATTTTTTTTTGAAGAATTAAATATTACAGGTCAATGGCAATTATTTATTGAAATGATGAGGAATTTTAAATTTAGGCCTATCATGAAGATTCTTGGGCTAAGAATGATAGAAAATTCAAATGAAAAAAACATTGTAAAGAATCTAATGAGTGCTTATGACAAAGTGGGTTCTAAATCACACACCAAAATAGTAATATCACAAGACGAGTACTTACGTCAACAATAGTAAGTATCCAAATGAAGAAAGCTCGACTCATGAGAAAGACAAAAAAAACATTAAAAATTGGTAGAGCTATACTAAGGCATGAGAGATTGGAAGATCCAACAAAAAATGAGTTATGGACATTTAGCGGTAGACTACCGCAAAAGGATAAAGAAATTAGTGAAGCTTTGAAATCATTGATCGAAGATTTTTGGAAAAATAACACACATGTTTCCCCTAATCAAAGAGATGTTGTAAGAAGGAGGATTTGTAGCCAAAATCGCAACCCACATGCGAAACATTTTTTGGACTTAATTCAGACACAATTTTTTACAAAATTTATTGGTATGTATCCTCAAATTTGAATAAGTCAAAGATTTTTTGAGATGGGTAAACCTTTTTATGTCAAGATAAATCTCACACACACAACTTCTTGTTGTAGGATACATATTGAATTTTGTAACCATTTTGATTTTTTTACGCATATATATGTGTGTTTTTGCATTCTAAGTTTGTTTTGCATGACTGTGAGATGAATGAGCCACCAAGATCTTCAAGGGAATTCATATCCAACATTTTATGTGAAATAGGGGACGACCAACAATTTTACAAGACATCATGCTTGGATGGTACATGCTTTTTTTGTGGTTCTTTGCAACTTTTATCAACTTGTCAACATATGGATAGTACACATGCAATTGGAAATGAAATAGTAGCTTATGGAAAATTTAACACAATGACACATGCTCTAAAAGATGGGAAATAGGGAAAAAGATGTGATTTAGTCATTGAAAAGATTCTAGTGTATCAGTTCATCAAGATTTTTCGTGAAAAGATTATTTACGAGTATGCAAGGCATACACATAGAGCTCGATGGCTGGATTTGCAATTCAAGTTGTGCAAGGATACGTTTCCACTGGATACCATTTTTTTGATTGTAGGCTTCGCAGAGAACTACACACTACAACCACAAAATGAGGTGCAAGTAAAGTATTATACTTCTCAATAGGTTTCCATATTTTTTCACATAACATTCATGCTTTCACCTACAAGTACAAAGGATGATACGAAGATTTTGAGGGAGTACCATTTTTAAATTAGCGATGATCGATCACATTCTAGGAAGTTTGTACAGGGTTGTTTTCAACTATTTTATGGAGATTTGGCTAACAGGGGCATCACATATCATCAACACATTATTTGGTCAGATAATTGCACATCTCGATTCAAGAATGCACTGATGTTCTATTGGTTAAGTAGGATGCACAAGTTGTGTAGAATTCAATATATGTGGAATTTCACAGAGGCTAGTCATGGAAAGGGAAAGCATGATGGTGCAGGCCCATGCATCAAAAGAGCCTTAGGTCATGAAAAACTAAAGTACAAAGATGGAGCAATATTGACAGATGCAAAATCCATCATCCAATGGTGTAACACTACAATGGGTCCAGGTAAGGAAGGTGAGTCTACGATTCATAGATTTTTTTGGTTGATAGATAATACTAACATTGCACCATATTAGGATTGTTGCACACTAATAGGATCCAGTGAGTTGCATTCTTTTAGAACCTCTGATGCAGGTTCATGGAGTATCCACACATGAAAAATGGCATGCTATTGTCCATCATGTGCAGAGAAAAATTGGGATGATTGTGAGTCAATTGAATGGGTGGACAAATGGGATATACGGGTTTTGGACCCAATTGACACCTATCGTCCCCCACAAGCACTAGAAATGGTACCAATGGATTTGTATATTGACTTTGACCACTTGTCTAATCTAGTGCAACCTGGTAATATATATATTTATATATATTTTTAATTTCAATATGTAACTTTATAACTTTTACCTAATTATTTTCTGAATTAATGACCGCATTTTGTACATTTGTCACTGTAAGCCATGTTTTTGTTGTTATTGCACCTGAAGATAATGAAGAAGGGACAAATTATAATTTGTATTATTGTGTCCAAGCCAAACAAAAATTGGATCACTCAGTTATAGATGGTGAAGGTTTAGAGTACCATGTCGGTGCGATGGTTGTAACCGACACATGGCTTAGACGATATTCTATGAAGAACCCTAACTTGTGGTTATTCGAGGATTGGCAAACAGAGAGGAAGATTCTTCATTATTCAAACCTTTTTGTTGCATCAAATGTCCACTTGATAAAATATGGTGGAAAACCACATAATAAGATTCTTTGGAAAGTTTGCAAGTCAAACCACGAGGCAATACTTGAGACATTGAAATGTAGAGCAGAGCCAATTGGCTCATTAGATTGAATAGGGAGAGAGGGAGAGGGAGAAAGAGTGATCAATTGGATCTGAATACAATGTTGCAACCTCTCCCCCAAGACTGTCCACATAACAAGGTGGACCGTATTATTATGATGTGTAAGTGATAAGATAAGTTTAAATCATAGATTTTATGTTTTGATTTGTTTAGAATCTAGATACATTATTTGAATTTATATTAGATTCTTTAATAGGAACCATTTTTAGATTAGTCATTTGAATAAGTGAAATTTTAGAATTTGTTGTTTAGATCAAAATGTAATGAAAGAACATGAAATTTTTTAAAATGTGAATGCTTTTTGATGTAAAGTCATGATTGTGTGCATGTAACAAGAAACTTCAAACTGGCGAAAGCAAGGATACAATGGGAGAAGTTTCCAAGAATCATCAAGCCATGCTTAGTAAGCCGCTTGATCATTGCTAGAAGCTCAAACAAATAATTCTTTGCATTTGGAACATTGTTACCAATAATGATATTATGACTAACATGCTTTTATATTTTAATAAAAATTAGGAGGAATCTAGTGGTTCAAATGCTAAAAGTGAGTTTACTAATAGAGGGACATTTAGGGGCAGAAGATCCAATAGCAGAGGAAGGTCTAGTGGAAGAGGGCCTAGTGTGTTCACTAGTAAGTGCTTTACTTGTAACCAAGTAGGACATTAGTCCTTTAGATATTACATTTATTTGGTTTTGCTCCTTCTTACAATTTTTATTGCCTTATGTGTTTTGGGTTCAAATTTGAAAATAAGACACTCTCATGTGTCCTTTCTTAAATTATTGATGCAGTGTCACAAAAAAAAATTCTTTTCAAATCAGTTTCTTTCTAGAGTTGGTCAATATGAAATATAGTTAGTATATTCTAAAACAAGTAAGAGAACCTAGAAATGATGCCTCTTTTTCTCTGAGTTATCTTCATTCCTCTAATAGCGATCTCAATCTCAGCACTAAAGATAATGCACAGTACAAATCTACTCGTGCCAACTATTATTATTATTTCTAAGAAAGAGATGGAAAAATAAAAGTAATCCAAGAGGATGTAAAATAAAATAGTTGAAACAATCAAGGGAAGTTAGCCACGTGGGACCTTTATATACTTCGCCACAACCTTATATATATATATATTGCCACCTCGTGAGTACCCTCTTTTAAGCGCCTCTTCACCTTCCATGTGACCACAGTCTGTTCCTTTACTTCCGTCACACTCCAAAAGTGTGCTCTTTTAACGCCCTTGCATTAATTAAATAATTCATTATTATTATTATTATTATGTACTTAATGCTGCTTTTAATTGCCCATGATCGCTTGTTGTTTTAACTAGAGCATTTGTTAACTTTAAACCTAGTAGCAATTTCCAATTCCTTTTGAATGTTTTAAAACTTAATCAAAGTCACTGTTTTGCACATCCACATAACAGTCACAGTTTTCAATACTTTTACCTAATAGTTATACTGATCTCTTTAATGTAGAGGATCCATTTCATGGGATCAAGGGCCCTAAGACCATGAAATGGAAATGATTAACCTTGTATTATATAAATCTAACATTTTAGACGTAGAGAAATGGATGGGAATGTGAACAAGCTAAAAAGAAATCCTGGTCTACTTGGCGGCACAAGGCAATAGATATTCTTCCATTTTAGAATTAATAACATAGCATTCTTATTTTGCATTTTTTATTTCAAACAAAATTAATTTGAATCATCAATCTAATGATGCTTGTATTTTCAGTATTTGAATTCAATTCCTGCACAATATTTATGAAAGACATCTAACCAAATTTAAAAAAATAGATGTAACAAGGATCAAGACATTATGCATGCTTAGTGTTTCCTTTGATAGAAGAAAATAAGTAAGGATAAATATGATGAACTTTTCCTCTTAGAATCTATTTTTGTTTGAGCTTGTGTTTCTATCCATTCCGAGTTAACTATTTTTTATCATGAATTGTTATTCTCATTCATAGTTTACTATATCTTTTATTTTTTCAGCATTTGGTGTCTTTACTTGCTATAATGATTTAAGAGAAATCCATTCAACAATTAGATTAAGCTTCTTAGAATTGATTTAGTAAATTACTACATGTCATCTGCATTAGGCTCTAAAAGGGCTAAATTGTTTCCATATTATATGAAATTTCAGTTTTAAGAGAAAATGATAGATGTTTTACCATGATTCTTGGATCAAATTTTCCAACAGCAATGTTTTACCCTTATTAACCTCATCTAAGGTGTTTCCACCTATTACCTAATTACTTAATACCCTATAGGCCTTGGGGACTAATGGTTTATAGAATTACCAAATGAGCCTCAAGCCTTTACAAATGGGCTTATAACATCATGAAATTATTCCTAACATCCTAAAACCTTATTGTCTTGCTCATGAATCCTTTAGGAAGGTGGTGTAGTGCAAGATCCTTGTGGAATGCCCCATGATGACTTTTGTGCTGCTAGATGGCTACTAATTTGTCAATTAGGTCTCTTAAGACACCTTGGAAGATATAGGCATTGGGAGTTGGGTCTAGCCAAGTGGATGGTTAAATCCAATTGAATACACATTATATAACTCATAAAAGTCTTATTTAACCCTTGGTTAAGCCCTTTGCATATTTGGAGTTATTTAGAGTCATATGGAGTTTGTAGGTGTTTGCAGCAACTTGGATAACTTGCTTGCTTAAAAAAGTTTGGAAGTGGAGTTAGTCTTGTGGATCCAAAGGTGTGGAGTTCAATGGGTTAATCCTTTTGAAGGATTATCCTTTGATAAAAGATTGAGTGGGTTGGGTCATTGTTTTAGTTACACTTGAGGAAGATATAAGGGCATTGTTTCAAAGCAAAGGGATAGTTAGTTGTTTCTACATCAAATCATTGGTTGACCACCGACCTCTGTATCACTTAAGGTGCCATCTCTACTTATAATTGAACAAACTATATCATTCACTCTCTACATAAACTGTGCTAATTCTTCATTTGCAAGTCATCAAAGAAGAGGGCTAATAAAGTCGAAGCACCGGTGATAAAGGGTGAGATGCCAAAATCATCTACGAAATGATATTATCAATTCACATCCTCAATGTTTATTAGTGCTTTTTGTTCAAGTACCATTGTGTGTTAATCATATATAGTATACAAACAAACAATTTACTCTTCCATAAAATGGTTCCTATGTTAACAACTTTTATTGTATTTCTTGATTTTGTTCCATCATTTAATGTGATTATAATATTGGTTTGTAACTGAGGGAGGAAAAAGCAAAAGGAGTAAACAAGTTGTGTCTGCGAACACACCTACAAATGGAAGTGGAAGAAAATCTAAGGGAGCTAAGGAAGTAAAAACTATAACAGATCGGGACCAAATAGGGATATCATTAGATACATGTGCAAGGAGTTCAAATGACAAACCTTTGGTATGTAAACTCCAAAATATTATTTTTGGTTTTAAACTAAACTTGAGTATGCATTTGACTTATTTATCCTAAAAATGCAGAACATGCATAGGTATTAGAAACTTCTTAGAATGCTTAACATACCCATCACCTTTAAAAATAGTTTCTACAAAGACAATACAAGGTATTTCACAGGACATTGCAGTGATCCTTCATAGAACTACCTTCCTAAGTGGCTCATGATGGAGGTTATAATGTTTTAGAATGTTAGGACTAGTTTCAAGTTGATATCAACCTAGTTGTAAAGGCTTGAGACTCATTGGTGTTTCTATAAACCTTGAGTCCTTAAGACTGATGTAGAGGTTAAGTAATCCTAAGCACAATGCTGATATCAACCTAATAGGATAGGACTTAAACCTAAACCTCTACACCTTGACACAATAGCAACACAAATGGATCAGCATTAATCCATAAACTTGACAACTAGCAACTTGATTCAACACCCAAGAAATGGTGGATCTTCAAAAATTAAGACTCTTAGCATGTAAAGGGGATTCCATATATTAGCAAAACCAAAAAAACAAGGCCATACAACAACTTGGACATGGGTTCCATAGTTCTGTCCAAATAATGCAGCACTTAGCATTAATCCATGCAACTTCAAACTTGACTCAATGCTCCAAAAATGGTGGATCCTTACAAAAAAATTTGAACAACATAATAAGGGATTCAATATGTTAGCAAGACCCAAGAATCAAGATCAAATAGCATGTTCAACATGGGTTTCATGGCACTGTTTGAGAATGCAGCAATTAAGGCTACTAGCTTGTCCAAGACAAAATGTGCAATAATTATAAAAACTTCCAAAGGACCTCCCCAACTAGTTGCATTCTAGATACCCTTTATGGATTTTGTTAAACCTTCAAAAGGACAAGTGTTGGAACCAAATATAAGTCCTCCAAAACTGAACTGTCATACAGGCCTTCCAAACTTCAATCGACACCTTAACTTGCTTTCAACCTCTAAACAGTGGTGCACAACACCTAATAAAAATGTTTTTTTTGTTCAATGTAATAAGGCCTTAGGATTGATTAAGAAAATCTCCTCAAGGCCATCCACCCATGCAATGGATACAAGACCCCAAGGTGTTAATATGAACCTGGGCATCATTCGGTCCAAAAGGTGGAATTTTGGTTTATTTTATGTTTTTTAGGATAGTTTAGGTGTTTTGAGTCTTATAATAACATTCAGTAATGGTTAGAATTGAATTAGGAAGAAGGTTTTTCAAAATGACAAAAATTGCAAAAAAATTGCAAAAGTTGCATTAGCAACTTTTGCAATAATTTGACAACTTTCTCAAAAAACCACTCCCAACGGCTAAAACTACCATGGGGTGGTTCTACCCATTTGTAATGGCCTATAAAGGCTCTAGACACACAAGGGGAGAGATAACATGAAGAAATATATGTACTTGCTCTTTAGAATCAATAAAATCTGTTGTTTCTGGACTATTTTGACTGGTTTTTCCATACAGTACAACCTGCAGTGATTGGGAAGTGAAAATTTTTGTACTAATTTGATAGCCCTACTTATTTATGAAGTTTTGGTTTTGATTTCAAGTGTTCATCAGTTAGGATAATCAAGTTATTGATTTTTCTTAGTCACTGCCTTGTGAAACCCTCAAAATAAGGGTTTGGCCAAAGAAATGGCCCTAACTTGAAACTCCACCGTTGGAAATTGTTCCAAATTTGTATTGAGCAAGTTAGGGCAATGCATTATCATATTTTAAAGTTCTTGAGATAGGAGGCTACAACAAAGATTTATGGGAGCAAGCCCTAGGTCTAATATTACCTATGTATTAGACCTTGTTTGTGCAATTTGGATGAGTAATGTGAAGAAAAGGAGTTGAGGACTTGGTGAATTAGCAAAACACTTTTATCTAGTTAGGAGAACACTCTAGAGTTGGAAGATTGATTCCATGAAACCATTTCTTGGCCATTACCTTGTAGACCACACCTAAAGTTACTAATTAGGCCTGAGTGCATGGTTGGGGTTAAGGCATGCTGGAGCAGAGTGAAGTTTTCAAACTTTGAAGTCTTTTAATCCTTGGAAAAGGGTATCTAAAACTATACTTTTTTGGCTAGGTCCTTTGGAAGTGTTTTGAGTTATTGCTGAAAAATTGAACTAGGAGGCTTAATTACCTAGTAGGTCAAATGGTGCATTCTATTTTGTGGGTTGTTTGCAATAGGTCTAATCAGTGATTTGCCTTATTTTGGTCATTTTAAGGTTTCCTCAAGCCATCATTGGTGTTAGAAAGCTTGGCAACACCATAAACCCACTTTTGCCAAGTTGGGGGGTAGTAGGCCATTGTTGATCCAAGTAGTAAGAAGTTGGATTCTTGTCTTCTTTGGAGAGTTGGGTTTGTAAACCTATTGGAAAGTTGTAATATCAGAGTAGTATCCATTTGGAAGTGAGTCATAGCCTTTTCTTTACCCTTGTGGAGTTTGAAGGTTTGGGGGGTAGAAGGTTGATTGTTTGGTGCTTCCTTGTGATTACTCTGCATCAAACAGCAACTAGGCCTTCTTCCAAGGTTAATGACTGATCCACTAGACCTCTAACACAGGTAGACTCTACCTCTAAGTGGACTCCACTTCACAAGCCCAACCTCAAACCCAAGGTGCTCAAACAACTTGGACCAACCACAACACTTAGGGACTCTTTATCACCAATAGGCTTAAAATGACAAATACTTCTTAAATGGTTCCAACACTCTAACTTTTCTGATGGAAATGGTTTTTTATAGACTCAAACCAATAAGAAAATGCCAACTTTTACGTTTCTCACACTCAACAATCAAATTGCAAAAACTATATTTACCAACACTTCTTATTAGGACAATTCCTAGTTTCAATGGTCAAACTCCCAAACCATACAAAGGACCATCCAATTTTTTTACATCACTAAACACCCTTCAACCACTCCTAATAGATTCCAAAATATCAATCACAAACTCTACTCCAACATCAAGTTATGCCCACTTTGTGTCACAGTCCTAAATGGCCAGTTTAGGCTGGGTTACAAGGAAAACATAAACAACTGGGTTCACTGACTTGGTTCAACCCCTTGGATCTCTTCTACACCTTTAATTTTTCCTTCGACACCCTTCACCTAGGTCAAATCAATCAACTTGGGAGTTTGATCTTTCTTTTTCCTTCACAACTAGACTAGACATAACACTATGTTCAGTCTAGGGCTTGCTAGTAAAAATAGGTGCCCTACTCCTACAACTTTGAAACTCTACCATATTAAAGACCCCTCTCCTAAATTTCATTCTATAAAGTGGCATTGAAATCCCATGGTGAGTTTCCAAGTTAGGAGGCCATCTTGCTGAAACCCTCAGATTTAGGGTAAATCTAGGTAACCTTAACAAAATCTACTATAACTTTTGTTCTAGATAAGATAAAGACTTCAAACCAAATGCAATGGAATAATAACTAAACCCTCTATCCAACCATATGCAACTTGTGCCACTCCAAATTCGTATAGGCTATACAGAATTGAAAAAATAGTAAAAAAGGTAGAAATTCTGAGTTTTATTCACCAAATGCTGTCCACCCGTCTGTACAATGACCTTCCCCACATGTGGATATCTTAAATAAGTGCCTTCCAATGGTTACAACTTCCATTTGGATGGTTGGAAGACTATACAACTTCCTTTTTTTAGTTTGACAACAAAAATTGAAAAAATTGCTCTTTAGCAACTTTTTGCATTTTGCAACTTTCTTGCAATTTTGCACTTTTTTACAAACCTTTAATCCAAAGGTGTCTTATTGACTCAAATCCACCTAAAACATCCTAAAAACATCAAAATACTCAAAATCACACCTATTATGACTCCTTGGTTATAAATGGTCACTTGGCTTATAACCACATCAATGTGCCATTGTACCTTACAATTGAGTCTTTTATTACAAGTATGGATCAAACTTCTTTCCTAATGATTCTAACCTACTAAAAACCTTGAATTCATGCTTAAGAGCCTTAGCTGCCCTGCACCACTAGGGTACTCAACTGACTTAGATCAATCACAGCTTCTTAGGGACTCCCCTTCTCCAACAGGCCTAAAAAGGAAAACTGTCACTAGATGGGTTTAGAACTCAAATTTTTTGATAGAAAATGTTTCTATGGACCTAATCTCTCAAAAAAACCCAACTTTAAAGTTCTCAAACCCCCAACAATTGATTTGCATAATTGTTACCAGCATTTCTAATAGGGCTAATCTTAGCTTTCTTAATCAAACTCCCAAACTTTGTAAAGAGCCACACTATCTTTTCACCTCTTTAGACACCCTTTAACCACCTCTTAGAGATTCCAAAAGATCAAACTCTGACTCTGTTCCAGCACCAACTAACACCCACTTTGAGTCACAGACCTAATTAGCCAGATTAGGCTAGGTTACAAAAGAAGTATGAGTAAATGGGTTCACAGACCTGACTCTGCCCCTTGGAACTCTTCTTCACATCCAATTAATCCTCCTACACCCTTCACCTAGGTCAAATCAATCAGTTTGGAAGCCTAAACCTTCTTTCTTCTTCAAATCTAGACTAGACATATAGTAATGTTCAGTCTAGGGCTTGTTGGTAAAGATAGGTAACCTACACCTACAGTTCTGAATCTCTGCCATCTTGAAGTACCCTCTCCTAACTTGCATTCCCCAAAGTGGCATTGAAATCCCACGATGGAATTGGAAGTTAGGAGGTCATCTTGAAGAAACCCTCAAATTTAGGGTAAATCTGACCAACCTCTACAAAAACTGATGTAACTTTTGTTGTAGATAAGATAAAGACTTCAAACCAAATGCATTGGAACACTAACTCAATATTCTATCCAACCATACCAAAATTTCACTCCTACCAATCCATAAAAGTTGTACAATATTGAAACAACAGAGAAAAAGGCAAAAATTCTTAGTTTTATTCAATGTTTGCTATTCACCCATCTGTACAATGGGTTTCTCCTCTAGTGGAAACTTTAAATAGATGTCCCCCAATGGTCACAACCACTTATAAACACTAACACAAATCATTTTCAACACTAATCAACAAGAACACTAAAATATTGAACTCAATCATAACAAAAGATAGATTATTATACTCAAACTCATGAAAAACACTAGCTCATTGATCAAGTTGATCACATATATGAAAGAATTGATTAATATCAATTCTACACAACCCAAGAAGAACCTGTTAGCCAATAACCTGTCACAAGAGAAGAATAATGGAGACAGAAGAAAAGTTTCTCTCAAATGTGAAAAATGCATAAGAGATAATGAGAAAAGTACAAGGCTCAACCTTATAAAGGTGAGATAGAAACCCTAAACTAAAAAAACTAGGTTACACAATATTAATTAATAATTAATTAATAATGCACCTAAATGAAGCTTAAGTAACTAGAGTAATAGAAACTTATGTAATTAAATCAATATGATTTAATTAATAAGCATAAACGAAAAATACTCTAATACCCCCCCTTAAGCTGAAAGCAGGGTGTAAGCTTACCTAGCAAAGCTATGAAAGAAAAATAAGTGGGTCCCGGCAACAAGGCCTAATCAGGTACCCAGTAAAAGGAAATCTCTATAAATTGGATTAAAGGGGAAAACCCAGTGGGAAAATCCCCTTTCCAAAAAGAGATGTAATGACTTCAAGAGACTCTCTCAAAGCCATAAGTACAATGCGTGACTTCAACCCCCCCCCGTGAGAGAGGGTCGAGGCTCCAAAACCCCCCCAGAATGAAAGAACCCTTGGATTAATGAACAAACCATTGTGACTCCAATGCAGAGGAGTGAAAGATAGTGGACACTATAGAGGGAACCTCGAAAGCTAAGGTGTCACTAGAAAGCCGAGCTGATGCTCAAAGGAGTAGACATGAGAATCTTGAAAGGGAATCCCCAATGTAAGTGGTATGATAGGTGTGCTGACATTGTCATCAAAGAGGAGATGAATGTCCTTTGTAGAATCCTCAACAACTACACCTAGTGGCTCAATGAATGGAGCTAGAGGATCAAGCAGTGCTGAAGAAGAACTCTACTGAATAGAAAAGAGCTCAAGAGTAGGTGGCAAGGCAGTCACAACAGTAGTCTCAGGAACCACACAGAGGTTCAAGAAACTTGACTATACCACATGATGTTTTCTCAAAGGAGGAGAGTCGTGCTTTGGCAAAGGTGGACCAAAGTGTGAAAAGGAGTAGAGATGGGTGGAAATATCAACTGTCCTTGTAGCAAAAATACCTCCTGTCATACTATCCTAGATGAAAACTGAATCTGGAGTGAACTCAACTGTCTTCTCGGACCCACTGTGAGAAATCTGATAAACTGAGAGAAGGTTTGCAGTCAGAGATGGAACATACAACACATCATTGAATGTGTCATCCTAAATGCATACAGTGCCTTTCTCGCAGACTGTCATAACAGTGTTATTCCCAATGATAATATGGGGAATAGGAGAAGCTTCAAAAGAAGAGAAGATCTCTCGAGAAGATGCCATATGGTGAGAAGCACCTGAATCCAGTATCCAAGGGACCTGTGAAGGGGATGTGAAAGAAGCCCGTAATGCATGACCCTTTCCAAGATCCTGTCCAGTTGTAGGATTGATAGAAGAAGACTAATAAGCAGACCCTTGTGAGCCAGAATAGGATGGAGAGGAAAGATTGCTCTTCTGAAGAAGAGCTTGCAAATCTGCTATTTGTTTCTCGTAACCATCAAACTTCTTTTGATAGCAAAGTGACTCATCATGTGTTCCCTTCTGACAATAGGAACATGTAGGTCTTTCAGTCTTTTGTTTCTCCTTCTTAGAAGAAGATGGTGGGCCAGTAGAGTGCTGAGAAGAGGAATCTAATATCTACTTCGACTTTTGTGTGCTCTGAGGTGGCTTGGCAAGCAATGCCTGTGACTGTGAACCTGTAAGAGAATCCATCTAAGTGAACTTTGATTGCTCACGAGTCAACTGGTCACAAAAGGTCTCGAAAGAGGGCATAACATGTCGTGCACCTAGAGCATCCATAGTGGACTAGAAGGTAGAAGTGAAAATCTTATAACTTGGACAATATCAGGAAGATACACTGATTATCAGATTTTCTCTTTCCAGCAACCTGTAACATAGATCAAAGAGACTTGAATTTCATCAAGAAATCCTCAATGTTGGTAAATGATTTAGGAATCAAGGAGGTAAACTCCGCATCTACCTATAGAATCTTGAATTGATTCATTGTGCCAAATAAGATTGAAAACTTGTCCCACATATCCCTGGGTGTATTCAAACCATCCAGGTGAAACAGTAACCCATCTAAAATATTCATTGCAATGAGACCCATTGCCTCATCCATTTTATTGTGTTGCATAAGAAGCTCATAAGGCCTTTGTAGAACTGGCTGAGCTGCATCGAGACATGACCATAACCCCTTTGCCATAAGCAATCTAGTCATCTATCCTTTCCAAGTATGGTAGTTGTGTGGTGTAAGGCAGGCGACATAGGAGTCTGCCATTGAGAGAAGAAGATGGAAGTAGAAGGGTCTTATTCTGAATTAAAGTACAGAAAAGAAAGTGCACCCCCCCCCCCCCCCCCCCCCCCAACAATATACAATGATATCCCTCAAATACCAAAGAAAACAACTACAGAAAGCAAAAAAATTGAGAAAAGAACCTAGATTTTGGATGAAGAGAAGACGGAAATAGAAGTCTCTACTTCAATGTTAAAATTGGAAGCTCAAATGAACTCAAAATGAAATGAAACTAGCACCATTGTCTTTGTCTCTGAACTAGCTTTCCGACGCTTCTTTCAGATTGGAAAAAGACCTCTATATGCCCAAGTTATGACCAAAAAACCAACTGCATGTCCAAAAAAGGAGTTCTCTGGAAAATTACAGACCCGAGGAAAAATTAGACATTTTGATGATGTCATCAATGACAGTGTGCTGATGTGGTAGTTGACTGGGTGTTGACATCACTAGCTGGTTGGTTGCTGATGTGGAGGTTGACTGGACGTTGATGTCACTGCTAACTATGCGTTGATGTGGCACCTCAAAATGCATGCCAAAAAATGCAAAAAAAAATTGCATGTGCAAAAAAGCCAAAAAATTTGCCAAATTTGGCGGATCTCCAAAATTCTTGCCAAAAAAGGCGGATCTCACCAAAATATCCACCAAAAATTGTGGAGGAGTAAGGGAAAAAAAGTTTTAATTTAAAACGGCATATTCCTTGACACGTGTAGGTGTAAGGCGTACCTTGCTGACACATCCTTACATACCTGCACAGGTTGTACCCTTACGCAGGCTGTACCCTGATGCCGACTATACGCTTTGCATGGGTGTACCTTCCTCTTACGCAAAGTCCAATCAACTTTTTTAAGTTGATAAAATGTTTTAAAATGCATGCAAACAAATTTTTGAAAAAGTTGTAATAAATTTTTTGAAACTTTTACAAATCAATCCTTTTTTTTTGCAAATTTTTAAAATATTAAAAAACGTCCAAAAAAATACCTCGAATTGCATGTCAATGGCAATTTTTTTTACAGATTGCTCTGGTAATCAAAATAGGTCAAATTTTATATCAAAATTCTCCGGATCGATCCTCTGAATCCATTGGTGAGGTCTACGTTTGCTCAAGAGGCCTCCAACAAAAGTGTATCCCCAGATCCAATAAAAAAAAAACTTCTGAAAGATCAAACCCTTGAAGCTCCATAAAATTCTTCAAATCAAGAACAAGCAGCCACAGATCTGAGCTCTGATACCATGAAAGAATTGATTAATATCAATTCTACACAACCCAAGAAGAACCTGTTAGCCAATAACTTGTCACAAGAGAAGAATAATGGAGATAGAAGAAAAGTTGCTCTCAAATGTAAAAAATGCAGAAGAGATAATGAGAAAAGTACAAGGCTCAACCTTATAAAGGTGAGATAGAAAGCCTAAACTAAAAAAACTAGGTTACACATTATTAATTATTAATTAATTAATAATGCACCTAAATGAAGCTTAACTAGAGTAATAGAAACTTATGTAATTAAATCAATATGATTTAATTAATAAGCATAAACGAAAAATACTCTAATAATATAAGTATAGATATCTGGTAAGGTTGGATAGATTTGTGAATCTTCTTTTTGTTTCACTTGGAATGAGGTTCTAATTCGCCCTACAACTCAAGATATTCCCATTTTACTAACTATTGTCCCCATTTTTTTGCCATTACCTAGGGTTTCATCTATTTTCCCCTCATATCTTGAGATTCCACCATGGGAAATTAATGACACTTGGTGGAATCTGAGTTAGGAAAATGTGTTTTATGTTCCTTTTGGTTTTAGGTCAAAAGAATGAGGCTGGAGAGAAAAACTTGATGCCCTAGGCATGCAAGATCCATGTGCATGCTAGAAATTCATAGCAACATCTTCCATAACTCGCTACAGAGAAGGTTTCAAGGCTTGAAAATTGGTATGTGATCATTTGACATGATCCGCCTCATGTTTCAATTTCTAGATTTAAGTTTTGCTCAAGGGGTAGGGTACTTCCTTTGTTAGTGGATGCCTAATTGCCTACATTCCTAAGTGAGCCTTAAAAAAATCAGTTGCTACATACTTCTCTTGAGATCCCAAGGCTTTAGTATGTTGTATAAAACCAAAAGGGTATCCAAATCAGTGATTCTTTTCTTTGGGTTGTGAGGAGATTTTTGTGATTTTCCATGTTCAAGGCTACAAGCCTAGTCTTGAGTTTGTGAAGCAACTAGCCAATGAAAGTTGCATAGTTTGAATCTAATGTTAGATTCATGTTATTTTGGACCTAAATAGACCCTTTCCATGCTTGGAAGTCACCCTTGGTCATTATTTGTATTTGTAGGGTTTTGTGTCAAATAAGCTTTGTGATGCCCTTAAGAGCAACTAGTGATTAGCTATCTTTGTGATAGGTTTTCCTTGTGATTGGGGATTCCTAGGAGTGGTTTGGTTTCTTAGAAGGTTATAAAGGTCCTTAGAGTCATTAGGTTAAGTTTTAGTCGTCTAGGAGTTAAGATGTCAAAAATTGCAAAAGTTGTCAAAGCAAAATTGCAAAAATGCTAACAACATTACAGGAGTTTGGGAATTGGTGAAGGGATGAGCATTTAGAAATAAATTATTTTAATATTTCCAAAAAATTTCCAAGTCATAGAATTGGAATCAAGTGAAAAATGTAAAAATTGCACTTTTTGTGCAATGTTGCATTGTTGAAAGTTGTAAAAGTTGCTCAAATTTGCAACTTATTAGAAGAAGGGTCGCGGGATCGAACTGTTTGTTCTATTAGCTCCAGGTGGCCGGGTAAACCCTATCCCCAACCTCTTCCTATCTCGTTGAGTGCCCAAACATTCTTGGGCACACTGAACCAGAATGTCCCTAAGGGTCACTAAATGTCATAGGGCTGCGATCTTTGATGGGGCACTCACTTTTTGGAGACCATACTCTGTTTTGATTTTGCGATGCCATCTTAAGTGATGCTGAAACTTGTAGTGTTGGCCAATACAAAATTGCCAACTACCAAATCTCTCTCACCTTTCATTGTGGGATCAAATTGTTTGCTCCATTAGCTCCAGATGGTCATGTAAACCCTATCCCCAACCTTGTCTCATCTTGTTCAGCACTCAAACATTCTCAGGCATGCCGAACTGGAACGTCCCTAAGGGTCACTAAATGCCATAGAGCTGCGATCTTTGATGGGGCATATCTCGGAGCTTGTGCGAGGTATGGATGCGATTCTAGTTCCTATAGGACCATGTTGTAGAGACCTACAATAACCTCTCTCTCTTTTTAGAGATCATACTTCATTTTGATTTTGCGACACCATCTTGGGTGATGTTGAAACTTGTAGTGTTGGCCAGTACAAAGTTGCCAACTACCAAATCTCTCTCACCTTTCTTCGTGGGATTGAATTGTCTGCTTCGTTAGCTTCAAGTGGCTGGGTCAACCCTATCCCCAATCTTGTCCCATCTCATTTAGCCCTAGAAACTTCTCGAGCATGCCAAACCAAAATGTCCCTAAGGGTCACTAAATGCCATAGGGCTGCGATATTTGACGGGGCATATCACGAAGCTCGTGTGAGGTATGGATGTGATTCTAGCTCCTATAGGACCACGTTATAGAGACATACGATAAGCTCTCTCACTTTTTAGAGATCATACTCCATTTTGATTTTGCAATACCATCTCGGGTGATGCTGAAACTTGTAGTGTTGGCTAGTACAAAGTTGCCAACTACCAAATCTCTCTCACCTGTCATCGTGGGATCGAACTATCTACTCCATTAGCTCTACGTGGCCGAGTAAACCCTATCCCCAACCTTGTCTCATCCCGTTTAGTGCTCGAATGTTCTCGGGCATGCCGAATTGCAACATCCATAAGGGTTACTAAATGCCATAGAGTTGCGATCTTTGACAAGGTATATCTCGGAGCTTGTGTGAGGTATGGATGTGATTCTAGTTCCTATAGGACAGTGTTGCAAAGACCTACACTAACCTCTCTCATTTTTTGGATATCATACTCTATTTTGATTTTGTGACGCCATCTCAGGTGATGCTAAAACTTGTAGTGTTTGCCAGTACAAAGTTGTCGACTGCCAAATCTCTCTCACCTTTCGTCATGGGATTGAATTGTCTACTCCGTTAGCTTTAGGTGACTAGGTAAAACCTATCCCCAACCTTGTCTCATCCTGTTCAACACTTGAACATTTTGAGGCACGTTGAATCGGAACATCCCTAAGGGTCACTAAATGCCATAGAGCTACGATCTTTGACAGGGCATATCTCAGAGATCATGCGAGGTATGGATACGATTCTAGTTCCTATAAGACTGTGTTGTAGAGACCTACACTAATCTCTCTCACTTTTTGGAGATCATACTTTGTTTTGATTTTGCAATGCCATCTTAGGTGATGTTGAAACTTGTAGCGTTGGCCTGTACAAAGTTGCCAACTGCCAAATCTCTCTCACCTTTCATCGTGGGATCAAACTGTCTGCTCCGTTACCTCTAGGTGGCTAGGTAAGCCCTATCAAAATGAATAGTTTTAAGGTCAATGATTAGAACAATACAAATAGTGTACAATGTTCATGGATATGTGAGCTTGGATATGTGTTGCAAGATGAGTATAGACCTTATGTCTACAATTACAATACTTTATGTAATGATTTAAGTAAGTTATAGATGTTTTAGTAAAGACTAGTTGTAGGCTAGTGATACAGAAATATGTCAGGTATTGTTACTATATTTTGGTTATAGCTTGTTGGTGACTTAGAATTAAGGTTTGGGAGCATAAAGCATGGTAGAAGACTTGGAATAGTGCATGATTTGGGATTTGCAATTCATTTGGTTTGTATTGTGATGATCGCTAGCGTGTGGCATACAGATTACTGCTTCTAGGAGCTGAGGAGATGGTGTAGTGTATTGTTTGGATTGGTGAGTGTTAATTGATAAGTAGGAATCCAATAAATACTAAGTGTTTTATTCATTCTCATTAGAGATGGGTTCATGCAAACTGCTACTCATGCAACATGGGTCAATGAATTTGACTCGACAACAACATAGTTGAATCTTGATAGAAATATCACAATTTGACATGTTGTGGACTATATATGTTACTTATCAATTAACAAGCTTAAGGGGATTACTAATGAATGGTTCATAAGGCACAACACTTGATGAAGCTTTTACAAATGGAGTTGCAAGAAGAGTGGTTTTAACCATGGGGGAAACTTTTTAGTTAAGCACACTTGAGTTGGAGTAGTACTAGGATGGGTGACCTCCCAAGAAGTATTCGTACTTCACCTCTCTAAGCATCAATTAGGTTCAATGATTTCTAAGTGTTCTATTCATTATCATGAGAGATCAGTTCGTGTAAACCACTACTCATGAAACATGGGTCAATGAATTTGTCTCAAATACTACACAGTTGAATTTTGATAGCAATATCACAATTTGACTTCTTGTAGAAATGTCTCCTACTTATCAATCAATGAGCTTAAGGGGAATTCTAATGAATGGTTCATAAGGCACAACACTTGGTGAAGGTTTTGCAAATTGTGTTGCAAGAAGAGTGGGTTTAACCATAGAGGAAACTTTATAGTTAAGTGTGCTCAAGCGAGAGTAGTACTAGGGTGGGTGACATCTTAGGAAGCCCATGTACCTCAACTCTATGAGAATCACCTAGATCCAATGAGTACTAAGTGTTTTATTTACTCTCGTGAGAGATAGGTTCTTGTGTCCCACTACTCGTGAAACATGGGATAATGAGATTGACTAAAAAATTACACACTTGAATTCCATTAGTACTATCACAATTTGACTTGTGAAAAAAGATCTAAGCCTACTTATCAATAACACAATTTGCTAGACCATTTGACCTATCTTGGCATATACATAGATATCCGGTCTCCATGGTGATAGATTGATTGATTTATGAGGTGCACAAATACACAAATAGGAAAATTTGTGAGAAGAAGAAAAGTATTTTTTAATAGGATTGAATAGCATGCTAGACAAACCTCCTAAACCATTCAATTATATCCTTTGTTTAGTTCATATTGAAACACACAAATATTACTAAGGAAATCATACACCCCTTTTTGTTTTTTGTTTTGTTAATGGTGTTCCTCTTGTCATGATTATGGATTGATAAGGACTCAAGTCTATAGGGGGTTTGATTGTTTCCTTGTCTCTTAAGTTTTGGCAAGATTATCTTATGCATTTGATCTACTTTACAGAATTTGCACAAATGAGTTGGCATTACCATGTGACAACTCTACTGCATTATGGAATTTGCTAATTTGCATGCCTTGGGGTTTGAACCAGTAAGTGAAACTTTGGAATTTACCTTCCCTTGTCATAACCTAATTTTTGGATGCATTGGTTTGGTCTTTCTCACTAGATTTTTGGTACTTCCTTTGTTAAGGTGACCTAATTGGGGCAATTAGACCTGTATAACAATCCAATTTTGGAAGGCTTGTAAATGGCTTGAACACTTTCCCTTTTGGGGATATAAAAAACTCAATAAAGGGTACTTGGAATGCTAATTAGTTCCTGAGGTCTTTTGGAATATTTGGTACTTGTTGCCTAATTTGTCTTTGGAAGGGCTAGTAGCCTAGATGCTGCATTATGAGGACAGAGTTATGAAATTTGTGTTTGGGTTGCTATTTGGCCATGGTTCCTTGGTTTTAGTGTTGGGATGAACCCCTTAACATGTTGATCAACCTTATTTGTTAGGATCCACCATTCATGGGTGTGAAGCCAAATTTCCTAGTGTAAAGTTGTATGGATTAATGATGATCCCTTAGTGTTATTGTTGTGTCAAGGTGTAGAAGTTTGGGTGTATAATCTATCTTGTTGGATTGACATCAACATTGCGCTTATTGTACCCTAACCTCTGCATCATTCTACCTATAAAATTCTATCTTCTATAAGGTACAACATTGACCAATTGTGCATATAAGGAAATATATGCATTGGAATACATGTGAGTGCCCATTACAATTGGTATTGTATGACAACAGATCTAACATATGGAATTAATGAAACCTTGAGAATCCTATTAGGCTCTACATCATAACTAAACCTTGAGAATCCTATTAGGCTCTACATCATAACTAAACCTTGGAATTAATGTAATGTATTGTTTTTAGTTTTAGATTTGTTATATGTTTGTAATAATAATTTATGATAAATGTTTAGATGCATAACATAGAAGGCAGGCTTTAAACATGAACAAGAAGATCATAAATCAATATGACAATGACATAAATTGCAAATGATAATTTTTTGGCTATATGTAATAATTTATGTTTTGAATTGAAATTTTGTTTTGACTCTTGAAGTATGATTATTTCTAACACACACACACACACAAGTTATTTAAAAAGTAAAATAGACTAGTAGTAAATTTAACTTGCTTGTAAGTTTTGTGGTCTATCTACACCTAAAGAATCAAAGGCATCACAAGTCTCAATTACAATAACCACAATATCACAAGAAATCCATCCAGTAATCTAAGAAATCTAGAGAGTAATTCTTCCTTGTATCCCCCTGGCATGGAACCTAAGAGATCACATAACTAATAAGGGTAAAAGTGGAATAAATTTAATTCTATTTTTAACACAAAATTGAAGCACATACATTTCATTTTCAATTCTTCTAACATTAAGTATTTTGATATAACTCATTGATTAAATATATGAATATTCTATATTAACTCAACAACCAAGTTCTTATAGGTTCCAAACATCACTACTAGAAACACATACATAAGTTCCCATAAGTAAAAACCATCATAAATATATGAACAAGACTTCATTATAAATAATTGAATCCATTATTACAATTAGATAGCATAAAAATCACATAAGCATACCAAGGACAATCATCTTGATAAACTCATTCTTCTTTATTGCAACTAAGCATGTGTACATATACATATTACAAGGAGCAAGTAATCATTATATATCATGTTTTCATATACTCTTAACATTTTTCTCCTCCAACATGATCTCTATACAAAATGGATACATAAGTATTATATCATAGTGATGATACAAAAATATGATGTTGCAACATCTAGCCACACACAAAAAAGGATGCAAAATTGGAATGTGTGAAGAAAGATCATCCAAGGCTCTTGAAAAACTTTGGAAAAATACTCAATGGATAAAAGACTTTCCACCCAACCGTGGTACCTTACTGCCTCACTCCCCTAAGCTAGGAGATAACACAAGGCCCCACACCAAGTTCAAACATAAGCAAGGGGATAAAATAGCTATTTTAACACTGATAAAGTTTATTGCTGATCAATATTGTATCAAAAATTCAAACTGATTAGGTATTGAATTAAAATTGATAAACAAATGATAGAGAAGGAAAACTTTAAACATGAACAAGATCATAAATCATGTGACAATGACATATTGGAAATGAGAAACTTATGCTTAAACAGTGATAAAGTTTATTGTTAATCAATATTCTATCAAAGTTTTGAACTGATTAGATATTGAATTTAATGTCATACATGAACATATCTGATTTAATATCATACATGAACATATCTAATTTAATGTCATACACTAACATATCTAATTTAATGTCATACATGAACAAACATATAATATAAAATGATAACCAATAATGTCATTCATGAACAAACATATCATATATTAACCAATAATGTCATAAGTCTAATAATGTCATGCATCAAATAAATGTCATACATCAAATATAAAATGTCATATATACATCAAATGTATATCGAATATGTCCACTGACATAAAATCCAACATATATGTCCACTGATGCCTATACATGTACATGTCTATCAACTATATCTTCTCCTTCCCATGAGGGGAAGGAAACAAATCTCTAGAGGCCTTCGGTCGTCGTGTGGAGGGAGATGGTGGCGATGATGGGGTCCTCCTCACACACTCGCTTGTCCTCTTGTTGAGGCTCTTCTCTAACTCGAGCTAATGCAAACAAAGTAGAAATGAATGAATAATTATTATACATTGAAATCAAATATATGTACACACAAAATTAATTATTTTCTTACCACCATCATATAGTTGCTCTGCAAGTCCACCTCAAATTCTCATGGATGATCAGGTGTGACAAGACCCTACAACAATTGAATCAATATAATCACGTATAAATAACATTAGACATTTCGATAATAACTATTATAAACAACAACTAAAACCAAGAAAATTCTTTCATGCCTCAGTCATGAGTTGCATGTCATACAATACATGTTACATGTAACATGAAACATGAAACATGAAACAAATATAATCAAATGAATTAAATTAACATGAAACAAATGTAGCTCTACGAAGCTCGTATGATGTCTATGCTCTGAGTCCGTAGTAAATGTCGACGGTCCTATAGAGAACTGATGCACATGCATAATTTTTTTTGTCAATCCTTAATGTGATTACTTAATAAATATATGTATTAATTTAAATGATTAAATCAATACATACCTTTGGACTCATGGACGGGGCAAAAAATGGGGCCAGGGGATCGTTACTAGGCCCACCAACACTTTGACCCTGAATTTTGAACAATGTCAATAGATGCTAATTAATTAATCATTCACTATACATATGAAATGTGATCAAATTAGTAAATTATAATTGTAATTTACCTGTGTGTTAATGCCAAATGTGTCATTCAGGAACTGATCAGTGATGAGCCCATCATTCGCACCATCTCTGACATGAGTGCAAAATGTGAATAAAGATCCGCATGATGTGCACATGTGACCGCAACACATAGAAGGTTGCCCCTCAACTAATGGACTCATGCAATGGATGAGGGTTTGTGTCAAAGCATTAATGGTCCCTAGAGCGCTGGCCTCTACATGTTCCTTCACAATTAAAGGAATAGTCACATGCTCACCCTATGGCTTGACCACAGGTGTCCTAACTACATTAGGGTCATGATGTGCCCTTGGCCTCTCAAATGATGACCCCCCACCTCTACCCTGGTAGTCTAATATATCAAAATAATTGGGGATCTCCCCAAGGACAAACTCATAATACAATTTTTTTTTAAAATACATGGGGACCTCATGACTGTTGCAAGGAGGGGCATCAAAAACCATCCACATCTATCCCAAAAAATATTTCTAATAGCATCATGTATGCACCAATGGATGGGGAACCGTTTAGTACCCTCTCTAACAGTATTTTGTTCACCAAGTTTTCTAAATAATGCACATATTGTACCTTTTGGTATTTCTTTTTTTTAACATCTTGATATGACAATTTATTTGCATAAAATCTTTTTTGTTCATCCCTCTTAACCCACCAAACATCTAACTGACCATTAACAGAAGCTATCTAGGCCTTAATGGATTCAAGGGACGATGCCAATTGAGCTCTTATTGGATTGGTTTGTCCACATTCTTTCAACTGACCAATGAGTCCTTCTAATTTAGTTTTTCCTCTTTCTATTCATTTATTATATTTTCTTGTGTGCCAGGTGGAGGTCTTGCAATTGGTTCAGGCTATGGAATTTGTTGTTCTTCATGTGGAGGGTTTTGGTTTTGATTTTCTTGAGGGTTTTGAGCTTTTTGGGGATTTGCTGGTTCATTATTGATATCTCTTGATAAGAAATCAATTGAAATCTAAATAAATAAACAAATCTAAAGAAAAATTGTAAAAACCCTACAAAACAATATAAAAAACCTACAAAACAATATTAAAAACATATCAAACAATGCAAAAAGAAATTTAGATAACATATGGTGTGCTCGTGATCTTGAACTTCGCTGGCGAGGAGGCATATTGGCAAGGCGGGTGGTGAAAAGTTTAATTTCTTCAATTCGCATACGCGCTACTACGAGGAGAGGTAAGAAAAAGAAGTGAAAATGAATGGGCTGTGGCTATGCAGCCTATTTATAATATTTTGCTTTTTTAAAAGTGCATACGCGCTATTGAAAATTGAAAAAAGAAAAGAAAAAGGGTGTCACCTTTTTGGCACCACAACTTGGTGCACATACCCTCCAACTAGTTATGCATTTAACATAGGATTAGGTGTTATTTCTTGGACCAATAAGAAGCAATAAACTATTTCCTTGACATCTATCGAAATTTGGATATAAAGCTTTATGCAATGCTACATGTGAAGCAATTTGGCGAAGGAGAATTCTTGAAGATATGGGACAAAAGTAAGAGGGGCCTACTTAATCAAGTATAACAATCAATGTACAATAAAACTTGCAAGCAATCCTATTTATCATGCAAGATCAAAGCATATTGAAATACAATATCTTTTTGTAAGAGAGAAGAAAATTCAATCTCAAGAGATAGAGATGAACTATTGTAATACCAATGATGATGTAGCTGATATATTTAATAAGTCCTTAGAAAAAATAAAGTTTGTAACATTTAGAGAGACATGCATGGATTTTTATTTGTATGTATGCTTATTTATATGTCGCAAATACATGCAATATACTTTGCCTCTAACATTTTGAAATAAGATTTTCTTAAGATGAATGAAATAAATTATAAGGTAGGATTAAACATGATATTGAACAAATGATTGTACCCTTATTTATCACTTTATTTATTCTTTACTTACCGAGGAAGGCAAAGCTAAAATTTTCTACATAGTACAGAGAAGAAAAGAGAAGCAAGTTAATGTTGAAATATAGAGATTTATTTTTTTCTTTATGAGAAATATTGTATTATTATATGATTTTTGAATATTTATTGTTATTATTGAGAAATGACCAAAGCCTAGATTAATTTTTATTATTTGTTGAAATTTATTATTATGTATTAACCCCAAATAGATTTGAACCCAAGACCTCCCACATGAGAGGCTCACAAGTTACCATTGTGTTGTAGGATCTTTGCCTATATGGTTTTTGAATGTTAAAACTAATAAGTGATAACAAAGGTGGCAAGCTTGTGGAAGATTTTTCAATGTCTTTGTAGGCTTTAGTAGATAACAAAGGCAAGGAAATGGTTATGGAGAGGAAATAATTTAGGATAGTAATCAAAAGGAACCTCCAAAATATTCCCATAATGCACCTTTGAAGTGCAAAAGATAGTCAAAGTGTTTCAATTTATATAAATAATGAAAGAGAGACAGTGCTTATGTAACCCTCAATATAAAGATTGTATAGTCTTCATAATAGATGGTTTAAAGTACTTGTAATGCATAAGTCTACATGAGGATGCCTATGTTAGTTTATCATGATTGGTTAAGCAAGTGTTGTACACTCACCATTTTTTTGGTTTAACTCGCTAAGCATGTTTGAGTTGAATCATTAAGCATTTTCTTAGGTTAACTCGTTAATTATTTTTAACTAACATTGGTAAATTTCCTAATGGGCTATAAATCAGCTACAATATTATGCAAAATGTATTAGACTATAATTTTCTCTTCATTGAATAATAAGTATGGACTCTCAATTTGGTGGATGTAGTTTAAGATTGGGTGAGCCACGTTAAATCTTTGTGTCTTATGTTCTACTTATGTGTGCTTTGTTTCTTTCCATTATTGGTTATATTTGCATGTAACTATTATATTTTTGTCTTCTAATCTTAACAATATATTCCTTCATTTTAAAGTTGTAGAACATATACAAGAGAATTGTAATAAATGAAATAGTTATTTTCCTTCATTTTTGGGGCAAGAGTAGAGGTTTTCCAGGCTTGACTCTTTCCTATCAATGCCTCTAGTGAGTCAGGTTCTATACAGGTTTTGGTTGTATATAGGCTATATACAGGTTCTATAAAAAAGTGTTTATTTTTTATTTAAAATTATGAAGATTTATTATATATGTTTAGTATTTTATTATAATTTAATTAAGTTGACTTATATTCCATTTATATATTTATTAAAATATCAAATATATTTTTCATCAAAACAACATTGAAGATTGTATTATATTTGATATTAATTTCCAAATATGAAATATAAGTTTTTTAAGTTGCAAATTTTGAAATTTAAAAAATAAAATAAAATATCTTTACTCTTTTAGTATTCAAGACAAAAATTATAAATAACAAATGATTTTAAATTAAAAAAACCTATGATAAAGTGGATTGGAGATTCTTATGTAAAACAATTAGCTTTTGGATTCTCTCAATAATGGGTTAACTTAATATATAACTGCATTTCGACACCAAAAATTTCCCTTCTCATAAATGACACCCCTGAAGGACTTTTTAGCATATCTATAGGTATCAAACAAAGAGATCCTATATCACCTTTTCTCTTCATTATTATGATATAAAATTTTGGCAAAGCTATAATAAAGGCTCAAACTGAAAGGAAAATGAGAGGAATCACAGTCTTTGGGGAGGTCCCTAAAATAACACATCAACTATTTGTAGATGATACAATTCTACCTGGAGAAATCACTATGGAAGAAGCTCACAATTTTAAGCAGATAATAAATAATTATATGGTCAAAGTATCTGATCAAAAAGTAAATGCTAACAAATCAGAGATTTTTAGTATTAATACCAAAGAGGAGGTGGACAGAGAAATTTGTAGAATAATAGAGTTCAAAAAAGGAACCTTTCCATGCAAATACCTTGGTATTCAACTTGAAAAAGTATTAGATAAAGTAAAGCTTGGGATACAATTTTAGAAAAATTGGATATAAAAATAGGAAGTTGGAAAGGGAAATGGTTAACTAAAACCGATAGAAGGACTATCATCAAAGTAGTACTATTAGTCATCCCCACATATCATATGCCATGTCTTTCCCTACCCAAAGGTATAAAAAGGAAATTAAATTCTAAATTTAAAAACTTTTTATGACAAGGAATTGGAGATAAGAAAAAACAAGCATTGATAAAATGGGAAAAAAATATGTAGACCTAAAGATTTTGGAGGCATAAAAAATTTGAGTTGGAAAAATAAGGCACCAGGTGGAAAAATTATTTGGAGAATGTATAAAGAACATAATAGTAAAAGGATCAAAATTTTATATCATAAATATTTGAACAATAATAATCCTTTGTCTTTGTTCAGAACTAAAAATCCTTCAAAAGGTTCAAGAATTTGGAACTTTATGTTGAACTTCCACCCATTAACAACTAATAACTTAACTTGGGATATTAGTTTAAGGTAGGATGCTTTATTTTGGGAAGATTCATGGGATGGACTCCCATCTTCAGATAGTCTAAATCTACCTATAAACATAAAAAAATATTCTATCATCTTTATGGGGTAAGAATGTGAGTGATTAGGAGAATTCAATGGCACTCTGTAGGTCGATGGCGAGCACTAGGGCCTGTGTGCCCTAGTCGTTGTTCCATGCTCTGTGTGTGTCGAAGGTGCAGTCATCTTCGTGCGCGGGGGGGTTCCTATTTTTGTTGATCTGCGGGGGTTGCAGGGGTGGGGTTTGCTGACTGCGAGGGAGAACACATATTTGTGATTGGGCATTTCTGTAGGTTTTATATTATATATTTTATTTTGCTGATTGTGGGTGAGAGCACATATCTGTGATTGTGCATAATAACATGTTCTTGTGCTGGTGGTTGTGGGGGGATTGGAGACTATAGGTTTCCTATCCCTTCCTTCGTTACCAGTGGATCGTTGGGTTGGCCCTATGGTGAATCAAGGCTCAGTATTATCGCAAATTGCTTCTAAGGATATGGAGATGATTGAGCCGTCTTTTTCAGCATAGGCCAATGGTGTAGATCTGATAAGTAAATCCGCACTGGGAGATGGTGGTTCATCCTTAAAAGGAGTACCCTGAATTAAAAAAGTCAATAGATGTTTGGAAAGATCTGAAGATCGACCAATTTTAGTCATCCAACTTGAACAAATTTCAGAGGATGTTGAATATTGGCAAAATCATGCCCTCATTGGAAAAATTTTGGGCCTTCATCTTTCCTTACTAGTGTTGGATTCCTGGGCTCGTCAGGTTTGGAATCCTAAAGGCGATATGGAAATTATTCTGGCTATGAATAATTATTTTTTGGTTATCTTCTCATGCATGTCAGATAGGAATAGGACATTTGAAGGCGACCCTTATTTCTTTAATCAGGTGGGGCTTTTTATCAAGCCTTGGCACATGGGCTTTAATTCAGCTGAGGAGATCCCCTCAAGGGTACCTGTGTGGGTTCGATTACCAAGATTTTCGCTAGAGTTTTGGAGGGAAGATATTCTTCATTCAATCTCACTATTGCTTGGAAAGCCTATGGGAGTGGCTACACAAACTCAAGATTGTAAGGTAATCTCTTATGCTCGTATTTGTGTAGAAGTTGATTTAACCAACCCATTACCAAATTCTATGGAAATTTGTATGGGATCCTCTTCTTGGATCCAACAGTTGTATTATGAGACCCTCCCTTTTTAAATGTTGTATTTGCCATGAATATGGCCATTTACTCTGTAAGTGTCCCAGATTCAGGCCTGCTCCTTTGGATACTTCTAGACCTCTTAAGGGTGACAAGGGGAAGGTTCCAATATCTACTAATCTTGTGGACAAGGAGGGTTTTACTCAGGTTAAATCCCATAACAAAGGCAAAGGTAAGAAGATAACCTGGTTGGATAGACACAATGATGGTATTTTTAATAGATTTGATGTTCTTGAAGACCTGATTCAGGAGGAAGGTATCCCGGTTGAGCTTTCTTCTGGGGATAAGGATCTGCATTTTGTTCAGGAAGAAGAGGAAAAGAAAGAGGATGAGTTGCTTCCTTTAGAGGACCCTCAAAATGTATAGATTGATATGGATTTACATCCTCAGGTTCAGGATACTAGGGATCTCCAGGGGTCACAGGTTATGATGAGTCTGATAGAGGTGGTTCCAGACCGCCCTACTCCTAAAGGGGCCTCAGATCTAGTGAAGGGAAATAAAGCCCATCCTACATTAGGCTTACAATAGAAATCTTTTAAAAAGGAGCTTCTTGATAAACCGTCAAGGAGTGGTAGGAAGACGGATCAAGAGAGGGTGAAGATTATGGGGGATACTTTGTTGAATCTGGGAATGTGAAACCCATTGATTCTCATTTTTGTCACCCCCATAAATGATTGTTCTATCTGTACCTGTGAATTGTGGGCCTCTGAACCTCACATACATTTCAACGTGGTCATTACCTATGGAATCATCCTAGGATAGACATGGTATTGTTTACCCAAGACACCCGACAGTGCGACCCGTTGCCTCCTATCTAAAGGGTTTTTTGCTTATTAAATATCCTCGGATTCAAGGTGTAAGCAACTAGACCCTCTAAGAATGAAGGGTTTGATGAATGCAATTAAGCTAGATGAATGCAAATTTACTCTAAATGAAGTGCAAGCAATTAATCTAAGAAATAAAAGACATTAAGCTAAATGTATGCATTATTAAGCTAGATGAGAATCTAAAAATGATAGCAATGTAGAAATTTAGAAAATAAGGTGAGTGCTCAATTCAACAGCAATTCAATACTATGAAAATTCAACCTCTGTAATGAGGAAATGAGGGTCTCTTAAATAGACTTTCCTGGAATCCATCAACAGTTGAGATCGATTTCAATCAACGGTCAGGATTGAAGATGAAGTTTAGTCATAAAGGAAGATTCCCAAATCAAAGGGAGTTAACTGGCTCAGATCTAAGTGTAAGAGTCAGTCAACTCAGATAGACTTCAGTATAAAAGTAAGTGATCTGGGTCACTTCTAATTTGATTAGCAGTGAACTGGAAATTTCCTTTTTGAACTGAAGAGAGATTTTGGAGAGATATTTAATTTAATAAAATGAGATATGCTCTCATAATTACTTTTTTCATTTAATTAAACAATTCTATTTAATTAATTAGAGGCACTTTTCTTATTTAATTAAATAACTTCATTTAATTAATTATGAATGACTTCCCATTTAATTAAATAACTTTGTTTAATTAATTAGAAGTAAGTTCTCCATTTAATTAAATAATTTTGTTTAATTAATTAAAATAGGCATATTTATTAAATTTAATAAATTTAATTCCATAGTACATTAACCTTAGGATATAATTTAATTTAATTAAAGTATAAATACTTAATAATTAAATTAAATATTAATCAATAGGTTTAATGTGACTAATATGAGTAACTACTATAGGAATTAAATAATAAGCATGATGAATGCAGATTAGGGTTTTTTGCATATGACAATTAAGTCAAGTAGCGAGTAGTAGAATAAGAATTTGCCTAGTGACATAGGACTTAAGATTGATCAGAAATAGACCAGAATTGGTATCATGGCAATGAGCCAATTTTGGGGTATTACACTATCATGGAATATTAGGGGGTTGAACAACATCCTTAGACAAAAGGTTGTTCAGAGATTAATTAATTCTCAGTTACCTAATGTGGCTTTTATCCAGGAAACTAAGCTTACAATTGATGGCTTAGCTAATTATGCTCCTCACATTTGGCCCTAGGGCAACTAGCAAGGGGTGGGAGCTCGAAACAGTTCAAGGGGGGTTTCTTGTTTCTAGAACCCAAGAAAAGTTCGTCCCTTATGGTGGATTTCTAGTTGATCCTCTATTTCTTTGGTTGCTTCTTGTTTGGACATTGGTGAAAGATGCCTTTTCTCCAATATTTATGCTCTTACTAATTTTAGGTAAGGCAGATCTTTGGGCTCATATTAGTTACATCTGAACCTTAGATCCATTTTTCCCATGGATTTTGGCTGGGCACTTTAACTCTATTACTAGTCTAGATGAAAAATGTGGTCAGATTGCCAGGCTAGACCCTTCTACAAATCTTCTTAGAGATATGATAGATTCCTTGCAGCTCATTGATGTGAAGCCGAACAATGATGTTTTCACATGGAATAATAGGAGATGTGGTGCTACGGCTATCTCAGAAAGACTGGATAGATTTTTGGTTTCCTGTTACTAGATGAACAATAGGTTGATGACCAGCTCAGAAATTCTTGATTGTAGAGGCTTTGATCATTGGCCCATCAAGCTCTCAATTACTACTTATGGAATCACCAAAAACACTTCTTTTAAGTTTCAATTAATGTGGTTAAGAGACCAGTCTTTGCAAGACTTAATGATGGATTGGTGGTATGACGGGATGCCTGCGCATGGGACGACAATGTACACTTTCTACAAGAGGCTCCAACATGTTAAGTACAGGCTTAAGAAGTGGAATAAACAATGTTTTGGGAACATATAGGTGCAGAGGATTGCTGCTCAGTCTAAGTTAGACAACATTACTTGGTTGATTCGAGATCAAGGGAGGACCATTGACCTAAGTGAAGCTGAATCCTTGGCCCTTAAAGGATTAGAAGAGTAGGAGCTTCGGGAGGAGATTTTTTGGAAGCAAAAATCTTGTGTTGACTGGCTTCAGGAGGGGGATAGAAACACTGCATTTTTCCATAATTTGGTCAAGGCTCGAAGACAGGGGAATTCTTTATCCTCTTTCATTTTTCCTGAAGGGGATCACCTTTCTTCCAAAATTGATATTTCCAAGGCTGCAATCAACTATTTTTCAGATCTCTTTTCTAAGGAGGACATGATGCTAGGAAGGAGGAGAGGGAAATCTTGGATTGCATTCCTCACCTTGTTTCTGAGGAGATGAATGAGGCTCTCTTACGTCCTATTTTGCTTCCTGAATTGGAGAAAGTGGTGTTTAATATGAAGAAAGGTAAGGCTCCTGACCCTAATGGATTTCTGATTGAGTTCTTCCAGGAGTTCTGGGAAATAGTAAAATTTGATCTCCTTGAGGTGGTTCAAGAATCACATAGGAACAAGTAGATGCTTAGGTCCATGAATTCTACCTTCTTGGCTCTTATACCTAAACAGGAGGGGGCTAATCAGCTGACTCAATTTAGACCTATTGCACTTTGTAATGTTGTTTATAAGATTATCACTAAACTGATTGCTGACAGACTTAAGCCTCTTCTTAGCTCTCAGATCTCTCCGGAACAGGGGGTTTTGTTGAAGGAAGACAAATTTTGGATGGGGTTGTGATTGCAATGGAAGTTATTCATTCTATGGCTAATTCTAAGGAAAGGGCTATGTTTATGAATCTTGACATGGCTAAAGCTTGTGATCGAGTGAGCTGGGAATTTTTACAGAACATTCTATTGGCATTTAGTTTTGCTGAGGAGTGGGTGAACTGGATTCTTAGTTGTGTGACTTCTTCCTTCTTTTCAGTTCTTGTTAACGGGGAACCATCTGATTTGTTTAGTGCTTCTCGGGGACTTCAACAGGGGGACCCTTTATCTCCTTATTTATTCATTGTCATAGAAGAAGGTCTTGGAAGATTCATTAAGTCTCAAGTGGAGTGGGGTCTTATTCAAGGTTGGAGTTGGGATGACTCTCTTCCTTCCTACTCTCACCTCCAGTTTGTGGATGATACTACGTTGATGGGCATTGCCAGAATTAGTGAAGCTGTGAACTTTAGACGGGCTCTAGATATCTACTTAAGGGCTTTAGGTCAGTGCATCGATGATGACAAATCTTCCATTTACTTCTTCAATACCCCTCAGCCTATTCAAAATAGGATTGCTAGGATCCTTAGATTTTAGATTGGTTCTCTTCCTTTGATATACCTTGGGGTCCCTTTGGCTTTGGGATCGCAGTATCAGATGTATTGGCAGGGGATCTTGGATAGGTTTTGGAGCAAAGTCAATCATTGGACTAATAGGTGGCTTTCTTCTACTGGGAGAACGGTTCTTCTAAAAATTGTGGTGCAAAATCTCCCTATTTACAGATGTTGTGTGCAAGTTCCCCCTTCCTCCTTTGTGAAGGATTTTGATGCTTTATCTCGACAGTTTCTTTGGTCGGGTACCCTACTCTCTTCAAAGTGGAGCTTAGTTAAGTGAGAGTATGTTTGCAAGCCAAAGCATGCTGGGGGCCTTGGTCTTAGGTCTATGGCACTTGTTGTCACGACACTGGCTGCTAAGCTATATTGGAGATGGTGCAACAATATGTAGTTGGATTGGGCCAAGATTCTTACTCACAAGTATCTACCTAGGGTTGATAGTTCAGACGTGCCATGAATCGCTTTGGTGGGGAAAGGTTCTTGTGTTTGGAATACCCTTAAGAGGGAAGCCCAACTGATTAAAGAGGGTCTGTTTTGGATTTGTAACAGTGGATCAGATGCTCTATTTTGGTAGGACTCTTGGGATGGCCACCCACCTTTGATTTATAGCTTTCCCCAACTTCAGCCTCTTTGTCATGCTTTTACTAATGTTGGCTAGTTTAAGGTGGAGCACTTTAAAATTGTCAAGCATTTGGGCCAAGTGGAGGTGACTTGCTGGAAAGATTCTCAAGAATGGCCAATTGGTGGATCTAAAGAGGATCGCGCTTTTCTTTCTCATGTGTTGGAAGATAGGTTTTGTAGCTCCCAAGAGGAGAGGGATGTTTTGGCTTGGAGTCCTAGTCCAAAAGGAAAATTCTCTGTGGCTCGGGGCTATGCTACACTGGATAGGAACCTGCATGGTGTAGCGAAAGTGCACTGGATGAAGAAGGTTTGGAATAATTTTTCTTGGCCCAAGTGTAATTTTTTCTTATGGTTGTTAGCTCAGAAGAAGTGTCTCACATGGGAGAATATTTGCAAAAGAGGCTTCTAGGGTCCTTCTGTTTGCTTCTTATGCACACACAATGAAGAAAGTATCTCTCACATGTTTTTCCTTTGCCCTTTTTCAAGGGAAATATGGCATAGATGGTGGAAGTCCTGGTGCCATGGCTGTATCCATGCCACTTCTCTCATTGACTTTTGGGAAAGCTTGGGTAGACCTCCAACAAAGACCTCCTTTCTACAGGTTGCTTGGATGGTTGGACTGGTTCTTATTCTTTGGAACCCTTGGTTGGAAAGGAATTGCAGAATTTTTTGTGATTCCAAATTGGATAGCCTTCAGCTATGGAGGAAGATTCTTGGTAGGCTTCAAGAGACTATTTTTGCAAAATGTGATATGTCTGAAAGCATAGAGCTGGGTGATCGAGCTATTGCGAGAAATTTGAACCTGGATGGTATTAACCCAGGGCATACTTTTGGAAAAATGAAGAGTTATGGTAAGCAATGAGTATGTAGGGTTGGGAGATGGACCCCTCCCCTAGTTGGAATCTTGAAGATTAATAGAAATGGTTCTTCTAGGGGGGATTCTGGTCATGCTAGCATTGGTGCTATTGGTAGAAATAATGAGGGTGGGGTGGTTTTTCTTTTCTCTATCTATAAGGGTCAGCACTCTAATAATTTGATGGAGGTCCTGGCCATTAAGTCTATTGTTGAGAGAGGATGCTCTTTAGGTTGGAAAAAGATCATTTGTGAGTCTGACTCTCAAATTGTTGTTGATATGCTAAATAACCAGAGGTTGGAGAATGTTAATTGGGAGCTAGCCTCTTTGGTAAGACAGATTTTATATCTGTGTAGTGCCCTGGATTCTATCTCCTTTCGCCATATCCCTCGTGAATGGAACATAGTGGCAGATTGTTTGGCAAAGTGGGCTTTAGAGAATGTGGATAGTTGGGATATTAGTGGTAGGGACGAATTACCTCCTGAATATTGTGGGATTATTGACCAACTTTTATTGAAGGATAGACATATGTAGTGCTTTTGTGGGCCTTTGGCCTTTGCTTTGTAATCTGAAGTTGATTGAATAAATTTTTACCCCTTTTTCCAAAAAAAGAATGTGAGTGATTATAAAATTAAAATTAATGATAATCAATACAAAGGACTGTAATGGAAAACCTTAGATGAAATTCCACTTATCACATAAAATGTACATTTTTAATCAAATTTTAATTAGTAGGTAGACAAATCATAAAGATAGGAAAGATAAATTAATTTGGGGAGCCTCGAAAGATGAAATTATAAAGTCAAACTAGGGTATGAAAAGATAATTAATTCTCAACATCAAGACAAGATTGACATCCCTCTAAATCTATGTTGGGATATGACATGCCATTCAAAAAAAAGGTATATTCCTTTGGGCTTCTCTTCAAAAGAGAATTTTAACAACAAATAGGTTCAGCATAATGAGTTTTGAAGGACCATCTAGATGCCCACTTTGCAAAAAAAAATCTTAAACATCTGAACACTTGCTTTATGATTGTTCTTTTGGTAAGAATTGTTGGTATTGGTTATGTAAGAAATTAAATTGGCAAACCACATTCCTTGATAACCTATTAATTTTTTGAAAAAGTTGGCCAAAACATGGTTGCTCTAAAGTTTATGGTAATTTATGGAAAATATCCCCTTCCACAGTCCTATGGGAACTATGGAAAGAAATGAATAGAAGAATCTTTTGTAATGAAAATATGGATCTAACATCCCTTTTTAATAAGTTGGAGGCTTGTATTATTGAGGTAGCTAACAATAGTCTCAAAAACTCATACAAGGAGGAAGGTTCCCTTTCAGGTTGGGATTCAAATATGTGTAAAAATTGGTTTAAACTAATTAACCCTCCAATGATATAAACCAAATCCAACAAGATCACTGGGAAATAATGTAAATGGGAACTTCCTTCTACAAGATGGTCAAAATTAAATTTTGATAGGGCCTCTAGAGGTAATCTAGCTCTAGCAAGCTTAGGATGTACTATTTGTTTAGATAACAAATCATGTCTAACTAAACATGCCAAACCTTTAGGAGCAATGTCTAATAACATAGCCAAATTAGAGGCCCTGATAGAAGGCTTGAATCTAAGTAGAGAGATAGGTATTAAAAAATTAGTTATCGAAGGAGACTCACAAATTATCCTAAATGTGTTAAGAAAAAGAAAGACCCCAAACTCAATCCTTAATTCTAAACTTAAATATACCCTATCCATCATTGATCAATTCAAATAAACAATCATAAAACTTATCTATAGGGAAGGTAATAGAGAAGTAGATAATCTCACTAACAAAGGAGCAGATAGAGAAGAGATTCTAATAAGACAAGGTAATATCATAATTATGAGTTAGATACTTGATCTTGGAGAGAAATTAGTCTCTTATAGTAAAAATAAACATGTTAATTTCTTTTGATAGGTTTTGTATGTCAATGAGCAAGCTATATGATCAATCAATTTAGTTGATATCATGAAAGTTTAATGCCAATAAGTGACTTAATTTTGGTTATTCAAAACTCTTCCTTATATACTATTTGATTTTAAAATTAAGTTAAGAGGAGATAAATTATATTTTTGTTCTAACAACTTGATCATAGCCAAGCTTAATTTTTAGGTTATATTCACAAGGAATTGTCAAGAGTAAAGCCATCAATTTGGAATAAAAAATATACATTAAAGTTGGTTAAATTTGTTTGAGATATTTATGTAAGGGCTACACCAAGGATACCTATACATCTATGATCTTTGGTGCCCAATTGAGATGGTTTTCTTAATCTAAACACAATCTTGGGCCTCATGGCCTTTTACCTACAAAAAAACAAATGATTGTAAATTTTGATACCATGTATTTAAAAAAATTAATTACACATTCTTGATTATCAAAGTCAAGAAGTGGGTATGCAAATATATGATCAATATCAATAAGATTAAGATCACGTTCTTCTCTAATGTAGAGAAAAAATTAGTTCAACTTTTATTTTGAAAGAAGAATCATATATACCTCAATATTGACTTCAATACTAAGTTAAGTTGAAAATTTTGAGAGGTTGGAAGACACTTTTTTCCCTTCAAAATAGATCTAGAGAAATAACAATGAGATTGGAAAACTATTAATGTTCTGAGCTATTAGTTATTCTGATAGTGTTATATGAGTGAAATATGAGCTTGTAGCATTTCAAAGAGCAGATAGATCTAACTAAAGAAACTCCAAAAACACATGGTCACACGTATCTATCAAGTATTTATTATGAAACACCAAGCCTTCATATTATCATGATGATTTCATAGTTATGCTACAAACTATGAGAGTAAACTTAATCAAACATTCATGTATCTATCAAGAAACAATAGAGAAATCTAAATTTTTTGTTAAGGTGTTGTTGTTTATCATTCTTTTTTTATGGAGGTCCTATATGAAATCTTTTTACCTACCCAATATGGAAGCACCAGCCTCATGGTTGAGCCTCTTTGGTTGCGAGCCAAGGACCAAGGGGTATCTATTCCACCAAATTCGCAAGGGCATGATCCCAACCTCATCCCTTTTCGATGTCAAAGCCTTACAATAATCAAGGCTTGATCCCTGGTGGACTCTTTAAAAACTTTTCAACTTCATTGGTAGACCAAGGGCCCATTGACCATTGTTTATCACTTGATTTATGCATATATCTTAAGCATTGTGTAGTGTTTGCCCCTAGTTTACATTCAGTTATTATTGCCAAACTCTTTTAGGCTAGTTTATGCTTGATGATTAATAGTATTATATTTTAGATTATCAGATATTGTTTTCACACTCAGTTGATTATATGATGAGACTACTTGGTACTAGTTACTTCATGTATGCATGATTATACCTTGATGATGATTATTACATGATTTTAGTTATTTGATGATGTTAGTTAGATGGATTATTAAACATGTTTTCTTATGGATACTTACCCCATACTGCATGTGTATGGTGTGCGTGTATGTTTTCTTTATGTATGACATTTCTAATGTGGTTAAGGATGATCTGATTGATGGATCTAGACTAATTGCATTATTGAATGCTTAAATAAAATCAAATTAGCGGAAGTCTTAATACATTTAACATAAATGAAATTAAGCATCACAAACTCAAAAGGTTGAGCTGAAATAAATAGAATTGAGGGAGAGAAGAAGATAGAAGTGCAAAAAAAGTTTGATTTCAGAGTTCGCCACAAACGTGACTACGTCTCTGGGTTGGCTCCAATAGAGTACGACCGATCCGATTAATCTCCAGAAATCAATTACAAATATGCACCAAAGAAGACCATTTCTTCTAGCACTTCGATAGCATAACAATACTCTGAAGTACGAAAATGACTCCAAAAAATTTCCTAGAAAAATCTCCCTATTCCTTTAAAAACTTCATCAAGAGCAATTTCTCTCAAGTCTCCCTTAATTTCCCGTTGCCTCCAAATGACATCCTACCCCTTTTTTTATACAAAATAATTAACTTAAATTGGCTCAAAACCAATTAATTCAATAATAGGAAATAAAACAAAACACCTCCCCTCGAAATCCTCCTTTGCCATTTTTGCATTTTGGCATTTATACAATTTTGGTGGTTAAATAATTAACCAAAAAGGCTATTTTAAGGTGGGTACGACATTTGGTTATAGGTTAAATAAAACATTTGCTATCAATATCTTAACTTGCATAAGTGGCGTGTCGACACATGCTTATTTTAGAATCTACGAGGTCGGGGTTTCAAACCCCATGGGTGGCCATTTAAAAAGTCTTTGGCGGCATGCATGGTTGAAATAAAAAGTTTGACAAATGTATTTTGAATACTTTGCGTGGCCTAACGACAAAGTCTAATTTTGGTAGAAGGGTGGTTGGGAGTTCAACCCCCACCGACCCAAGTCCTCCATCCAATTTCCAATGATGTGTAAATGCCACCATGACATCATGATGATGTCATCATAATTCAAAATGATAGTTTTTACCTCCAAAATTCAAATTTCCATAACTTTTACATATGAAGTCTGTTTTTGACGAAACGAACGTCGTCGAAAAGCTTGTAATGAGATCTTTAATTTGAAACCCATTATTGACCACTTTTGAGGTGGTTTGATTTCACCCCTTATCTAGCCCTCTACTCTACATGTTGACCAAAACTTTGACCGAGTGTAACTTGCACAAACAGACTCCTTTTTGCTCCGTTCAAGTTGTGTTGGAATCAGGATGTTGAGATCTTTTTGATGGTGCAAAAATCTAGAGATTTGAAGACACTTCAATTTTCACTGAAATTATCCACCGGATCAGGCCTCCCCACTGAAGACCTTTTGGACCTCCAAAAGTGACATTTACTCTGACATAAAGTGAGGACTTGGCCTCCCCACTTGTCTTGTATCATCTGTACATTTGAATACCTGGCTCACAAGCACAATGAAGACTGCAACAACATTGTCGATCATAAACATTATTCTATCACTTCCATAAGCATCTACATCAATTGTCATAGCCACTAACCAACAAACATTGACTAGCATCAAGCTGAACAATAATGCAGAAATGAAAGATAATAAATCAACAACATATTGATCCTTCACAACAGGAACATTTTTACCCAAGAAACCATCAATTCTTTTATTCATCATTCCCTCATGTTGTACTCTGAGTGCATCCTGCAACATCTGACCCTGGTTAGCTACTCCAAGTTCAAGTGTAGAACCACCTGTATAGACAGACATAAGAGTTAACTCTTTACTTGCATTAATTACCCTCTTTAACTATCCTGTGTTTGCAAAAGAACGATCAATCTTAATCCTGTGAGAATGTACAATATACTAAATGCCATCTTTAAACAAGTGATAATGATTCTTTTCCCTGTAGAAAATTGCTTTTCGATCATAAAGATAAGGGCTACCAAGCACTATCCCATAGATATCCAATGGAACAACATCAAACTGTACTTCATCCACAAACTTACTAGTGATTGCGAATCTTAAGGTGCATTGTCTTGTTACTTGCAACTTATCATTTTCA
The DNA here is from genome assembly GCA_028749045.1 of Cupressus sempervirens. NCBI lineage: Eukaryota > Viridiplantae > Streptophyta > Pinopsida > Cupressales > Cupressaceae > Cupressus > Cupressus sempervirens. The sequence continues at coordinate 402,191,539 of CM053787.1, read as the reverse complement.
CAAATCCAGCCTAGTGGATAAGGTTTCTTATGTAATGTAGTTTTCAATCCCAAGTTTCTTACAATGCTTTCAGAAATCAAGTTCACTTGAGAACCACTATCTATGAGTGCATCAATTTTAGTGTTCTTAGCAACAACCCTTAAATGAAAAAGCTCATTCCTATTCTTATCTTCAGAAAAATCATTTACTGTAGAAGTAGAAGCACAACTAGCAACAGAAACACTAGAAATAGGAGCTTTACCTTTCAAACCCATAGCTGTTATCTTAGTCGCATCATCTGAATCTGAACCAAGATCCATAACATTTGCTGCTTTCTCCTTACCTTTCTGTTTCTGATCAAATTTCTAAGCCCACTTAGGCTTCAATTCGGGATGCAACTTCCAACAATGTTCTTCATCATGACCCTTCCTGTCACAATGAGTGCAAGAAAGTTTCTCATCCTTCTTAACTGTAGCTGCCTTCTTTCCTTTCTCTGTCTCTGCATTCTTAGAAGATTTCTTTACATCATTATCAAACTTATCAATAAATGATCCTTTACCCCTTGACTCTAAGTGTGTAGCTTGAACAGACACTTCATCCAAATTACAAGGGTTCAATACCAAAATAGAATGCCTAAGGTAGGAATGAAGACCTCCTATGTACTTCAACAAAGTATCCTAGGTGTACAAAGGAACATTTAAAGCAATAGCCCTTTTCCTAAATTCATGAGTGTACTCTTGGACAGTTTGATCTTTCCCTTGCCTAAACATTTGCCAGTCCATCATTAACTGTTGCATATGTCCTAGGGGATAAAACTGCTTCTTAAGAGCATTAACAAACTCTGCCCAAGTTAAACTGACTCTACCATGCTGTGAAACTTCTGCCTTAGTCTTACTCTCCACTAGGTTAAAGTTGTACCTCCGAACCGAAGAGTAGCTAATTGGATCCTATCAACATCATCTAATAGGTTTTGGAATCTACAATAGACTTCTACTTGCTGAATCCAATCATCCAATTTTTCAGCATTAAGTTCACCACAATACTTAGGCAAGTCAAATTTTACATCTAGTTTGATCTTAGGCTTATACCCACTCTTGAAAGGATTAGAAGAAGTAGAATTAGGAGAATATGGAGAAGATGAAGAAGATGATGAAGATGGGGAAGGAGGTTCAAGAGGGTCACTACCACCTCCTACTCCTTTGGCTTTGTCATCCTTTAATGAGGATTTTGCTTCCTCCTTCTTCTTAGCCTTACTTGCCTTTCTCAATTGTGGTTCATGTCTCTCTTGGAGAAGAATGTCCACCTTAGCCTTCATCTCAAGGAACGCTCTTCGAAATTCTTGCTCACTAATCTCATCAGGAACCTCCATTCCATAAATAGACATCTTTGAAAAAATTTCTTCACTTCTCGATCTCAAGATTAAATTCTTCAAGCTTGCCTTCACCCTTCTGAATTCTGGATCTTGTTAGCATTCAAAAAAACAACTGCAATAATAGTCAACTGAGCTCTAATACCACTTGATCTGATGGACGGATCTAGATTAATTGCAGTAGTGAATGCTTAAATAAAATCAAATTAGCGAAAGTCTTAATACATTTAACATAAATGAAATTAAGCATCACAAACTCAAAAGGTTGAGCTGAAATAAACAGAATTGAGGGAGAGAAGAAGATAGAAGTGCAAAAAAAGTTTGATTTCGGAGTTCGCCACAAACGTGACTACGTCTCTGGGTTGGCTCCAATAGAGTACGACCGATCCAATTAATCTCCAAAAATCAATTACAAATATGCACCAAAGAAGACCATTTCTTCTAGCACTTTGATAGCATAACAATACTCTGAAGTACGAAAATGGCTCCAAAAAATCTCCTAGAAAAATCTTCCTATTCCTTTAAAAACTTCATCAAGAGCAATTTCTCTCAAGTCTCCCTTAATTTCCCATTGCCTCCAAATGACATCCTACCCCCTTTTTTATACAAAATAATTTACTTAAATTGGCTCAAAACCAATTAATTCAATAATAGAAAATAAAACAAAACACCCCTCCTTGAAAATCTCCTTTGCCATTTTTACATTTTGGCATTTATACAATTTTGGTGGTTAAATAATTAACCAAAAAGGCTATTTTAAGGTGGGTATGACATTTGGTTATAGGTTAAATAAAACATTTGCTATCAATATCTTAACTTGCATAAGTGACGTGTCGACACGTGCTTATTTTAGAATCTATGAGGTC